>VZSE01008501.1:1873355-2049529 GCA_013398275.1 Promerops cafer | reverse complement strand
TTATATTAACTTTTAGGCTGCTTCTCTTTAGTTATTGTATACAGAGATCACCCCTCAGCTTCCCTTGATCCACAGTGCTCTCCTGCTCTTCTCATTTAGATGTTGGTTTCTGTTTGCTTCTTCTTGGTGGAAGCTGGGGGCTTCTCAGCCACAGAAACTCAGTGTTATTCAGGTGCCAAGTTCAGCACAGAGCTTGAAGCCCTCCAGCCTTGTGCATTATCTGGATTTACAGTGCAGCTCTTTAGAGGCTTCTGATACCTGAAACAAATAGTAGCCAAAAAAGTTCTAAGCCCTATACTTTATTCCTCACTGTAAATAACATGGAAGTATGTCACTATTCACACAAAGCTGTAACACTGGACACAACTTTCTCTGTTACTGGCATTTTGGGCTTTATCTCTCCCCACTCCCAGGCCTTTTCTAAGTTCCAGTCAGATTCCTCTATGCATCTGTGATCTTGCCCCTGCAAACACTGAATTTGGGGCACAGCCCTGCTCCTTTAAAGACTCATAGCCTTGCCATGCTCCATCCTGCTCTGTCACCCAGCTCTCTGAGCAGCGTGTGCCCACACATCTGTCCAGATACTTAGTTTGGGAGGAGAGGATGGGGTGGAAACAATTTTGAAATTTCCAAAGACACATGGAACAATTAAGTCAAGCGATTGAGATCAAGAAAGATGAACAGAATAATGGAGAGATCAAGAAAGATGAACAGAATAATGGAAACCAGAAAAAGATATCAACTATTTATTTTCAGATCAACTCCTCAGCTCATGGTTTATTTCCCATACCATAGGTCTCTATACACAGACAAGAAGATGAAATTTGAAATTATTTTAACAAGCATCATTTTATTTCAGCCAGTGACTCACTTTTATCTGCCTACTTATTTTTATGGCTGCCTTCATCATTGTATATGTAAACCTCTCATATAAACATGATTTGTCATCACAACACTTCTCCAAGGCAGGGAATGATTATAAGCTTATTGTGTCTGGAAAACTGAGGTGCAGAAAAATCTTTTGCTTGCACAAGGTTAGGGAGGGATTTTCAGATTCCGCCCCATTTCCATGACTTTCCTACTCCATTTTTGCAGGTATATATGTGTGTATATACATATATATATGTAAAATCTGTTGTGCTTTTGAGAATCTTATAACTGTTAAATGACTGATTAATAGAATTTCATTCATTTATTAAAAAAATTAGAACTCTTAGGACTGCTGATAGAAACATTGAATTGGGATTCTTGGCATATGAGTCACAAATTACATGTATTATTCAGAGGTTTCATAGACAGGAATATGAATGCAGTTTATAACCCTGCTCTCCCAAGGGATTTATGCTAATTTGTTCTGATGGAACCACCAGGAAAAAAAGTAGATATTTATATCTAAACTGATGTTGGCAAGACAGGTGGGTTTGGAATCTGAATTTTCCCTACCTTTTTGTGACTCCATAGGCCAAATATGTTTCTGTGCTTTTTTGCATATTTATTTATATCTCATTACATATCCAACTGTCATTGTTACAATAACTGTGAAAGATTGAAATAATGGTGAAAGACTGAAATTGTAGAAGAAACGTGGAATATCTACTTTTTAATTCCATTCCCCTCAGTATAAAGATCAAAGCACTAAAAAAATATAAAGTAGCTTTAATAATAAGTTTCTGGGTTCCCTAGAAAAGTGTCTTAAGAAAAATCTACCAAATGTATGGAGCTGTGCATATATTTTTTTTTTTAAGGCTGAATTACAAAATTTAATCATAAAACCCCACTATCTTTAACAGGCTCATGCTTTAAATTGCAATAAAAATAAAATTAATTAAAATATTTAAATAAAAATAAACACTTTGTTGGATTGGAAAAATGAATAATATATGGAATTTTAAATAAAACCCAATAAAATTCAATAAAAATAGGGTGCTCTTTTCCAGTTCAGCACTGGTAACCTTGCTCTCCAAAGGTTACAGCATTCAATTACAATGCAGTGGAGAACATAAAAGTACCTGCTCTAACCAGCTTTGAATATCAATTGCAGCTCTTCCACTCTGGTACAGGTTGAAGCTATTCTGCTTTTAGATTCATGTAAGGCCTAAAAAAAGAGTTCAGGTATTTGCCTTCTTCCCTGTTAATGATTCAGTGTTTGAGTACAGTGTCATTCTTTTTATTTTTCTCCTTGGTACATCCTCACCAAAATAATTTTTATGATTTTCCATGATAGGGCTTGCTGCAAAGGGTCCCAAATGCCAGGCTGACAATACAGATGTTTACCTGAAAATTGATAATAACTTTCATCCATAGGCAAGAGTTGTTTTTTCCTCATTTCATTTTAGTTCACTTTAGGTGACTCTTCTTTTGTGTAATTTCTAAGGATTTTCTCTGGACCCTGAACATGCATGACTGAGGATGCAGAAGGCAATTTTTGGAGTAAAACATAGCTCAATTAAGGAATGACAAAGATTTACCTTATCTCTTTGAAGGCTGTTTCTGTTGGGTTGTGATATGTCTTGGTGGAAAGAGCTATGCTTAAAAACAAAAGTCTTACAGCATTAGTTTTGATCAGTTACTTAAACAAGCATTTAGGGGATAAGTGCAGGTGGTGAAATTCTGTCTCAGTTACCATCTACAGGAATTTTGTCAGTGACTATAATAGACTTGCAAATTCACCCATTTAAAGAAATTAAATTCAATGAATGAACAAATCCTTTTTATTCTTGTTGCCATTGTTTTAACATTTTTCTTACATAATTTTCAAAATACTAAGTGGCCAGTTCATTTCGTCCTGTTTTCTCGAGCCTCTTGGAGAGTGTGCTTTGCAAGAAGATCCAAAAAAAGCCCCCCAGTCTTTATCTCTGTTTCTCTGGACCAGCCTGCTTGGGTTTCCCTATTGAGAACCCTCCTGTCTGCATCCAAGTGCACGTCACTGGGCTGCGGGAGGAACCTCTGGCCATGGCATGTTCTGAAGGCAGCTCGCCCAGGGCAGGGAGGAGGGAGGAGAGGTGGGTGTTTATTTCCATAGTGGCTGAGTTCCCAAATGAAGAACCTAATTATCCATCTCCCTTGGTGAGTTTATGCCTGTGAATAAAGCAAATGTATGTCAGTAGCTGTGAAAGGGAGGGCCCCTGGTTCTGGAGAGCAAATGCTGGGGTGGTCCCTGCTCCGGAGCGGAGTCTGCTGTTGAGGTACTCTTGTGTAGTACAAAGAGAGGTTTTATTTTTGGGTACATTTTAATTCTTGCTGGTAGTAGTCATTGCCTCGGTGACTCATCAATCTGGCTCACAAAGTAAAAACAGATTTACCCTTTATAGGGTTTGGCAGTTGGCAGATGATTGTTTTCCCTCTATGAATCAGACTTTTATTTATTTAGTGTAATCAAGAAGGAACTGTCTGTTTTGTGACCTTCTAGGTTAGTGAAAGGGAACAAAGGATTTCTCTTTATTATTATTATTTTTTGGCATCATGCGGTTAGCAGAACAATGCAAAACTATGATAAAGAATCATGCTCTGGTTGGCTGGCTGCTCAGATTGTAGCTGCATGCCACATTATTATTCCAGTTGGTCTCAGGAACTGTTTTACATGAGCAGAAATAAGCTATTTATGACAAATAAAGTAGAATCCATACGCTTTAGAATCAGTTAGGATACATTGTTCCCTTTTAACAGATACCTAGATAACCATTTAACATTAAGGCACTGAAAGTTCCTCGAATAACTTCGCTAAGCTGGAGAAAAATAACAAGAGACTTTTGCAACACGCCTGGCTATTGGATAGAATGCATCCTACCAGATTACAGACGTATCTCTTGCAAATTACAAGCAAAAAAAAATCAGATGGCAGTCAGGGACTGTGGTAAGCAACTCAAGGACAGCAATTTGGGTAACAGGCCTAAAATACATTTAGAAATTGCTCAGTGACATTGGAGCTGAAAGAAATTAGAAAAAGCTAAGCATAACTAACCAGAAATTATAAATTGGTTTCTGCTCCTTATCCAGATAAGGAGAAAGTGCTGTTTGGAAAGTTCATGCGGTTCCTAAACTTTGTATTTTGTTTAAAGAAAATGGCTTTACCAGCATGAAGCACACTAATTCACTCCCCGGGCTTGGCGCTCTGTAGGAATTTTGCTGAGACTTGTAAACGATCTGCAATATGTTCAGGGAATGCCAACAAACATTATTCCTCACTAGAGCTGCATTTGTTACATAGTTTTCTAAGCTGGCTATTTCTAAACGTTTTTCCCTTCTGCATTTAGCCAGCAAAGGGTTTCACACGCCGTGAAAGCCCTTGGTGCCCAGGGAAGCTGCAACGGGGCCCTGCAGGGTGGGCTGGCAGTAGGTGGTGTGCCCTTAGCATGAAGGGGGCACTGGCCTCCCTGGTGCTGGTGGGGCTCTGAACATTGCACCCATGAGGAGACAGCTTCTTGTCCTCACTGCATGTCTGTGCTGACAAATTTGAAGGTTACAAATGTGCTGGTTTATTAAGAGCCTCAGCTAAGTAAGGGTATGCTAGGAAGAAAAGTTAGAAAAGCACTAGTTCCTCAAGCTAAGTAGTTGAAAAGGTATATTGCAAAGCAACCCATGCTTCTTTCAAATCAGCGCTTTCTAGGGTATTAAAAATCTTCAAGTTTGAGACTGGAAAGTATCTGCATTAGTTATAAATAAAGCATGGCTGCCCAATTGGTTTAGCTGGGTTGGAGGCACTCCAATAAAAATTTCCATGAACAATTTCTTTATTAAGAAAGATCTTCTTCCTTAATTAGCAGATCTCTCCAAATTACCAAACTGAGAGTGTTTTCAGCGAACAGTATGCTTTGCTTAGCAGAGTATGGCCAATGAGTGACATCAGATGACCAAGGGATACTGCAGGTTCTTCCTCACTGGGATCTGCAGACAGGACAAACAATCACCTGTGGGGATCTGTTTCAGTGGAAGGTGAGTCAGTGATACCTTGAGAGCTCTTTCACCACTCTGTTTTTATCTGTTAAGGGAAAGATAAAATGATGGAAACCATGTTTGTTGGTCTGAATTCAGAGAGGCATAATTTGACATGAAAGAAGATTGATTCCATTTCTGTTGGAAGTCAATGCATCTCTGAATAGACCCCAATTCATTCTCAAAGCTATAGTGTTACTGACTTATTGACTTGTTGAAGAATGTACTTATGGCACATTCCAAGATTCTTTACTCTGACCCTGATAATACCTTGACACACCACTGTGACCACAGTTTTAGTGTGGCTTCACCTGAAATACTCCCAAAGAAAATGCTCTTGAATGTCACAGTGTGAACTATCTTGCAGTAAAATGATCATGAATACAACTAGACCAAGGAGAAAATTACTTTCAGACTACAAGTGTACTTTATTCTTCCAGTTTCTTTTCCTCAGAAGCATAATACTCCTGAGACCAGCAACTATCAAAAATAAAAAAGTAAAAATAATACACAGTATTTATGTAAAGATACAGTGATTGAAGTTAGTGATACTTATGATTTGATTATGGCTTTCAAGATTTTTAGTGTTCTTCAAGTTTTCCCCCATTTTTCTTGTGCCATGTGAGAGGCTCTACTATTGCTTAATAAAAAAATATTCTAATCCACATAACATGAAGAAAGGCCTTAAGAGTGCATAACCAGATGCAGAATAGAAAGAAGAAGACAGTTCGTTTTTCTTTTTCATTTAAGTATTATAATTTCAAAGTCAGCCTAAAAGTTTATTTGTCCTTCCTCTGGATATGGGGTCTCTGTATACTAAGAAAAAAGCAGACTCACTTCCAGTGAACCATTCTGTGTATATGTACAAGATAAGCAAAGGGTGGGGGAAGCAAACTATTGTTAAGAATGTAGAAATTAAGTTTAAGGGATTAAACTGCCAGTACTTTGAACACTTGGTTATACAGAAAGGTCACAGCCCAAGAGGGCACAGAGGCAGCCTGCAGGAGGGCTGGGAACTGACCCCAGCTACTCCTTGGGAGGGGACACAAGTGGCATCAGTAAAAAAACCAAAAAAAACTCCAGGGCCCAAAAGTGATAAAACAGCTTACTACTTTCTTCATGAGTGTCACCGTGAAAAATCTCAATGGACTGCCACAATTGTCCATGTTTTTGTCTCTAGGTTAAGGGACAGAGATGAGAAACAAAGAGCACAATTATTGTTCTTCATGAAATAGTTCAGCTTGGGAACTGCTTGCCACTGGGTGCTGTAAATGGTAAAAGTTTACAGAGCATTAAAAGGAAACTGGACAAGCCCATGGGGAGGAAATCAGTAAATAGCACCAAATTAAAAAACACCCAACAAAACCAAACTGAAGCCTACAACATACCCATATTGTTCTTAGGGTTTACCTCTATTTGAAAATTACTCAGGGGTGAGAATGCATTTCAGTGATGTATCTTCTGTTTTCCTTGTTCCCACACCTTTCCTTAGAAACTGACTTGTGGTCACTGCTGGAGACAGGACAAGTTACCCATTGGTGTAGATGGGGTTTTGTTGTGACCTACTGCCACTGTCCCAAGGCTGTGATGTTATGGGAAACACGTTCGACAGCAGCTGAAGATCTAACCCATGAGCTGTTGGAAATTTTCTTAGATGCTATGTGGGCTTTGTGGCTATTAAGTAGTTTCCAGAGATGCTTTTTCCCAGAATCTCTTGGCCCTGCAAATAAAGAAAATCTGCATGGTTCTATCTGCTTTAGACTCTCTGTGAGTCAAGGTAGCCAGCAAGGGTAGACTGCACCACACTGGAAATTTTTTTCCTCAGTATACCCCTGACATTTCTAAAATCTAAGAAATGGGTTTCTACAAATAAACAACATCTGTGTGTTATCAGTATTATCCATCTTCAAGATGGAACACATTAATCTGGGCAGATCCTGAAAGCTCTCCCAGGAATATTTCAAATCCATTTTCTAGGTAAAGCAAACAGACACTTCTGCCCCAGCCCTGCATCCCACACTGACTCCTGCATGCACAAGAATCCCAGTGGCCCCTCTGGGTCCATACAGGCTAACCAGACTGCAGGGCAGTGCATTACCTTTTAGAATTAGTACAGTATGGTTTTCAATGAGAATACTTCAATTTTGTCCCTTCTCCCAACAAGAAAATTACGTTTAAATTGGCATCGATGAATAAATTGGAACCTACAAAGGTCATTTAAATGAAAAAGTGTCAAGTACCCACGTAGGCTAAAATCAGATATATAAGCTATCGGATGAGAAATACAGGTCTTGAAAACAAAGGCTCATCAATAGGTTTATTTCAAAAAAATGCATTTCTGTGTGATTAAAAGAAAGACTTGGAGGTGACGTAAATAGTTTAGAACAGTTGTAAATCAGCCCCGCAGTAATAATTTATTAAGGAGAAATATGTGTGAATTTCAATGATTTGTAGAAATATGGCCCAAATTTGTGGGAAAAAGTCACAAAAATTTAACCAAACTGTGGCTCAGACTTACATTGTAATATAATTATTTGCCAGCTAAAAAAAGAAAAATGTAGTAAATAGGAGAGTCTTACCATTTTTCCCCCCAAAATCCACCGGTGAAAGAATCAGTAGCTCTTCAGGCTCCCATTTCTAATTCCATTTGCCTTCTTGATTGCAAGATATTACTGGCTTTCAGTGATATGGTAGAGACTGACTGCTCCAAGTGTGTTCCTGGCCTGTTACAAATGCAAAGGAAACTGGGTTTATAAGCAGTCACCCATGAAGATTGGTTAAGCTGCCTGTTTGCAATGGGCTGGGACCACAGGCACATCCAGCCACTGCCATTTGACTGACAGACAATTAATATGTGTTAACTTCAGCTGAGAACATGCCATTAAAATGCCTTCACTGCACTCAAAAACATGTTGTGTTAAGCTTGTGATAAAAGTTTCATTTATTGATACTACATGGAAATTAAATAAAGCCAAGTACCGTGCAAAAGTTTACATCTTCTATCCACATTTTACTCATTCTAGATTTTTATGATCAAGCTTTTCATTTCTTCCTTTCAGTACAAAGTGCACTTAGATATTATCACAGTTTTTTTATGGTTTTTATCAGAATTCAGAGGATCTCAAGGCCACACAAGGAGGTCTTTGGCAAACCTCAACTACAGAGTTTTCCACAATGCTGTGTGGCAGCCTTTTGACGATCTTTAGCTTTAGTTGTGATCCACTTGTGGAAAAAACTTTTTAATATGTAAGAACGGAAGTGCTGTGCTTTTTTTTCCTCAACAAGTTATTAATTCATTTTTAGCTGAGACTCCATATCTAGATAAGAGCTCCACTCCTAACAGGCAGTTACTTCTCACTGCCTGAATTCTTTCCATCAGAGAACTAGGTATAAATTTATCACTGTGGGTGTGACAGCAATCTGCAGATTCAGTAATAGATAAGAAGATAAGAAATTATTTCTCTCTGACAATTTTGTGGCCAGGTGATTTCATTCCTGTGCAATATTACAAAAAAAAAAAGAGTTCAAGAGGCTAGTAGCATTTATTTTCTCTTCCTGCTTACATGTAATAACAGAGGGACACAGACCTTATTTCGCATTCAAATTATAGCAATATTTTAAGCTGATATGTAGATTAAATGAAATCACTACAAATTCTGCAGAAATAAATAGGTAATTAAACTGAATTACTTTTACTCTCAGAAAGTGTAGTCTAAGCCAAAAGAAAATATGTGTAGTCTAAGCCAAAGGGCTACCATCAAAAGACAGTGAGAAAGAGAGGAATGAGTGGGAAAAATTCATTCATAAATAAATGTCTAAAATAGAATAACCCTCTGGAGATTCTTTTACCTCCTCTCTTTAGTAACAGGCTAAGTTTTGATGATTAGCTTCAGATTGACATCTTACTGTTAAATGGCTAAAATTAGGTGACATTAACTTTATCTTGCCATTATCTACTTTCACCCAATGCAGCAAAGCATTTAATAGCAATTTTATGTTAAAAAATTGACATAAATCTTTTTAAGTGTATTGCTGGGTCAGGCCAAGAGTGCTCATCAGTTTGCAGGATTAAATGCTGTATCTCTAATGGTGTTTAGAACTTGAAATTCCTATCAATATCATTGCTCTAATTTACAGTTACAGCTTTAAAATATAAGGACTAGATTTGAAAGGATTTGTTATACTACTTGTCTAATCTGCCTTTACTAGAGGGAAGTGAAGGTGTAGGAAAAGGAGCTTGCACATCTCACATCTGGCTGAATACTAAGCATCTGAACATTATTTTCTTTTGTTATCTTAAAAAAGCAGGGAAAGGGGAAAGCAGAGACACTGAAGTGGGAATAGATTTAACATACATTTATAAAGTTTACTTAGTGATGTACTATGCTTACTTTAGGCATCTACCTTAGGTGCAATTAAGGAAATGCAAGTTTAGGAATCCAGATTCCCTGTACAGTCAGTGGGAAGAGACACCCAAAAGGACAGTGGGAACATTGGCATTAGCTGCCCATAACCTCCAGTGTTACCTATTTTGCTATTTAATTGCAACATTATTGCCTGGTTGTTTCCTGGCAAGGTATAAAGTACACATGGAAAAATTAGATATTGCAAGAACAGAGAGCACCTTTTTGAGCCCATTTACCTCCCCTGCAAGCTGGCAAGCAAACCCTGCTTTCCCTGAAGTCTTGTGTCTAAGCAACACAAAAATGTTTTTCACGCGGCATTTACCATATTTTACAGCATTATTTCACAGCAATCTAGATAAGTGGCTTGCATAAACTGTGTTGCAGTTTGACTGTGAGAGGCTAAACTCTATTCGTGCTCATATCACAAAGATAAAATAGAAGCTACTAAACAATGTTATGCCTTGACTTTGAACATGGTGAGTATAGCACATTATCATCCGGCAAAAACAAACATGTTGAATTTCTGACAAATATTCAGGAAATTAAACTTAGACTCAATTAGCCATCCAGTTTAGTTTCCAAAATGACTGAAAGAGTAAAAAACTTCTCTTGCCTGCATTATTGTTGTTTTAGGCCAAAGAGAGGATTTGCTTTAGCAGCTCTGCTCTGACTTTTATTATATTGTTTGACTTATTACAAACCTAGTCAAAACAAAGGAAAGAAAACATTTCATATTTTGAAGACTATTACATACTGGCTTATTTGCAGCTAATATAAAACAGAACTTTGCAATTTCTTCTCTGACTCTATTTGCCACAATAGACACACAATGGTGTTTACCATTGCTGCTCATTCAAGATGGTCTCACATATTTTCTGAGGCTCTACTGCAAACAGCTTCACTCTGAGAAAAGTCTTGTCTAACATGGTGGCCTAAATCTTCACTCTCCCACGCATGGTGGGAAGTGAAATATCTGCTTAAGTTGGCAGACGTTGACTGGTCTAGAGATGTGCTCCAGAAAAAAAGGAAATTTTGTGAAGGATGAAATTACTCCCTTGATCTATTTGTTGATGTGAAGTATTGTTTACTAGTCTAAAGAAGTTACCTTATTCTTACATACTTACTAAGGTAAAGTGTGGATCTTCTAATAGCTCCTTCTAACACAACACCTAACACAGTCTGGTGGACTAAGACACAGTTTGGAGACACAAAAGCAACATTTTTCCAAAGGAAATAACATTTGTCTTATTTCCAATTTAGTTTTCTATTATTATTCTTCAGACTTTACATCATTGCTTAACTATAAATTGTCCCATGCTACTTTTATAGGCACAGAGTGCATGCAGCCTCAGTGTTATGCTCAAAGTAAGCTGCTGCAAAGTCCTGATAATATGAACATCTATAAAGCTTTTTTTTTTTAACACTAGAGAAAGTGTCAGCTGCATGCATATGCCCTGGACAATGGGCTTTTTTGCCTTTTGTCCTTATGAAAGCAAATTCTTCCCTCACAACATTTTGTGACTTAAGCCCATGTGCTGGTTTGAACTGAGTGGACTGAGTCCACTATAGTGGACTGAGGGGCTGTGTTTCGGATTTGTGCTGAAAACAGTCCTGATAATATCGAGATGTTTTAGTTATTGCTGAGCAGTGCTGGTGAGAGGATTGGGGATGCATGGCAAGCTGGGAGGAGACACAGCCAGGGCAAGTGATTCAAACTGACCAAAGCGATATTCCATACATTACCATACAACATCATGTTCAGTGTGTAAAATGGGAGGATGAAAGGGAAAGGGGGATGTTTGGAGTGATGGCGTTTGACTTCCCAGGTCACCATTATGTGAGATGGGGCTCTGCTCTCCTGGAGATGGCTGAACAGCTGCCTGCCCATGGGAAGCTGTGAATTAATGCCTTGTTTTGCTTTGCTTGTGTGCATGGCTTTTGCTTTCCCTGTTAAACTGTCTCTATCTCAATCCACAAGTTTTCCAGCTTTTATCCTTCTGATTTTACCCCCAATCCTGGTGGCAGGGCAGTGAGTGAGCAGATGTGTGGGGCTTAGTTGTTGGCTGGGGTAAAAACATAACGCCCCAAAAGAAAAGAGCCCCTCCTAAACCTGCGAACTTCCCTCCTGTACTCAGCAGTGGTGATGCCACATCTCGAGTACAGTTCAGTTTTGGGCCCCTCACTTTAAAAAGGTCATGGAGACACTGGAGCCTGTCCAGTGAAGGGCAATAAGGTGAAAGGTCTAGAAAATATGCTCTGTGAGGAGTGGCTGAGGGAACTGGCTTTGTTGAGTCTTGAGAAGAGGAGGCTCAGGGAGCAGCTCATTGCTCTCCACAACTACCTGAAAGGAGGCTGTCGTGAGGTGGGGGCTGGTCTCTTCTACTGTGCCTGCAGTGAGAGGACCAGAGGAAATTGCCTTAAGCTGAGACAAGGGAGATTCAGATTAGATATTAGAAAAAAAATCACTGTTGGGTTGGTCAGGCATTGGAATAAGTTGCCCAGGGAGGTGCTTGACTCACCATACCTGGAGATGTTTAAGAGGCATCTGCATCTGGCACTGGGTGATGTGGTTTAGTGGTTACAGTGGTAGTGCTGGGTGGATGGTTAGACTGGAAAATATTTAAGATTTCTTCCAACTGTGATCATTCTATGATTCTCTGAGTCAGCTGAATTGGCTGCAGATTGGTATGAGCAGGCAGCTGGCCAGGTCTCACTTCTGTACCTTCCCTCTGAGAGGTTTCCTGTAGGGGTGACCATTAACAATAGAAGAGGCAATGTCACTGGCTTGGGGTAAAAGAACCGCGCTTGACCAAAAAATTACACCTCCACATTTCTTGTCCACTGTATGAGATGTGGGGAATCTGTGAAAGTAATTTGCTAGATTAGGTGACTCTGATGACTCAAGGATGTCAGCCCTATCGCTATGAATGTAAAGTGAAGGATATGGGTTAGCTAATGGGGTGGGACTCTGACATTCCTCAGGGGCTTCTAATTCCTGTCCTATTACTGGAGTCCCTAGAGAGCCCCTCCCAAAGAGCTCTGTCTTCCTATTACCTCTGCTAATGGGACTGAGACCTGTGTACCCCCACGTATGAAGAACGCTGGCAGGCTCCTCTGAGATGGGAGTCTAAAATTCCACATCCTATTCCCTTTCCACAGACTTCTGTCAGTAGGGACCTGTTCTTAACAATTTGAAAGTAGAAGCATTTGCTGATACAACCTTTTCCTGCACTAATGAGATTGTCCACCTGTAGATGTTCTCTGAATGATTAGTAGTGCAGACTAGTATAGTGCTGCTATAGCAAATAATACTTCTAATAATGCAATCCTAATGAGACTATTTGGGATTATGTTGGATTAAAGGATGTTTTATTTTTTAAATTTTATTTGATTTGGTTCTTTATTTAAATGTTGTCTTCTGGTAAGTAAATAAATAGCTGCAGTTAACTCATTATACAAGTTGAATTGGTTGAACTAAGAAGTAAAATTTACCTGCAGTAACAGCATCAGGGTATTTCTGAAATAAAAGGAACCACACCTTGAGCCAAGATTCAGAGCAGGGGAGCTGAGTGGCAGCATACAACTAGAGCCTCAAGGCCTACGTGTAACAGCAATAAAGTATTGCTGGCCAAGAAAATTTCTATATTGAGTTCTGTGAAACTGGAATGTTGAGAACAGTCATCTGGAGTAAACATCTACCACCTTTCATCTTCAATATTTTAAAATTATTAATTGACTCCTGAAGGTTCCAGAAACATTGTTGCTGCCATTCTCATTTGAAAAATTAAACCACAGAATTAGAAAAGGTAATGGCTTTCTCTAAGTGATTAGCAGTCAGAGAAAGAAAGCCCAGCCTCAAGATGATACCTCAGGATTTCTGGTTTTCAGAACTAATTTTAAGTAAAAAAAGTTGCATCTCCTCCAAGCCACCCACAATATATTCAATAGTGCACCTTTTCTTGCTAAATAGAAAGAAATCCTCAGTTTGGGGTATCACATTTGGGTCAGACTGGGATGCAGCACAGCCCTCTCTGGAACAGTGTGTGCCTTCCAAGTCTGGTCAGCCACACGTTGTACAACTGTGCCTGAAGGCAAGTGGCAGTGGTTTACATTAGGATCAGAACTGGGCTTGGGACAGTGAGTTCAGCAAGCATGAGAATAATGCTTCTTTCTTTAGGCATCGGCAGGCTCCACCCCGTTTCTCAAAATTGCTGAACTATTTACAAATGTTTAAGAGAATCTCTGTGTGATGTTTACACTGCCATGCATTTCAGATGCAGGCAGAGCTATACAACCAAGGCCCACCCCAAAGACAAGAGCTGTGCTGTATTATCACAATATGTACTGGTTCTACTCTCCACTACCATACAAGGCAGTTCTGCATTCCTCCTGGTAACCTTTCATTACCTCCTAAGTTTTTCAGATCACTGCCAGATTTCTTAAACTTCATGGAATGATTGCAGGCTTCCTAAATATAAAGCCCAGATTCTGTTTGGCAGTTTTGTATGGGAATTTCAAAATGAAGAAAAAAAGTATTTCAGAAAAGACTGTTAAGACCATTTGTAGAACTGCACTGCAGTTATACAGTTTACAGATTCAATAAACTTTACTGGTTAGAGTGAACCAGGCCTCAAAATACCACCGTGAAGTTGCTGTTACACCCATCCCACATAGGATGGGAATGGAGGAACAGAATGCCCAAGGAATTTAGACAATGTCCCCTTGCATTCAGCTGGTGACTGGAATTAGATGTTGTGTGTCTCTGCTTTGCAGTCATACTCTGCAGTCTACTAAACTATGCCAATTCCTTATACTTTTAGATAGGAAAGAAGTATTACATAAAAAGGATTCCAAGCAGCATATATTGATACTTTCCATGCATTACAATTAAATTAGGGTGGACTAAGAACCTGTTTGTTTGCTGTAATTAAGAAATTTGTAGAGAAATATTCAGTTTTAGAGATAATTTCCCTAACATATTAAAAAACAAACAAAAACAAACCAAAACAAAATAAAAAAAGAAGCAATGGAATAGATGCAATTCCAGAAAAGTGGCCTGAAAAACTTCTGAATGCCTATCATATTGAGAGTTTTTGAAGCAAAAAAAAGTGCATTGAATTCCTGGAATGAGAGAGATTGCTGTTTGTATTCTACCCACAATGTTCTGGCTCCCTATTCTGAAAGGTCATGAAAATGTTTTCTAAGAACTGATGAACTATTTACTGATTTTATTCTTACTGATTATTCTTTATTTGTCTCCTGAATACATCACCAAACTTACTAATTAAAAATACCTCCCAGCTTGTTTCAGCTGGAACTTTAAGCTATGTTGTTGAATTTCTTACATATTTTCTTTGATGAATATGTTTCCAACCGAGACAAGATAAGCCTCAATAGCTTCAATTGAGTCAAATTTCTACACAAAATAACTAAAAGGTGTCAGTACCTAAAACTTGTCTATCAGAATGTGCGATTTTTGGGTCCAGAACTTGAAATGCAGTAAAGGTTAGAGCCAAAATGCTGAACAGAGGGTCACCCCACCAAAACACACCAGTAGGAAATGCTGCAAATCCTGAACGTGGATTTTTCTGCCTGTTCTGAAGCTTGCCAGTGTCAGATAGAAATGGGTGCAGACCACACCGAAGTGTTAGTTAAGGTACTTTAGGAAAGACTCTTCAGACTGAGTCATGTGTGGAAGCGTTTTCCATGTAGGCGGTCTGTGTGTGAGACAGAGGAGCCTCTTCTCCTGCAGCTTTAGCCAAACTTGGCAGAGGGACAGACATCTAATATTAAGTTCCTAAAAGTTTCAAAAAACTTGCAAAACGAGTTTTGTCAGTTAATGCAGAACCTCTGCTGGCCCTCAGCCTCTTAAAAGACAACAGAAATTTCACATGAGCAAATAAGATCTAATGAATTCCCTAATCATGGGAAATGCATTTGTCAGAGGTTACATATTAAGCCACAGAAAACCTCAGAGTTCTTGCCTGTATGGAGTCTCTGCTACCTAGTAAATGTAGATGATGGTAAAAGTCATAAATACATTTATAAGTATGGTTTCCCAATTAGATTCTTTGAAGTCTCTAAAGGAGAAACTCTTGCTGCAAATTAATATAATACAATTAGATTGTCAATTAATCACAAAACCTGTGGGAGCTAAGCTGCTTTGGTTCAGGTACTTGGAAATGCTTTGACTTTTTTAAGGAAGATGCTATGGAGCAATGATCTTAGCTAGAGGGAGAAATAGTAGCTGGTAGGTACCTTTTCAGTGATGTGTGACAGTGAAAACCAGAGCAGGCCAGGAGATAAAAAGAACTAAATTACAACCATCATTGGAATAAGCAGGTTGTGACTGATGTGGCTGGACAAGGCTCTGAGTGACAATGCACCCACAAATTTTATCCCGCTTTCAGCAGAGGATTGAACTGGATAACTCCTACAGCTCACTTCAGTTTAAATCTTTGTGTGATGTAATGAGCCCTCAAACACTGATTCCACGGTTAAAAGATGGGTACTTGATTTTGCTTTTATGTTGCTTAGCTGTTACCAGTGCATGAACATCTGGCCTGGACGCACTTAGTTCTTGGAAAATTTAAATGGACATCAGTGTCTTGCTTGTTTAGGAGCATAGGGATTGCCTCAAACTTTTCCAAATGCTTTTCAAGTGCTATTCCTCTGTTTCACTTCTGCTCTAATTCCTCAGAATGAGATGTGAAACTCCTTGGAATCAGATCTTGCTAGGAAGAGTCATAAAGCTAACCTCAGGCAGCAGACTTCAGCACAGTGCATCAGACCATCACTACACAAAACCACTTTTGCTTTATTGAAATGAGGCACACCTATTAATCACCATAGAGGTGTAACAGATAACTTTTTAGATATAAGTGTGAAACATTAGGAGCATGGATTACTGCTGAATCACAGAATCACTGAATGGGTAATACTGGAAAGGACCACAGTGGGTCATCTAGTCCAACTTCCCTGCTCAAGCAGAGTCATCCAGACCACGTGGCACAGGATTGTGTTCAGGTGGTTCTTGAATATCTCCAGTGAGGCAGACTCCAACCTCTCTGGGCAACCTGTTCCAGTGTACAGTCACCTGCACAGTGAAGTCCTTTCTTATATACAGGTGAATATAGGATGCACTTCCTGTGCATCATTTTCTGCCTGTTGTTTTTTGTGCTATTGCTTGGCACTACTGAGCAGAGCCTGGCTCCCATGCCCTTGACACCCTCCCTTCAATATTGATAGACCATGATGAGGGCCCCACTCAGTTGTCTCTTCTCAAGGCTGAAAAGGCCCAGCTCCCTCAGACTTCCCTCGTAAGAGATGCTCAGCCCCTCCATCAACTTTGTTGTCCTCTGCTGAACCCACTCCAAAAGCTCCAGGTCTGTCTTGTACTGAGGAGCCCAAAACTGGACACAGCACTCCAGATATACCTCATCAGGGCTGAAGAACAATCTCTCCTCACCACCTGTCATCTTGAAGTCCTCTTCTTCTTATCTCACAACAGGTTATTGCAGCCTGTTTCTTACCCTCATGGCCTGATTTCTACCCATAGCAATTAAACAGAATCATCGATTTTCCTTTTCTAGAGCAATTGAACTTCAGCACTTCATGCTTTTTACCTTTTAATAGTAAGTCAAAATTATTTCACAGTGCTTCCATGATTCAGGATTATGCCCTGGCTTATTGCATGTTTTCCCTCTATTTTCCCACTCTGCCCATGTTAATTCTAAAATATCTTCCTTGTGCCTCTTTCTCCCATCCAAATTCCTGGTCATGCTGTTTTCCATTTCTGCACTGCCTTCTGCACTTAGAGCCCTGTCCTCAGCTTACTCCTTCTTAAAGCCTTCAGAACGTTTCTTTCTGTTCAAAACTTCTTTTCCTGCTGTTTCCCAGAGCCCTGCCCTGTGGATGCAGCAGCCCGTGCGCTGAGCGCAGCACACACGGCATCTGCTGGGGAACTGAGGAACATCAGGTGGCTGCTTCCAATAATTCAGTTACTGCCAAAATAAAAATCAACTCTTGAGTCATGTAAACAACTCATTCAGGGCAACCAATAAACAGCCTCAATGCTTTATTGTTACACTAAATTTTTTTAACAAATGAAAAGTTAACAATATACGAAGCTTGACTAGCTTCTCATAAACTGGGTGCAGAAGTTTTCTATGACAATGCTGGGCATGAATCCAAATCTGAACAATGCTGGGCTTAATTTGTAGCAGAAACATTCTCTTATTTGGTTCTTTTTTTCACTTGTTTAGGAGGGAGGCAAAGGGGGAAACTAATCTGTTCATCACAACACCAAATCCGACCTTGCTGCTGCAGTGGTGGCACTGTGAAACAGATATTGGCGCAGTGCTCGCCAGAGGTAAAACCTATCTGGCTCATTTTTTGTGAGTTACAACACAGGGTGGCAGTCTACAATCTGAACCTAGTCCTAGCTCAGATGGTTTTGGACTTAGGTCCCTAAAGCTCCTTTACCCATCATGTTAATAAGGACATGGAAAAAATGAACACGTTATTTTCAGTACTTGATGATAATTAGATGATTTTTAGCACTTCTAGGACCTCTTTGGCAGTGCACTTTATTAAATATCATTCTTTGGCCTTATGCTTAATTAACAAACTCAATTTACTTTTTTACTGAAGGATTGAGTAAAGGCAGAGGTAGAAGGCCCTGGCCCATAGACTTTTTCAGCCTCAGCACTGAAGCAATAGGGTAGTAGATGCAATGAATGCAGAGAGGCTCCAACTTTATACCACTAACAAGCAGCTCTTTGCAAGACAAAAATCACCAAATCTACTTGTGTGTGATCCTACTTGCTGCTGAGTGCTAACAACACAGCAATACAACTTCAGTGGTGTTTTTCAGTTAAGATTAAAAATCTTTAACTGTACTGTAGTTTAGGTTAACTATGAAATTCTTAATTGCTTTGGTCTACCTACAACGGATGATATGAAGGGTGTCTATTTGGAGCTGACACCATAGCTTGATGGCTGGGACATTCTCCCAAAAAGTGAGAGGGAGAATTTGGAGTTAAATTCTTGAGGACAGCCTTGAATCCAGATTTCCCACTTCTGGAAGCAAACACTTCACTCATTCAGAGACACAAAAGAAGGTGAACAAACCTTCCCTGTGTTTCACACTGAAAACTATTTAAAGAAAATTACATTTGCACTCAGTGGAGACTGATGGGTATGTGAGGAGCAGTTGGAGTGGGTTCCTGTCAGTTCTAGAATAAAACAGGGCACTCCACAGTCCTGACACATGAAGAGGTGTGGAGGCCTAGCAAACGATTTTCTACTGGCCTCTTCTACCCTTTTTCACCACACAAAATCATTCATATCTACTGATGTGAATCAGACTGGAATCTTCTCTGTCAGTGTTTTGCTTGGGCTGAGAAAGGGGGACTACTTGGGACCCAGAGGACTGCTCTTGTGAAGGTGATTTTTAAGATGGCTTTCCACTGAGATTCTACAAGGTATGGGATACTGCTGTGGTGGGAGAGCACGCCCAGGATCTGAGGATACCCTGCCTGAACTCTGAATTTCTGCCCTTGAACTGCTACACTCTAACTCCCTTCATCCTGCTCTTAGTACAGCCTGTGTGTCCCTGGTCCCTTGGAGAGCTTGCTGCTAGGTGAATTGCTGACCCTTTCCTGGACTGCCAACCTCTTTCTTGCCACCCATTCCTAGCTCTAGTATCCCAAACCAATGCTAAATTTATCAGAGGCTACTGAGCAAAATGTAACCATTCTGCCACCCCTACCTCACCAGCTCTGGAAACAGAGGGTCTAGAGTGTCCAAGTACTTCTAGTTCTGCAAGCAAATACTTCTGTGCTAATGGTCATTACTACTACAAAGTCAGGTAATTTTGCTTCACACCATTAACTGTGTTCCATAACACTCAAAACCTATGATTCTGGAAGCAAATAGGAAGTTGCGGTGTTGATTGCTCTTTAGCATGTCTTTTAATACATAAACTTTATATTTCCAGAGGTAAAAAATACATATAAGACCTGATCAAAATATGCTTTTATTTCTAGCATATGTATAACCATATTGTTTGAAATGTAATCAAAATCTCAGTAAGATTCCATGTATAAATATGTTACTAATTCAAAGATGCTTTTCCTTAGCTTTGTTCTTTCAAATTTCTTGCAAAGCTTTTACCCCAGTCTCAGTTTTACAGACCCACAGTATAGCTCTTCCTTACAAAAGATTTAGCTGTTAAAATGACTGCTTATAACTCTTTCTTAGCAAAAAAGTTCTACTCTTAAGCAAAGAACTTCAACATTCAAGAGGGGTCAAAATTTCATCTGGAAAGCATATATTTTTATTAATGACGTATGCAAAAGCTTCCAGCTTCTATTCTTATCTTATTAAGATAAATACGTCCAAATGGACTTCTAATAAAAGAGCCAAAAATGCAAGAGAAAAAACCCCAACACTTTACTGCCAGTATTTTTATTATGACAGTGACAGAATGAAATCTCCTTAATGCTTGTTTTCAAGCTCCAGTATGTTGACATATCTTTAAGCTAACACAAAAAGCATTATTCACAGGAACATAAATTCCTTCCTAGCTCTTTACAAGAACAGTTCAACATTCCTAATCATCTCTGACCTATTGTGAAGTCACACAGCAGTGTATTTGTCTGCTCTCTGTATCACCTGTATGTTACACTTAACATTCGTGAGACATGATCCTTTCCAATTGCTGCATGAGCAGAAATTAAACTTTGGATACCCCATAGAAGAAACACCTAGATGCATCAGGTTCCAGAGGGATTGAGTAGGCAAGGGAAGATACTCAAGAAGAGTGCCAGCTAAAGCCAGCAAGGCAACATGCGTCAGAAGAGGCATGGAAAAGGTCAGTCCTAGTTGATGGACTATTGAAATTGTTTGGTTTGACATAAATTTTCTTAGCAATTGTGTCTTGATGGAATAAGTAACCCCAGAGGTATCTCTTGCTCAGCCTTGTAAATGACCGTTACACATTAATTAATAAACAAAACTGTTTAAAACAAGATTTAAAATGAAAAGTATGACTACTATCAGTTCAAGTAATCACTTTAATGAGAAAGCTGTTACACACCGTGGCAAGGGAAGGACAGGGAAAGGTGCAAAAGATCTTTTCACAATTCTTTATAAAGGTCAGCTGCATCTTTCAGAAGAGATGCTAATAAGTGGGTGAGGACACGTACTCAAGACACATAAAATCCAGCCACTATTAAGCCATCCTTATGGATAATCATTAAATAAGACCTTATCCCACCCCCAAGCAGCGTTCTCACAGCATGTCCAACAGTACATAACCTGCTACAGGTTAAGTAGCATTTACATGGAAAAACCTTCTCATACTGAGACATTCTGGCGTTCCTTGGTTTAAACCAGCAAATCTGCAAGGATACAGCTTATTAGTATGAGCTGAAATACATATACTTTTTTGTACTTCCTGAGGATCTCTGAGAAAAGCTGTACAGGCTTCAAGAACATGGATGTAAAGTTTACAACTTAGACAACATATAAAAAGCCCAGTATCTCAGTGGGTCTTATTTTTGCAGCACTCAAAGGATCACAATGCACTTTATTTTCTCAATACATTACCTCAGTTGTATGAATTCAAAACTTCCCATTCAATGTCTTAAAATAGTTTAAAAAATAACACTAAGTTCTGAAGTTGTGCGTTTGTTGGAACAAGACCCACTGTTTTACACCTATAAGCACATTAACAATGTTACACAAGACAGTAACCACTGCACAGTAATACAGGCCTTCAGTTTTTAGGAAATAATGTCCAAGCTACAGTATGGGAACATTTTCCCTTCCTCCCTGCCTCCCCTGAAGAGGACTGACCAAGAACAGAATTAGCAGACAATTTAAAGTGAAAAACACGAATTTTATTTATAGGTGTTACAATACAATCATCATAAAACTTACAAGAACTGAACATAAGACTTGCATAGACTTTTCTTTAAAAATTATTTTATTATCTTTTTCGGGCCAAAGACTCCCCATTCAGTGTTTGGCTCAAAGATATCTAAGAAGCTTCACTGTAAGTCTATAATTATTAAAAAAAAGAAAGAGACACACATTTGGTTTATCTAGTAAGCAAAGCTAATACACAGCTGTGAATTTTTTCACTCAAATACTGGAAGTTTTCTGGGAAAGACTTCTTCATGCTTTGGTTCAGACCTTAGAAATCAAAAGCAGGATCCGTTTGCAGAAATACATTCTTGGAAATGCATAGAGTACTGTGTGCCACATCTCGCTTGATAGAAGGCACAACTCACGAAAGGAACATTCATGATATAAAACAGAAGCCAGTTCTGAAAGGCTGAAAGTGACACCCACTACTTCTGGTGAATTTTTTTATAATCTAAGCAAGACCTGCTCTTATTTTCTTACACCAACACACCCCCTCCACCCAATCTATAACATAACTTTAGTATTGGTAAAATTAAAGCTTTTCCAGGCATGAACAGTTGCAAGAAAGAAACATGAACCAACGCTTTTCTACTGGTGGAGTTACTTTCAAAACTAGACATGAGTAGTCACTATCCCCCAAGAACCCATGTGTCAAAACCAAAGAAATTATTAAAAGCAAATTTTTTTAAGTGTCATTCTCCCTGCATATTTGAAGCAAGGAAAACAAAGCTGTACATGGCAGTAAAACTGATCATTTTGTCTAAAGTGCTTGATGAAAGCAGAAAAGTATAAAAATGATAGATCAGTGAAACCAGAGGTGGAAGAGTTACATTTATCATACAAAACAAGATAAATTGGAGCATTTTCACATCTTCTTGTTCCATTAGACAAGACACTGCAAAAAGATTCTTCACAGTAAAGAGCTCCCTTAGAATGTATAGAGTTTGCTACACATTTTTTCTTACATTTCTGTGATGTGAAGTAATTTGAAATAAGACTCAGAAACAGTATTCCAAAAAAGAAAGTATTATTATAGCTAAGAAATAAAGATTACATAGGAAGCTTAGACATTAAAAAAAAAATCTTTGGGAAATGCTATTTAATACTTTCAATAATTTTAAATGCCCCAACACTATATATTTTACAGTAGAAATGCAAGAGCCTTTGGAACACAGCAATACTTGATTAGTTCTGTGCATGTCTTCTTTTATGACATCATCTTTTCCTTACATTCCACTGAGCAGAAAAGCATCCCTTCCACAGATATGAATTTCTGGCCAATGAGACACTTGCTGCAACAGGAGCACAAGAAGCATTCCTGTGTAGCATGCCAGTTGAAGTTGTTGTATGTTACACGCTGAACCTCTGGATCTATAGCATTATGACAGCCTTGGCAGATCTGTTTAGAAATAAAACAACACTGAAATGAAGCACACACATGCTCTCTTCAAGTGCAATAAAACCTGGAACTCCTAAATGTTTTTGGAGGAGAGAGACAGGTGTTAAAAGAAGCCTTTGAAAAAAGTCTCCAGCTTTCGAATTTTTTCTTTAAAGTGTTTTGCTTCGAATTCAACTGAGGGCACAGAATAATAAAATGGACACACACATCATTTGCTGCTGGGACTAAGTTATGATGGTTATGATTTCCAAATACCCAAATAATCATAAAAACCTTTTATGTCAAACAGCACATATCTTCATATATTAACCTAAATATGTGAAGAGATTAGCTACAAATCTTCCTCTGCATTAACAGCTCTGTGGCAATGCCAAATAACTAAAGGTTACTAGAAAGTCTTGAACACAATTCATCTTAAAATCTGGTTGTTCACATACTATAATTTAGATTGAGAAAGTTAATGTTTTGAGAGGGGAAAACAAAAGCCTCACCACAAAAACAATTCCTCACACCTACCTCAGAAAATTATTAACTGCCAACTAGAGATGACCATTTTTTTTTCTCCATTCACTGTATACATCATCTAGGTGCACATTAGACTGAGCCCCTAACTAGTAGCTAGCTAACTTATAGATATGAATGGACCATCATCTCAGATTAGTTTCCAGCATAACCAGGAATCAAGAACTACCATTATTTTCCAAATTTCTAGCTTTATCCTGTCAATCACTCTCCTTTTTAACATGTGTGGTTAGAAATAAAATCAAACAAAAGTACCAAGATTGCAGTTACCACTACAGGCTTTTAGCAGATCAGCTGAAGTTGATTCCCACCAGGCTCCATGAACTACAATTGACAAGAACTAAACATTTAGCAGCATAACTCATCCTCACCTACTTTACTCCTCCTGTTTCCAAAACCTGCTTCACCACTGGCTAAGTTCAAGGTGTTTTTCGAACAGGTTCTCCCCTCCACCCTGGCAGTGGCTTTTGTTCAAGTTTATGAAGTGACAAAACACTTGCCTGCCTAAAATTGTGGGTTTTGGTTTCCTTTTCCCGAAGGAGAAGAAGATAACTGATCCAAGCCTAAACATTCAATTTACACTCTTCAGATACTCCCAGATTGAGAAGAAGTAAGAGTTTGAAGCTCCACACACTTATGTTCCCTTCCTTCCTTCACAACACCAAGACATCTGTAAGGACCTTACCACAGCATGGTTCTTCATGTAGCAGGATTTGCAGACTGGCTTGTCATTCACCGTTAAATAGGTTATCCCAGCCAAAACACAATCACAATCAAAACAGCAGAAGTGTTTCAGATGCCAGTTTTGCCCTTCTGCGAGAGTATATTCATTGCTGAATATCAGCTATGAGGAAGATACAAACAAGTATACAGGTAAACAAGTACATTCATTTGAACAGTGTACCTTTTAATAAATCTAGCCTCTGGATGTTTTGTGATTTGCAAGGAACTCCCAGTGGTTCCACCATTGTTTAACTGTTTCCCAAAAGCCTCCACACTGCTCTCAAGGGCTCGCAGATGCCAGAGGCCCCAGGAGGCCTGTTCCCTGTTGCTACCCAGGGTCAGTTTGGCCCCTAGTGCTCCTGATAAGGAAACAACTGCGTAAGTGTGACTTGTTGGAAGAATTTACCCTCACATATCACATCCTATGTCCCCATAAATTGTGCAAAATCACCACCAAATCCAAAGAAAACTACGGATCTTCCTGAATGTGCAGTGTCCATATTTGGTTTCAGTTCTTTGCAACTAAAATATCAACTATACTGCTGAAAGCATATCATCTTTCTGCACTGAAATGTGAAACTCCTAACCACTTCTCAGGGGAAAAAACTTACGTGCTAGAAGAAAGGACTAGGATATTTCCTACCTCATCACATCCAGCACAGCGGGGTCTTTCACTATCACAATAATGTCTTCCACAATACAGGTTACCATTCTTCCAGAAATAGATCATGTCTACTAGAAGTTCACCACAGGTGCAACAGACGAAACAACCTGGATGCCACAATTTGTCATATCCAGCACGTTCTGCATAGACAGCTGGATCACCTTCCTTCATGTTCAGTTTGCAGTGATAGCAGGACTGGAAAGAGGTTATTAACAAGTTAATTAAGTCTTTGAGAGCTATATTTATAAAAAATACATATTATTGATATATTTAATAAATTCCATCTTTCCAGACTTGTTTCAAGACTGAAATTAAAGCATTAGTTTAATCCCCTGAGTAGACAGTAGTGGTTCAGGATATACCTGCACCACAGTTTAGGTTTAACTAAGCAATTCAAGACGATGCATATTCTACTGTCATAGCATTAGTGCTCCTTAAAAGGATTGCTGTACTTTGCTGTGTTCACATTCTGCAATTGCACTCCAGTGTTTAAAGAAAACGACAGGCAATTAAAATTCACATTATGCTCTGTACATATGCTCTGTTATATGCTTAGGAACAAGGAGAGAATGATGAGCCTCCATCCAAGCTAACCCTCTATGACTAGAATGCATGACAAGGATATGGCTGTACTTATAGGTCATGAGAAGACCAAGACAACATCACTGGTGGGGAAAACAAAAAATAAGTGAATATTTAAAACTGATTCTGTTTAAAGCTGTATTCTAGGGATGCTAGTCACCCATGGCTGCTGTCCAACTGTCTGTGATTAATGATTTTAGGAGAGGAGAGTGACTATGGATAAACTACAAAGCGTACACACACAGCTACACTACAAATAGTTCCAGAGAGTTCACAGCCAGGCTTCTGCCCTATACCTGCTTACAGTGAGGGTTTTGCCATCAAGTAAAAAAACACAGATGACTTATGTTACTGAACCAAAAATTTTTTATCTACAGTTTAATCATCAGTTTGGCATTTCCTGCACTCCAGCTGGTCTTTGGACTGGGCTGAACATCCTGGGAAGGTTTTCCTCTATGACTCACATCAGCCACAAACGGCTTTGTGTGTGCATATAAAAATAAAATACATATAAAATGTCTCAGCTATAAGGCATACTGATGAGATACCAGATGCCAGACAATTTCAAAAGATAGATAGCCACCAAAAGAGAACTTGAAACAAACAGAATGCAGAATGTAGGGAAATTAATGAAAGGGGAAGTTCAAATATACATGTATGTAAAGGTTTCTGACTTTTCTACTTTAGACCTCATACTCCAAGAGAAGACCACTGGAAGGTTAAAGTGCCTAGACCCAAGTCTAGGCAATGTGATTCACTTGCCTACCATTTACAACATCTCCAGCTTTGGTGGTTAAAAGGTACATAAAAATTTCATTCTTTACAAGATGAAAATATGCTGAATACCTATTTTTCTTTGATTCAGCTTTCAGTGAAAGCTTTATATTTGTAAACACAGAGACAATTATTACAGGTATATTTCCATTAATAGTGAAGACCTGGTTGTTAGTGTTTTTGGGTATGCTTTTTTATTTTTTATCAGGTTTCAAAGAAGTGCAGTCTATTCCTATAATGAAAATTAATTTTTCAAAAGATTCTTTTTACCACTGCTACAAACTCAGTCTGAAAGACAATGTGCAAGAAATCTGATGAGTAAAAATGCAGACCCAAAAAAAAAAAAGTGCAGACAAGGAAGGCATTCTTCTGCTAAGTATCTAAGAGTTCTTTGTATCAATTTATGTTGAACTGCTAAAAAGCAGTTGAGATAATGCTAAATCATACAGCTGAAACGAAGTCTCACCGCAGAAATCAGACCCCCCCCCCCAAATACTTAAAAATAACATATCTAAATCCTGACTATTTAACCCAGTGTAAACTCAGTACCTAACAACACATAAACACAAATGTTCACTTCTGCTATTAAGCACCTACAGGCCTCTTTCTAAATCATGGCCCACGGTGATAATATATGCTTAGATTAAACTGCAGGAAGAATACCCAGGTGATGGAGTAAGAAAAGTTTTTAAGTGACAAACAAGTGTAACGTAAAAGCAAAGCACCTTCTGATACAATTACTCAAGAGGACAGAATGTCTCCTGCTATTGACTTATTATAGTCCAAGGCAGCGGGTCAGCAGGGTACAATGCGAGATGTGCATTTCTGTAGGTCCTCCTTGAGGAGATAAGTTAAGAATTGCTATTGTGAAACTGAAGTAAACCAGCAGGAAAGGCTGATTTAAGACAAAATGACAGTAACCTAATCAAGCCATGGTAAAATAATTTTATAGTTCTTAGATTCTCCGTAATAAGACAGTGACAAAAAAAAAATTAACAAATAGCTACAGGTAACCAAATGGCACAGCTTGAAAACTTTTAGGGTAAGTGGCCATGTCCAAAGCTAAAACCTAAGTGTTGATTTTATATTTCACACTAGTAGTCATATATACTGTCAGTTCAGAAACAAACAACAAAAAACCACACCACACCCCCCAATAACACCAAAAGCCACACTCTACAACCAACGATAAGCAAAGCTTTTTCTCCATCTAGAACTTGTATATTAATTTTCTGTAAGCAACCTGCAGACAAACAATTTTAAAGATTCAAACATATAATAGCAACATTTCTAGAAATTAGCTTAGAGTAGAGCTTTTGACACTAAGTAATGTCTACCTCCACTAAACTGATTTAATGTTCCTTCAGTAATCCTATGCCCATTTTATATTTGTAATTGGTAGTTGAGACATGCACAGCAATAGTTATGTCAGAAAAACTTGATTAAGGCTATAATTTTTGAAATATCAATGAAAACTGGGTAGTTTTATATACTTTGTTTTTTGTTGAGCTATTACAAGGAGAAATCAGATGCCAAAGGAAAAATACAGGTAAGAAAATGGAGCTGAGTATGAAAAGAAGGCTAGTCAAAAGAGCCATTGTATGCCTCAACTTGTTGGACACAGGATGGAGACATGTTACTTTATTATTCCTTAATATAATTTCATTTTAAACACAATTTGTCAAGTGGGTAATTTCAGTGCTCTTCCAAGAAAGAGGAGAAAACAAGCTTCTAAAATTAAACTAACTCTTAAAGAAGAGAACAATGTAACAATTAGTCCATAAGATGACACAAGCCTTTTGATTATTATTCTGTAAAAGCCACCCTAATATACTATCTTCAAGCTAACATGTTTTTGGACTGAGGATGAAAGTGTCACCCCAGATTTTTTCTATTCCAAATTAACAAATAATTTAATTAGGCTAAAATGACCAAATAGAACACTTGGATGATAACATACCATTTTGCTTTATCTTTCCCTTCTTATACTTACATATTGAGATGCTTTCTGATTTGGGGACTTCTCCATTGCTCCAACAGCAGATGAGGTACCTCTGTCACCACCATTTTCCAAGTTATTCTCACCAGGAGCTCTCACGTCCACCTCACCAGGGAGCTTGACATCTCCTACACCAAGTGCCTCTCTTTTGTACTTCTTCACAAATTGTTCCATATGCCTAACTTCACTGGGGGAAAGCTCGTGGCATTTTGAAGGATCCTGATCGTGAGCAGGCAGCTGCTTTGCCAACTGCTTCTTCCTGTACTGCGCGCCTTCCGAGCCAGCAACAGGCTGCTTCTCCTTTGGTAACATCTGCATGTACTGTCTAGCCTGAATCAGGAGGAATTAGATATCAGATGGCACTTCAACTACCATTCTCATAAGCAAACACAACTAAAATAATCTCTACTGTTTTTAGCGACAGTCAAATTTGTCAAAAACAAGGCTCTTTCCATAAACATTAAGCTCTTGAAACAGTAATGGAGATAAAATACAGCAGATGCATTAATTGGCTTCTTCCCAGAGTAAGAGACAGGCTCCTTTTTAAGCCTTCTACAACACACAGAAAAGAGTTATTACTTCTCTGAGTAAATAACATTTACACAGCACTTTGTCTCTATCTATGAATACTGATCATGAGTATAGTCTTAGAAAAGTAGAATCTGAAATAATCTGCTTGGGGCATACAGCCCATTGAAGAAATAACTCTAGCTAAATTAAGGAAAAAAAAATGCCCAAGTTTTAATAAAGAATGACAAGGCTAAAAATCAAATTGGTAACTGAATGTTAAATGAGTCTTAGATGCACAAGGTGTGACTAATTCACTGAAAATGAATAATTTGAGATAATGTCATTCTGGCATGGATTGCACAACATTTTGGTACAATAACTTAGTAATCAAAGTTTGAAAAGTGAATCAAGATCCTCAGAAGGCTATCTACCATCTCATCTACTTCAGCTGAAAATATACTGCAAGAGAGCTGCTCTTTTAGATGTCAACACCGACCTTGTTCTTGCCATATACAGTAAAAGCTATAAGCAAGACTAAATGTTCCCCTTAACCTTAAACAATGATATTATTTGATGTGGTGTTGGGTATGTTTTTTTTTTCCTTTAAGCACACATTCCATGCAAACTTTTCAACTTTAAAAAAATAAAAAAGAAGAAAAAAAAAAGAAAAAAAAAAAACTGGAAAAAAAGAAAGAAAAAAAAAAGGCAGGTTATAGAAACTGAACTCCAGGGACTTAGTAGATAACTCTTAATCCTATGTATTAAAAACTACCTCATCTCCCCAGGTTTTTTCTACAGACAGACATCCATAAAGCAAGATGACAGATGCAAGACTCATTAAACAGGCACCACATTTTCTGTTTTGAGAAGGAAGAAAGAAGACTACAAGAGGCGAAGTTATCCTTAAGCTCTACTACTTTATCTCCCACCAACTCTTGCCTTGAACATGAAAAAATATGAGTTGGACTTACAAGTGTCTGATTCTGAACAGGAGGAGCCCACTCGTAAGTCACAGTATCGATAGTTATGTTCTTCTTGGCTGTCACTGGGCTGGTCAGTATCATTACATTGCGTTTATACATGGGATTACCATCATTCTTCAGCTTTGCAATGAGGGTTGTGTACTTTGTATCTTCAAAGAGTTTCCCCACTTTCCGATCTTCCTCATTGCTTGAAGGGATATCATGCTCCTCCTGGCCACATTTGCAGTTGCGGCATATTTTCCTGAAATTCATGGAAACAGCAACAAAATTACAATCTCACACCATCTGGGTGTGTAAGTAACATCACCAGGAACTCAAACCTTTGCTTTCAGTGCTTTGTTTAGGAAATGTACACTTTTTCTGCAATATGTCAAAAACCTCCTTATGAGTCCTGTTGTATTACTCACATCGTTTATTGACAGGTATTTTATCAGATAGACATCAGTCGACTACACTAATGCATTTTTAATATGAATCTACGTAATTTCTTCAGTTACATCTCAGTACTGATCAAACACATACATATCCATTATTAGTCACCTACCACATTTATTATAACTTAATGCATCAACATGATTCCCCCAGCAATCATTTGCTTGGGATTTCAGTTTTTCAGTTGCTCTTCATACGTTCAAAGTCAAACACAATATACTATTTCCTTCATATGTATTTCACTGTATGCATGATATTTGGTTATCACCGGGTTGCTATCATGTGGAAACAAATATTTCCTAGAAAGGAAGAGAATGCATACAGACATACAAAGAGTGTAATTGCACCAAGTCCTGTTCAAAGCATAGAATTTAAACAGAAGATGAAAGAAAAGTTAAAGGCTTATATGGACAAAGCCTTTCAAAACAGCTCTGAACCAAGTCAGAGGTATTCTGGCACATGCTGTAAAGAGAATTTTCACAGAAAACATCCTTAAAAGGTAGAAGTATATCTACTTACATGGATATAAATTATATTCTTTCATATACAACACATTTCAACTGCTTTGGCTAATGAATATTACAAAGCACTTTGTTACCTTAAGTATAATTAAACAATTCACATATAATGAACAGAACCTTGGATTAGACAAGCTAGTTCATTATTTGTTAACAGCATTCCCAGAACTTCAGTTCAAAGCAGTCAGCCAGAAATCAGTGAAACTAGACGTTAACTAAAGGTTCTTATTACAGACTAAGAAAACATACCAAACTTCTGGATCTCTAGAGTTTGAAGAGGAATAAGCAGGTTTTTACCCCATTATTTATCCTTTATACAGCAAATAGCATAAACTATTAGCTATAAAATGCTTCTGAACCCTGCTTGCCAAAACCCATCCAACTCTAACATTGGAGTTCTACATCTTGCTTTATACAGCCTTGAAGGAAAGTTAGGTGCCATAAGATAAGGTATGTCAGAGGAACACAACAAGAACATGCCATGACTACAGATAGCTGGATAGCTACTATACACTAATCACTCTGCAATCTCCCAGTTTACAAAAACATTCAAGCATGAACTAGCATTGCCCATTAAGCCTAAAAGCTCTACTATGGATCTCAGGCACTGGAAACGTAAAATTTTGCAAGATCTTTAGCATCTGCCTACACAAGTCCTTTACATAGCTAACACTTAGAGACTATTTAATACTAGTTAATATACTAATAAGGCAATTCATATTCACTTTGCTCATTTTTTATGGCATGCATGTAATTATACCTTATTAGCAATTCTCAGTCATATCTTTTTTGAGATCTAGTACCAGGTGACAGAATCAGACCTTGTTTTTTTCAGATTTAGTGATTTACATCATGATCACCATGAAGCTTTATGCCTCACAGCACACATGCTACTGGAACTGAAGCAGTTTGTCCATCCAAACAATAACACCAAACACTTTATTTACTCTTAGAACTTAAATCTTTAGCAACAGTGACTCCCAGTTTTAGTCTCGCTTCTGGACAGGATGTGATTTAATAACACTGGTGAAGACCAGAAGTTCTTGGGTTCCCTGCACAGACTTACGCAATTGAAGTATGATCATGCTGTCCAGAACCGCTTGCACGACAAGCCTCAGTATAAACCGTTCATATTGCTGTACTGCCTGTGTGATCACAACTGCTACGTGACAGGCTGTGCACTCTCCCCACTCTACAGCATCCAACTACAGTGAAGCAGCATTGACAGCAGTCAGAGACCAGACCACCCCCCACAAGCTGTGGTGGAATTCATCCTAAGACTTTCACATGTGATGGAAAAGCCACAAGAGCACCTTATTCTTGCTCATGTTATGTCATGAAATTGTGTATTCTTTTTCTAATACTATTCTTTCAGAATGCAGAACAGCTTAGAGATCCTGTTTCTACTTTCAATTAGATGAACATCCTGACTCAGCTGCTGTCATTATTCTTGGTCCCACCTTGAAGGCTTAACATGTTTCACTAACTGCAGTATCTGTGAGAGATTTCTTTGGCCTTCCTCATAAATAGGTAGTTGCGAAGAAGTGAAAGCATGCAATTTGTCCTTGGGTCCTTCCTGGGACTCACTGTGAAAACTGGCATAGAACTACTGCGCTTTATACTTGCACTGAAAATAATGAGGTAGTCACTAATCTTCCTCACCCTTGTACCCACTGAAATTAAGAATCTGACTGTGTACATTTCAGTCTAATCTCCTTGCTCTTTCAAAGTTAAGTGAATAATTCTTTGCCAACAGTTTGCAAGAAGCTGTTACAGGGGCTATGTTACAAATGTAATAGCAGCCTTGGCATTAGAACTTGTGTACCACTATGCCTCTGAATACAGGACAAAACAATACAGAAAGAATGTGGAGAATGCTGAGTCACAACTGATGTCAGCATATCTCAGTAAATCGAAGAAAAATCCTCTAGGCTGTTGCCATTTCCCATGCTCCCCAACGCTCCCCCTGGATCTCAGCCACATGAAGACACCCATACAGCTATTAACTGCCCAAAAAAAGTATGCTGTCCTGATTTATAATTTTTCCTCTTGAGTAATTTCCAGTACTAAAAGACATCCAGTTGATATTTACACACCTAACTGTTCCTGAATAGTGCTGTTTACAATTTAGTCTTAACTTCTTTCACTAGTTGCCACAGCACAATGCTGCTCATTAGTCACTCACTGTCCCCTCTGCAGAAGGTATATGGCCAATTACTTCTCTTTAGACTAGACTGGCTGGTCATTTTTTTGACTTTAATACAGCTATCTCACTGAAGTGACCCCATTCCATTATCTCAAATTTATATTTTTTTACAAGTCAGTCACTTGTGAAATAAAACTGACGCTTTATCTTTGATGTTTAAGTGAACACCTCATGTGCAAGTAAAAACAATTGTTATATACACTCACAGACACATAAATAAATAAAAACGTATATGCTTAGACAATTTTATCTCCTTTGACTCTGTCAAGAGGCCAGGCAGTGAAAATCTCTTGTTCTCTGCAAAGATGTTCCAGCCCCTTAACCATCTTTGCTGCCCTCCACTGAACCCACTCCAGGAGCTGCGTGTCTCTCTTGTACTGAGGAGCACAGAACAGGACACAGCACTCCACATGCAGAACGCACCCCAGGACACCATAGGCCCTCTTGGTCCCCAGGGCACATTGCTGGCTCAGGGACAGCTTGTTTTCCACAGGATCCCCAGGTCCTTCTCCACAGAGCTGCTTCACAGCAGGTCAGCCTCCAGCTTGTGCTGGTGTAGGGGGTTCTTTTTCCCCAGGTGCAGGACCCTGCATTTACCTTTGTTGAATTTCACATGGTTCTCCTCTGCCCATCTCTCCAACGGGCCGAAATCCTTCTGAAGGGCTGCACAGCACTACGGCATATCGGCCACTCCTCCCAGCGTTGCAGCATCAGTGAAATTACTGAGAAGGGACTTTGCTTCTTCATCCAAGTCTATGGTTTTGTGGTTCCTTCTGTTATGTTTTCTTGCTATTAATGCAGCTGTAAGTAATTGCAACTGCTTTGAACTGAATCTCAATGCTTCCCTGTCAGCTGTAGTATCAAAAAATCTTAAAGCCAACTTAAGGCTCTCCCTGCCTTCCACGTACTGTATCTGGGCAGAGAAGCCTCTGCTGAAAAAGATCATTCCCAAGCTTAAGATTCTTGCTTTCAGAAGTTTTTTTAACATCTTGGGAAGTCACATCAGGGACAGTTACCACTTTCTGGTAATATGCAGCCAAGACAAATGAGAACTTTCCCTCCTGTTTTTAGCAACTTCTCACTCCTGTCCCATAGTTCCCTCTAGTGGGAAATACAATCCCAAAGAACAATATGTAACCAACTGAGTACCAATCTCTTACATCCAGCCTGACCCAGTGGACATGTGTGGGGGTTGTTTTGCAGCCTGAAATAAATCTAACACCTAAATTAAAAAGACCTTCTCCACCTTCTGCTGCTGTTACACTTGGACAGAAGCATGATTCTGAGGACAATTTTAAAAGCAAAAGCTATTAACACACTAAGATAAACCAGGCAATTGTTAACCATTCAACTACCATTATAGACCACATCTCTCATTTTATTTGTGCTCAGCTCACAACACTGAGGCTACCAGAACTTCAAAATTAGGAATAAATTTTACTAAAGGACAGGTTCACCACCATTTCTATACTAGTCTCAATTTACAGTTCTGCACCTATAAAATCTGCCCATAGAGTGTGTCAAGATTTACAGCACAAATGTCTTAAAACCCCAGAAGAGATATATTTCAAATACTCCCAGTACAGAGACAGGTGTAGTAGCTCCTTTTAAAGCCCTGCTACTAGATAGGTACACTTGGGTTCTTTGAGCATTTTACAATCTGACTCCTCAGAAGAAATTACACGCTGGCTCGTTGAGGAACAGCGTTTTCATGTGTAAGACCAAGAGCTGTGCGATGTGCTGAAGCTCCTCGGCTGTCCCCAGGAGAGGGCAGTGTCAGCCTTGCACAGCCAGCAGCAGAACCACGCCCGGCACACGCGGCCACTACTGCCCAGCTTGCTGGGCTGCATCTGGCTCGTATGGAGGTCACTGTTTTCATAACGCCCTTACGGAGCTGTGCTTTGGGGGTGTAGCTAAAACAGCCTTGATAGGACTTGCTATTACTGGGCACTTCTGGCGCAAAGTCAAGGCTTCCCCGTTTTTGAACTCTGCCCCCACCCCAGCAAGTAGAGAAGCTGGGAAGGGGCACAGCTGACTCCAATTGGTCAGTGGGGTTTAAATGCTATATAACATCATAAGCAATAAAACAGAAATAGAGGATGAAGAAGTCAGGGTTTCTGACTTCTTAAGTAATTACTGCTTGGAGACAGAGTGGGCATTGGAGTGTGCTGGTGGGAGATGGCCAGTGATTCCCTTTGCATCACTTGCTCACCCACCACTTCATCTCTTAAACGGATTATTTCAACCCGTAAGTTGCCTCACTTTAGTTTCTCCTTTTTTTGTCTCCCACCCTGATGTCTAGGACAGAGAGCAAGCAGCTGTGTGGGTGTTTGGCTGCTGACCAGGGTCAATCCCTACCCCCAATTATTCTCCCAATGTGTAACTGTTTCTCTAATTACAATTCTTCAACACTTGTCTTACAGATAAGTAGCAATGAAGTAAGTGGGTAAACTTGAACTGATTTTGATTATTCATGTTATAAAGACAATATTCTGTCCACTTGTGCAACACTTTGGTCCTACGTAAAACAGAGTTCCAGACTTAAAGGCTAGTAACTAAGTAAACAGATATTTGGGATGCATCACTTTCCATTTAAAGTGTTAGACTACCAAAATATATGCATCATGCAAAGCATATTAATATATTTTTTCCTTTGAAAACCGTTTACATTGAATTAAGTGTAAATTATTAAAACTTAATTAAGACTTCAGATTCACACTCTTACTGTCCCCAGAAGCAGCTCTGCTGGAGAAACAGCTGTTTTCCAACCCATTCTTGAATTCTCTCAATTGCTAAATTTTGACTGTTTCAGAGGAATGTGTCACATTTGTCTGACACTTAGATGAAGCTTCTTAGACTACTTCCAGCCACCTTACTTATCTGGTCTATCCTATATGGACTCAATTTCCAAATTAAATCTTAGCTAAATAGTCACTGTTTTTAGATCTTTTTCTTTACTTGCTCTTTAATCCACTGCTGTCTACAAACTCTTACACTCTAGGAGAGACTGTTCTGATGAACTATGTATTCAGGACCTGGCACAATGAGCCCTGACCACAGAAGATAGTGCAATATGGATAAAGAAAAACACGGGCAAAAAACCCCAAATACCCACACAGAAGCAGACACTTTTAAACTTCGCAATCATACTATGATGTGACTAAACCACTTTAGCTATTTTATTTCTTTTTATTCCAAATTATTTCATGTTGAAGAAGAAACTAGCAATTACAAGGTGCAATTAAGAAAAAGTTAAAAAAAAAAAGAAAGTTAACTGGACTTTTTCCTCCCCCACTTGTAATTTCCCCATCTGGCACGGTGACTATGAACAAAAGAGCCTTCAAATAGAAAGTAATAGAATTTCTCATCTAACCATGGATAAACACTATTGACTCTTGCACTTTTTGAAATTCTCCTTTATTGCATTACTTACATTAATTCTGTTTTATTTTACTATTACTTCTACACACGACCCCTCAGTGATGCAGTGCATATTGAAAGTCTTTCCATAAATTTTTTTATCTTTATATGAGCTCATTTACTTACTACTGCATTACCACTTCTTGATTATTATTTGTAAGTTATTTCTATAGCTACATTATTACAGATAAGAATATAGCTTCTTGATTATGTATCAATTGATAACAAGTTTTTGCTGTGTTTTGTTTTTGTTTGCCTGATTATTTTCTGAACAGTCTCATCTGCAGTCAAATATTTGGGCGAAAATGTAAATTCTCCTAGGCCTTATCAGCACCTGATGCCACTATGGCCAGCATACAAAGGCTACCTTATAATACAAAACAAAATTCTACTGCAAATGCCATTTTCACTGTAGCTGGTTAGCACTGGTTAAATGCAATGATTTTCACTGATAGCATGAGCTAGTGCTACTAACAACTATTTTTCTGTTCTTTTCAGGCTTTTCCCTCTGAGAGGGACCTTTTTTCTAAAAAATCAGAATTACTAAGATACATCTTAGAACACACCCAGTATTATGACTGAACTGGACCAGTGATACATAAATACAGTAATATTCATATACACATCTTGTTTCAGTAAAACAAGAAAGATCTTAATGAAATACAAAGTTTCTGCAAAAGTAATAATAGACTATTTACTGCTGTCATCAACTCACTGATTTAGGAACAGTACACCATCCAAGGCTCAGTATTATCTAACTGATTTGAATTTGTGTGACACACACAAGTGAAAACTCTTCCCCATCTAAGCAAGTTGTAGGTGAATACAAAATTTCAAATATTTTCAAAATAATTTTACCTAGCATCTCAGGTCAAAGCTTATGTATTTGGTCAGTAGTTGAAAAAGCATTTTATTACAGAGATAAAATACACTTCTTCCCTGTCATGTCTCTTACTGTAAGGCTAGACGTATTTTTACAAATCTACTTCAACTGTTTAGTCGGCTAAAGCAAATGCTGCAGTAGAAGTTACTACCATTCTCTTCAGGGCAGATGAAACATGTTCAAAAGTGATTAGATACTCTCTTGTAATGCAGCTGAGAAGTTCTGGCCCTGAATTGTGTCAGCCTTTTAGAAACATCTTGATAGTTTAATTGAGAGAGAGAACAAAAATGGTTACTTACACATCTGCATACATATGTGAAGGTCTGCAGTGCTGGGTCACAGCTTAGGATACATTTGGTGTCACTTACCTCCAGTAATGAAGCTCAAATCCTTCACACTTTTCCTTGCATTTTAAGCAGGGGGCACCAAATCCTTCCTCATGGCCCAAGCCCATCTGTGTACAGAGGAAGATGACTACAGTCAGCTTCAAGAATTATGCTGCATGAATGATCTTACTGACGCCTTTATAATCTGCAATCAACAGCTAAAGCAAAAGATCAAGCATCTGACTAAGCTGACATAAGGGCAGCATTCTGGGGTCCACTCACCTTCCTGTTGTACCTATATGTACCTGTACAAGCCTGTACTTGTGTTCACACACGCCTGTACACAGAGTAAGCAGGCACAGGTAGCCTCAGTACTTTTCTGGTGACTCTTCTCCCCAGCTTGCTCTGCAAACTTCACACAAGGGAAGAAGCAGATTCTTTGCAGCATTTCCTTAGGTCTAAGGCTGTGAAACCAGACTAGGTGTGGCCAGAATACCTCAAGTCAAAGGACATTTAATCCAGCTGTCTGAACAAAGTGATTTACAGTATATGACTTGGCAAAATACAGGAGATCAAAACATAAACAGATCCCCACATTTATATGTGCTAACCTCGAATAAAGGAAACAACTAAGTGGTTTGTCTAATATTTCCAAGTATATTTTAGGCTACTCTGATAGTGAATGAAAGTAGCACATACTTTTACGATTACATTTCAGCTGGATTCATACCAGCTGACTTTCTGAGAGGAAAGAGAAACAGCAGAGTTAGCAAGATCAATGACCAGAAGTGATACGCAAAGGGTTTCAAAAGGGGGGATGACCAATTCACAATGCAGAGGGAATATCAGAGAATATATAGAAAACAGTGCAGAGTAAAGGTATTCACACAATATATCAACACATCAGCAAATGTAACTGAGTAACAGCTACTTGAAGTTTGAGGTGAAAAACAAACATGAAGCACAATAACTTAAGCATTCATATAACACTGTAAAATAAAAATGTCTCACTCCAGCATTTAAACCTTTGAGGAACATGGCTCTCAAATCAGACGGATGAAGGACCATTGAAACGTGGCCACAGCTGGGTATGCAGGCTCATGCCCAACATGCAGAGAGGAACCTATCTCCCACCCCCACGCAGTAGGACGAGTGCTCCCAACCAGATGTAGCTAGGAACAGCACACCTGCAGTTTAGCTTTTACTATGAATGGAAACTGAGCTAGAACTGACAAGTTATGGCACCAACTTTAGCTCTGGCAACAACACAATGCCAAAGTTAATTCGATGTGGTGATACAGTTTTATTATTAAGTTTGCCATTTACTGAGAGAAATCATACTACTATTGTTGTATGTACAAGGATATAAACTAGATCAACTTTGAATTTGTTTCTGTCCAAAATAAAGAACACACTAGTCACAAACCACTTGTTTAATACAGAATATATGGTAAAATGCAGGGAATACCATGTTTTCAGTTATTTTATAATTTAAACACAGTCATCAGACATCCCTGAGGAAAACTACCCTGAAGATCATGATCTGTTTAGAGAAAAGAGATATGCTGGCAGCTGTTAAGCAAGGATGGACAGAACAATATAGCATTATTTCTTCTATATCTGGAAGATGAAATACAAGCTGGCTGTGATCATGGTGACATCATCAACCTAAGGGCTCAAGAAGTTCACATGTTATAGGTGCTAACCTGAAGCCTACCAGTAGATATGTAACATAACCATAACTTTAAAGATTAGGTTCTTCATCAGCTACACTTTTTATAAGCTAACTGGTTAATATAAGTTCATCTTCACTGAAGATGGGCATTTATAGGAGTCTTCTCATCTGGAATCCAGAGATCTGCCATATACCCCCCCCCCCCCCCATGAATCACAAAAAAACTGAGCTCTCTTCCCAATTCACACTTGAAGAGAACAAGATGCTGACCAGAATGTTTTCTAAAGGGAAAAAGGAAGCTAAAGCAACACAAAACAACTTTTTATTTGGCTGGGGTGGGGGGCATAGGGGGAAGACGAAGAGACAGGTTGTTTTTTATTTGGTGTTGTTTGTCCTGTTTTTAGAGTCATCCTTGCTAAAAAGTTGTTAAAATATGATTGCACTGCCCTAATAAACAAACAAAATTCCCACGAAACCCTGATCTCCCCCCCCTCAAAAAGACAACATTAACCCATTCTCTCTTGCTGCTACTTCAGCTACAAACTGGCATTACTTCTTTATGCTCAGGCTCTCCCTTCCTTCAAAGAGTGGAATGAGAAGAAAGGGAAATAATGAACTCATTTGTATTGTATTTAGAAGATTTAGAAATATAGAGTACTGTTATACTACAGAGAAATAAGCTTTACCAATAACATTATTTCCCAAATAAGATTTCCCAAAACAGAATCTGAAATTCAAGTAACATTAAAAAATTGCAAAAAACATTTTAACTATAATTTCCAAGCCTCTTAACATTTAAGCATTTTTTTAAGCTAAAAAAAAAAAAACAAAAAACACCTCTTCAGAAACAAATTAAGGAGAGGAAATATGTGCTATCTAAATGTTCCACCCAGAATATACTCTCTTCAGACTACAGGGACAACAACCAGCCAGTCTGCTTGCACTTTCACAGCCAACAGTCTTAGCGCAGATTTCTTCAGAAATAAGGCATTCTACATTCCCTCCCCAGAAATAAAGAGCCCATCATTATGTAAATGCTTGTGCAGCTCAAGACAAATCAACTGAATTAGCAAATGAGAGAGCCTTGTTTTGAAACAGGTTTTTCAGTTTGCTGTGAAACAGAAAGAATTATCTTTCTATACACGATGTCTGGGCACCTTATGGAAAAGGTTTAGCTCAAAACTGAAAGGCACACTAAAAACCAAGTAAGATGTGATTCTAGATGCACACACAGCCTCAGTCTTTGCTCTGACAGAGAAACTACATGGCTGCTTGCCAAAAATTAGGATCTAACATAGCCAAACTCAAAATCACTGCGGGCTATTGTTATCCAGAAGTCAGTGCATTACACATATTTCTCCAGAGTCCTGTAACAGGACATCCTTCAGCTATAAGAAGGCATGAGCCTCAGAAATTACTTTCTTCTTCATCAGCAGTTTAGGAAATTCAGGAAGCCTAAAACTTCAGTGTGGTGCTTCTTTAGTGCTACCCATATCTATCCCCATGCAGAACACGGCCAGCTCCAAGCAGAAGCACCTGGAGATATAGAGCAGGCTGAGCACTGGAGAGGTAATGCATGCCTGAGAACAGCAGGGAACCCATTTTCCCCATAAACAGAGTTATGGGAGAAATAGCACAGATAGGTCAGCTGACCTACTGCCAGAAGAAGGTTCCTGTCTGTCTACTGCTGTTAATTTTCATTTTACAGCACAAGCTAACCAAATCTATTTGGTACCAAAATACCCAGTACAGACTTAAATAGCCTGAGTACAGAAGATGATATGACAGAGATCATCCATTGCACGCTGCTTTCAAGATTACACAGTACCCAATGGCAAAAGGCTTTAAGTGGTTACAGCCAAGTGACAATTAGTGAAAGACTGCCCCATTTCAGTTCACACTGGAATCTAGTGACAAAAGCTGGCTGACTTTACAGTAAGGAGTCATGCATAGAAGCTTACTATCATCTTAAAAATCCAAATTATCATATTCAATTGTCTAAGAGTTTGTTCAGAAGTGTAAGAAACAGCAGTTCCTATGAAATAGTTTGAACTTGGCTTATCAGAAGGGTTTATTCTTAAGTTTTTGAACATTTCTTATCTCCTCAGTCCCACCACAAGACTAGAATTAACTCAGGCCTCAGCTGCTTTTCCTTCCTCACTCCAAGAGGACTCCTGTACTACCAGACAGGTGAGCTCAGGTGAGCTTCACCGTGCCACAGACAGTAAGACACAATACCTGGTACTTCGCCTCCGCAAAAGATCAAAACCCCTTCAAATGTTACAGATGCCTCCAGAATTTGAAAGGTGTGGCTACTCAGTGAGACTGCTGTCATTAACGGATTGCAACAATTAACAGCGAGCCTCAGATCAGAACTAAATCCTCTTCACTATCCTTTCTGCAGATCTTTATCCTGTGCTTGAAGGTGCTCCAAGCACAGAATTGAAGTGATCCATGCTAAAACTATTCTTGGATTTACCATAAAATCCTAGGAATGTTCTGTTTTGAAGATTAGTTAACTATTGATCTAACTGGATGTTTGACTGGGAAAGCACCTGTAGAGCACAACAGATTTCTAGTACGTCTTAATGTGCTTTAGGCACTTTCAAACAAGAGAAGGTAAAGCAGGAAGGACAAACAAAGAAACCCCCAAAAATATGAAAAATCATGCTGTGCATGCTCTGTTGCTGAGACCTGATCTTGTATCACTATATTCTGTACCATCAGAAGTCTTCTCTAGCAGGGAAAGACAACAAAATATAAAATTAAAATAGGTTACAGCTTTTAAACTTTAAAAACAGAAGAGCAATACTTCTTATGATTCCAGAATGAAAAAAAGAACAAATCACTACAAAAGACATATGAATATCTGGACAATGCTCTTACAAAACTTTGACAGACACTGTATGAGAAGGGAAAAAAAATTCAGATCTGTAACAAAGAGCCCACAAACCACTTTATATTTGTTTTAAACATGTCTATTAAAATTAATGGCAACTGTGACCCTGTTTTTTTTTTAATATGTGTTTTGATTTATGGAAAAGTTGACTGGAATTAAGAAGCCTGGGTACAGAAGTCCATTTTGCACAGAAAGAAGGATGCCAGTAAGTGGCTGCATCCAAGAAAAATATTTGGAAGATGAGCTGGGCAGGGCAGGCAGAGGAATAAATCAAGGAGCTGCAGCCGGCTGATAGTACAAAAGTCCTAGGAATTTATTTTATTGTGGTATCTTCTACTAAATATCAAATAGCTCAGAATTTAAATATTTAAAACACTTCTACATAGTGTACCTTCAAAAGGCTAACAGCTATTAAAGATAGCTCAGCTGGATAGAAAACAAATATTGTTTATTCACAAAGTCCAGCATTACACTAGCTAAGTTTGAATGCAGCTTACACAAACTATAACACGATCTGTAGATCTCCAATACAACACCATCCATCATCCAGTACTGCAGAGGCATTTTCACAGTACTCCATGTATTTTGTTTTGACATCAGCACTCTTACCCAGTTGCGTCCTCTAACATTAGGTTTTGAGATGCAGACCTGGAAACCTACACATTCATTTTTTAGGAGCTTTAGTCATGCAGGAAAGTGCATGCTTTTCTTCTGCTTTTAAAAGCTGTAGCTAGACAACCTCAGACTGAAAACAAGGCACAAATAAAGAGTTAGGCAGACTTTAAAAACAACAAAAAATCCCCAACCAAAACCAGAAACACATACACAGCAGTACCGGAGTACAGTTAGATCTGGTATATTCTGGAAATGTCATGACAGAAGCCTCCTTACTCCCTTGATCTGTTCATTTGACCAAGTTTGAGGATGCTAGGTAACAGGTGTGACATGCTTTCATCTTAACAGCCCCGCTCTTCCTGAAGGTCCCCAGGACCTAAAAGAACCCCACCAACTTTGGTCATCAGCAAAAACGATATATTAGGGGGGTCTGTACATACACACCCCTATAAAAAACCATGCACATATATATATAACAATACACATAAGTATTAGTTATATATAAATAAAACATGCATATCTATTTAGAATGTAAAATACAAATTTTTTTAAATACAGTATATTATAGATATTTACACCTACACCCTTACAACTGTAAACTTTGTATCTGCTAGGAAGAAGATCGTAATTTGCATGACATGTTCACTATACTTTCTTGAAGTAAAAAAAGTCATTTTAAGCAATTTTTGCCATTAAAATTTCATTGAAAATTTCTACTCACCATTACTTACTTAGAGGAAAATAGAAACATTTCTTCCTTTTTTTCCAGGAAAAACTGCAGAAGCACATCTTTGTTACTTTTATGACAGAATACTGTAACTCAAAGCAAGTTAATTTTCCCCCTTGCTGTAAAATACTTAACTTACAATTACACCCTATCCAAGAATGTTTCATCTGATCTTAAAAGTCATACAGTCCTGCATTCAAGGAGTTTCTTGACTTGCTATTCAGGCATTTCATGATATTTTATAGTCAGACACCTGGGGAGTACTTTTGCCATAGGAAAAAAAAAGAGTAAAAGTCAAAAACTTTAGTTTAGCTATGCCATATTTGCCAGGCTGCTATCCAGGGATGCTGGACAAAAAATAACTAGAGGTGTGGATTCAGACAGGTGTTCGAAAAAATTATTCACATAATTTTTTTTTTTTAACTTTGGGGGGAAAAGCCCTCAAACCCCTATGCAGAAAGCAGTTACTTAGTTTCCATATGAACAAAACTGAAGTAGTTCCTCTCATATCTACATAATTGTTTTCATTCTTCCACCTGCAGGCAAAACTCACCCCTGAATAAAGGTACATTTCCTTGATCTCACTGTACATATGAAACAGCAAAAAAGATCTACTATAATGGGTTTCCATAGCTGTAACACCAAAACAAACAGTGACCTCAACAGGAAGTGCAGCGCAGCAGACATTACTAAATCATGCTTTGCAAAACATAGAAGAGTTGACTTTGCTCCTATACATACTTTATTCACCATTCATTTATCAAAGATCATTACAGTTGTTGACCTAGCAATGTCTAAAGCACTCAGTGCTTGGTTTTCCATCTGTAACAGAACAGACTAAGTCTCACGCCATTGAAAAATAACCACGCACAAATTCCACACTAGAGAAGTTGCACCTCTTCCCCTCAAACTGCCCTGCCCCTTCTCCATCACAAGCAAAGTCCTTTTTATAAAGCAAGTATTATACTGTGGAAGTTTATATAGAACAGACTCACTGCCAGATTCTTATTTTCTCTAGTGAAGCGTGAGACCATGCTGCCATCAGGGCTGAAAAGCAGGACCATGACCTGCTGATTCATTTTACCAAGTTCACAGAGGGGGCAGACAGGGCAGGAATCCAGGCTGTTATAACAAAGTACTGCTAGAGTATTCAACATAAAGCATTAAATCTTCATTTTCCCAATAGCCTCAAAGCAAGGTTTGAGAACACAGCACATATTGTATTTGGGAGAAACAGTGGTCTGCTTTTTGCACAAGTACTTTTCAAGCTGGAGCTACTGTTTTTACCCTTCAGCTCTGCTGTGCAATCGTTTTATACAAACACTACCTTCCTGATCCTCAAATGCAAGAGTAAACCCAATTCCTCCTGAGAAAAAGAAGAAAACTGCACAGTTTCCCCTAAACTCCCTGTCCCCTTGAAAGGAAAATTGTAACAGACCAGGAAAGTCTCACCCTTAGTATTCACAAGGCAGCCAAAAATACACTATTCACTGCCTAAGTGTTTGCCAATTACTTAATAGCTCTAAAAAGCAAGTGAAGTAACTGCAAAATTTACACATTGTTCCACACATTTGCATATGTTCTGCATATATATTGCTCAGTGCAGAAAGTTCATGCTGAAATTTCTGTTTCTGGCAGGCTGTGGCTGTTCCGAGCCCAGGATTCCAACCAAGTGAGACATCTGGCTACAAAGTAGTACTGGTTCCTTTGGCCACTTTTTAAGACAGCAAGATGAGTTTTACAAACATGAAAGAAACCAAATAAAAGTTAAATTAAAAGTCTGAGCCAAAGTAATTTGCCCTTAAGACTCCTTAAGAATGGACTGCTGCTTTTCTGTCAGGAGGCAGCAAATATATAAGGTATCCACTGCTAAAAGGATGAGTTAGAAACTGTGGCAGGTGGGGCAGTAGTTCTTCCTGCTGAAGGACAAGTACATTGTTGGGAGTCCTAGTGGTCTTGTACTGGAGGAAAGCAATTCCAGTCAGACAGACTGTGCTAGAACTGTTATATTTGCAGAAAAAAACTCCACCAAACCTGGTATCAACAATGAAAACATACTTTCTCTGAGTGCTTTTTTTCAAACCTAGACATGTAGATTTAAATGTATGTAGGAGCTTTCCAAAGAGACAATACAGAAGCTCAAAACTGAAGAATGGACTCATGGATTACTGACACTTAGATGAAATTTCCAAGGTGACATTCCTAAGATTTCTCTATCAGGTTTTCCAGAAACAGAAAACATCCCAATATATTACCCCGTGCAGCTACAAATTAGCAGTTGTGGGTAGGGGAAGAAGCTTTTCTACAGCACCAGCCGAGTGTCTGAGCCTCCAAACCACATGCTGCTCCAACAGGCATTCATCTCCTTCTGCTCTGCTGAACACCAGGGACACAGAACAGCCAACATCTAAACTCAGTTCAAAAATGCAATGGAATTACTGATCTGGGGACAACATGACAATTCCTGCTTTCTTCTGCCCAGTGTTCTATGAACTTCCTGCTCAACAGGCAGATTAGCTGCTCACCACTCCATAACATTTACCAGGTTGTCAGGCAATAAGTACAAACAAGTCACTAAAAATAAGAAGTTACATAAAGTACAAAGTACATTTTGTAAGAGGACTCAAGCTATTTTGCTCCAGCAAGACAAAGACAGGTAAGAACTACAACACGTGGTAAAGCAACCCATTGCTGCTGATAGCCTAAAAATCTGACACAGGCACCTCCTGGACAAGTTTCTTCTAAAATCCAAGTAGCTTACTGGTTTGGATAAACTTGACTGGAAGCTTCTCAGAATGTTCTTCTAGAACATTCTGAGGAGAAAGAAGGAAGTTGGCAAAAAAGAGAGAAGTAAAAGACAATAAAGCAAACAGGTTGAGAATTGGAATTAAAGGACGGAAAAGGAAGACACACAGTTATTCCAGAGTTGACATGAAACTGTTATTCTATTCAGTGTACAAAATCTAAGAAGTTTTAATTAAATGAATCTTGGTCGTCAAACAAGAATTTTGTACTGAACTCGCTGGTACCTAGCAAAGCTTCCCAGTCCTCCCTGTAGGGAATTCCACAGAGCCTCTTCTGTTCTCCTGGAAAATGAGCTTCATCCAGGTTACAAAGAGAAAGAAGATGAGGAGAAGATGTGAGCAAGGGAGGGGAGACAGCACAGTAACACACCTAGTTTTCTGAACATACATACAGTAGAAACAGAGAAAATATGAAGTTTTTCAAATCATAGACATCTCTTCATATTAACACTAAAGCAGAGCAGAATAGAAACACTTTCATTAAAAAGAGCTTTGCTGGTTTCTTTTGTGGCACTAGCTTCTGTGTCTATTTGAGCAGGTTCAGAAAAGTCTTCAGGAACCTTCAAAGTTGATGAAGGAGAGATGTAAAAGATGAGCAAAGAAAAATATAGCAAAAATAGTCAAATAGATTTCAAACACACACAACTACCCAATAATTACAGTGTAATTTAAAGCAGATGTTCAGCAACTACAAGTTCACTCAAACCAAGACTCCATTATCAGCAGAATTTTATCAGTCATTTCACACCCCATATTTATTTTCTCTTTAGATGAATAAATTCTGAATTAGAATGCTAATAAATTCTGAATTAGAATGCTCTGTCTTCCACAAGTATGTGTCTCTCACCTCCTGGAATTCAAAAAGCTTCCAGCAAACAAGCTCTGTGATGCCATCAAGCTTAAATTTTAAATTGTGCTTAGAAAACACAAGCAAATCTACTCAAGAAGCTTATTTTCATTGCATATAAGGAGTCACACAAGGGGAACAACCCTGTGCACACAACCAGCTTCTAAAGACAGCAACAGTACTTAGCTATACCCATCTGATAGCTACGCTGATGGCTTAATGACTGGGAGTTGAGACAGAGAGCTCCTCCAAAGCAGGATCCTCACCCAAGGGACACGATCACGTGGTGACATCACCTGAAGCAAGCTGTAACTCATTGCCAGGATTCAGCCTTGACAGGTAGCCTTCCACACTACACAACTCCTTCGCCCCCCAAGTCAGTTTCTAGCATGCAAGTTGGAAAACCACACAGATATGTAAAAGTACATATGAGTGTTTTAAAACAATTTGCTACCTTTAAATAAATCAATTCAGGAATAAACCCCACACACATTCATACAACATGCATTTCAAAAGACTACTTTTCACATATCAATGAAGGTTATGTATAGATTTAACCCATGTTCACACATAAAGCTCCTTTTCCCCTTATCAAATAGTATCAAAACAGATACTACAAATAAGTTTTTAATTTCAAAAAAGGTGCTGCTTTAGCATATTTAATTTGTGAAGGAACTAGAAGCAAAGACTTATATGAGTATTCCACGTGAAGTCAGTTTTACATAGGAAGTTTTAAATAGTGAGTTTTGGAAAGAGATTCAATACAGTTGGATTACCTATTGCTTTCTCTTACTTACCTTTTGTTTCTTGCCAGTTTGACGCAACTAACTAGTCAATATACCTTTAAAAAGAAAGAAAAATCAAGCCCAGGCTTCTCGCTCAACAGGGCTATCGATAGATACGCTGATAACACACTTGAAAGGAGTCAGTCACGTCTTAGGTCTGAAATTAATCACTAACATAACCATAAACAGCGACTTGGCTGCTTGTAATTTAAGTTTCATACCTACATACACAGTACGTGAAAACAACTATCAGATCTCAGGGGTTTACTGGGGGGACCGAACACATGTTTTACTTGCACGGCAGAACAGCGGCACGTCCCCACCCGGGGCACCAACTGAGACGACTACCTACGGTCGGGAGCAGCGAGGCAGCCCAGCTGTGTGCGCACCGGGGGCACCCGGCAGACAGCTCTCCTGCCTCCCACCTCTGCGACGGGGCCCGGGCGGGAAGCGCGGGGCGCCGGGAAGGGCTGATCCCGGCACCGGGGGGCGACCTCAGGGCAGCCCTCGCAGGGGCTGCAGCGACGAGGCGGGTCCGCCGCTCCCCAGAGAGCGGACAGCGGCGTGAGCGGCAGATAACCCGGCGGGCAGCCCCCCTTACCTTCTTCACTTTATTCTCCAGGTTCATGGCGGGGCGGGTCTGGCTGTGAGGCAGCTCCCACGGACGAGTCTCCGCTCGCGCGCTCCGCGCCGCTCAAACTTCCGCTGCCCTGCGGCAGTGGCTGCAGCCGAACAAAGGCCGCGCGGCAGCCAATCCCCGCCGGCCGCCGCCGGCCCGGCAGCCAATCCCCGCCGCCCCNTCTGGGCTCCTCATGCCAGAGAGACAAAGAGCTACTGGAGAGGGTCCAGTGGAGGGCCACAAAGATCATTTGGGGTCTGGAGCATCTCTTTTCTGAGGGGAGACTGCAGCAGCTGCGCCTGTTTGATCTAGAGACCCCTGAGAGGGAATCACATTAATGCATATAAATATCTCAAAGGCGGGTGTCAGCTGGATCGTGCCGGGCTCTTCTCAGTGGTGCCCAGGGACAGAACGAGGAGCAGTGGCTATAAACTAAAACACAAAAAGTTACACGTCAACGTAAGAAAGAACTTTTTCACTTTGAGGATGACAGAGCACTGAAAAGGCTGCCCAGGGAGGTCATGGAGTCTCCCTCACTGGAAACATTCAAAACCCACCCAGGTAGCCACGTTCCTGTGCCACATTCTCTAGGTGACCCTGCCTTGTCAGGGAAAATGGACTAGATGATCTCTAGAGGTCCCTACCAACCCTGACAATTCTGTGATTCTGTGGTTTATTGACTTGAGGAGGAGCAGGAGGCGGCAGCACACAACACCCGGCCGTACCCCGCCTGGCCGAGACTGCTCCCGAATTCCCAGCGACTTCCTGGGCAGGGCCCTGCGCGCAAGGGCTGGGTCCCAGACTCCACCTACGTGCCTGCCGGAAAAAAGGTTAGACTGATCCCAGTCTTCAAACCCTTAAGCGTGTGTTCAGTCTGGGGATGTCACTGATAATATAAAATGTATTTCACCTATAATGTACACAAAATGAAAAATGACAGAATTTGCAAGACTGAATACTTCCATAAATATTTCAATGTTTCATATTTCTTTTATCTTTGGAAAAAGTAAAAAAAACATTCATATAGACTTTATAGCTATCCTTGGAAGTGGTGGTGAATAATTTGATAGGTAATTTTGTCATTCATTTGTAGAATCTAATGTTTTCTCTCCAAACATACCAGCTTTTCTCAAATAGATCTTAGGTCGTTTTGTTTCTTCCTCAGAGGCCAGAGATACTTATCTTTCAGTGTTTAATTTTTTTTTGTCTGACACCACTTGTTGAAAGATGTTTGCAACAAAGCAAAAATGGGACGAGGTCTGTTTGTTGTCTGTTAGCAGAAAAAAGCAAAACTGACTTTTCCACTAGGACTGGCATCATGGTGTGTGCCATATAGGGCCAACAGCTCCTACAGGTGAATCTATGCAGCAGACTTTGGCCAAGAAGTTCAGCAAAAATCTAAGAGAGAGTGAGCTCAAGCTGTATCATTAGGTAAAACGAGAGAACATAGTCCACCAGGTAATGCTGCTGTGTTTAGTGTGTGTCTCCCTAACAGAGGTGAACAATAAGAGCTGTTGCACATATGTTGTTTGGTTGGGTTTGAAATTTGGTTTTTAATTTCTAGTTCTCACTCTGTTTTGTTTGGTTTAGTGGTTACTTTCTGCTGGTTTGTGGGTTGAAAGACCAGGGGAAGTTGAGTGCCTGATGCTGGTGTACCTGGGACCCTATAGTTTGAATACCATCAAACCTCATAACTTCCTCAGATTAAGATCAAATGAGTAAGCAGGAGATTATTCCTGTTCAGTAAATGTGCTGTTGAATGCCAGCAATTACAAAGACTAGATAGGTATTTTTGACCATACTTAGCAGAGAATTGAAACCATCATAGTCCTCATTATATGCTTTTCATTTGGGAATGGACATAGGAGCATATTTTCATTTTAGGAAACAAAAAGCAAGTGAAAGAAAATCTTGTATGGTTTAAGCATATTTTGCTTATCCTTATCTCTCTGGGTATAATAACATAATAATGGTTTTGATCATGTCATTTTTTTTCCCTACAAAGCTATAACACTGCTCAGTTAATAATAATTTCATTTGCTTATGTTTTTCCTAAACTTCTTGAGTTGGAGATGCTCTGTCTGTGATTTGTGCATATTTAAATTGTGTCATTTAGTGCCAGAACGTAGTAATCTTGTAACAACTTTCCTATCTACAAATTCATATATGAAGCCTACAAATTCATGTATATAATGGAAAATGCAGACAGTAATATAAAACTTGTGTTTTGCAAACCAGCAGGTTGCTGTTGGAACACACTTTCTCTGAGATCTGGATCAATAAAGAATGCATTTTAAGATTCTGTTTTCTGTGTTTTCTATGGCTTTAATTTGCCTGGCTGAAATAATTTCCTATTCTGTGAATGTGATCCTGTATGACTCTTCTACTTAAAGATCCTGAAGTTGCCAGGAGAATAACATTGACATGCCAGGGCACAGAGCTGGGCTTTATCATAACTGTCTGGGAAATATCCAATACCTCTTTTAAATATTCGTATTTTCTAAGGAAAGAGCACGATGTATCCCAGCACTAACTTTCCCACAGCAATGTTCATGAACACAACATGCAGAAGATGGGAGAAGGCTAATACCATATACATTTCTGGGAACATGGACAGCAGAGAGTGGATGTTCTGTCAGATAGTTTTCCTGGTTTTATGATTTTCTTTGCACTCAGATACCATAATGATAAATGTAACTACATTTCTCCAAATATTAGATATGTAGATTATATAGTTGATTTATATGTCCATCCTCAGATGGAAGGTATCATAACTTAGGAATGCTGAAAATTTGTTTCCAGTAAAGCTGTTATTTAATAAACAGTTCTTCTGTTTAAACTTTTCAAGCAAATACTTGAGACTAGCTTCCAGTTAAATTCTTCCAGTTTTGCTGTTTTCTCAGTGCTTTATATGTTAGAAGAAATGACACTGTGCTTTTAAGATCTTTTTTTGTAAATATAATCTGAAGTGTGATATAAATATAAGAAGTCTGTCTTGCCTCAAAGTGGCTTAATACACTAATCTAGTTTTAAAAAAACATTTCAGTTTGAGCAGGGAATAACATTTGCCTTTCTGTATCCATTTGAATAAAACAAAGGAGCATTACATGAATTGTCTTGTGGCAGGTCTAATAAAAACCCAGAAGGGAATTCAGGTGCAGAAATCAAAAGTTGTAAGTCTGGAGGCATTACTGATTATCTGCTTACCAGGTAAGCATATACATGATTCTCCACTAGACTTTAATTCTTTTGCTTTTTACTGTCTCAGATTTCAGATACTGTGAGTGTTAATATTGACACAGTAATTTTGACAATTGTTTCATGCTTGGTCCATTCAAAATCTAGAAACTAAACTTCACTGTATTTCACTCTACAGAGAGGCTTATTGTGTTAGGAAGTTTCAGACCATGCATGAAATAGAGGCTGCTTTAAGAACCTTGTAAACTTTGGTAACAGCTATTGCCTTTTTAAAAGAATATAGAAAGAAGAGGCTCTGCCCCAATTTTTCTATAAAGCCTGTGTAGATATTGAACCTTCCCCCGCGTCTGAATACAAATCTTAAGATTTCCTCAGCATGATGGGGAATCAAACTACAGCTTCCCTCTGTTAGGACTGTGGACTAGCTACCAGACTTTGGCTACATTGTATTAACTATGCTTTTAAAGTAGTACCACTGTACAGAAAAGAGAGAGTGCTCGCTGAAATAGTGACAGACTGTCTATGTGGCTATGCAGTCCCAAGGCCTACATCAGCCAGATGTTGGGTAAACTTACAGTTTTACAGATGAGAGCTTGTTATCCAAAGAACCCTTAATACAGGCTACAGTCATGCTCTTTCTTGTTCTTCCTGACTGTCCCTGTGACTTTTCAGTTCTTGAAAGAGTGGCAAAGCAAAATGGTGGAAAAATGTGGTGTAGCTTGATGATTATGACACTTGCTGGGAAAATCAAAGCTTCCTTCAACCAGAAGAGGAACTTGACCTTGTCCACTTTGCAGACAGTTTTAGGGGCATAAAGGGGAGAAAACAATAAAAGAAAAACGTCTTTTATTAGGAAAGAATAAACTGTGTTCTTTTCTTTGAAAGAATTAGGATAGAAGGAGTCTCTGTTTCCCGACAAGCAGAGATATTTACTATCAAGTATGGGTGATTCAGCTAAGTTGGGAGACAGCTGTTTGCTGATTATTGTTTCTTTTTTGCTCAGTATGCTTCGTGGCTTGGAGTCTGTTCTGAATTATGAGACTGCTGCATGACCTCTATGTGCCTTAGATCTCCTAGCATAGAAACTAAACATGTGTCACTTCTAGGTTTCTAAGTCAATTATTGGATATAACTCAGAAATTATGTACTTGAAAAGGGAGCTAATTCTTTATTTCATCTCTGGATTTCAGTCCCAGTCACAATTGTGTAGTTACAACCTGAAGAAGGTTCCTGCATTATTAAATCTCTAATAGAGGTAAATTTACTTAGAAAAAAACCCCTACTCAACACCTTCTCAAATACCTACTTAAAATGTATTATAAATTATAAGAAATTAAATGTATAGTACCAGAAAAATACTAAGTAAAGCTGAGGATGTACTTCTTGTGCTTTGAAAAGCTTATTGTATAGTAAGTTTCCATACATATTTCATTCATGGTAGAAAAAGGAGCTCCTGGCAAAATTCAAACATATAAAGGGAATTTATAGAAGGTGGAAGCAGGGATGGCTAACCTGAGAGGAATACTGAGGCGCCGTCTGGCATGCAAAATGTGTCTATGAAAGGCAAAGTCCATTTGTAGTTGAATCTGAGAAATTATGTCAAAAGAAGCAAGATAAAGTTCTTGATTACACAAGTAGCAAAAGGAAGATTAGGGGAAATGTGGACATGCTGCTGAATGGGGAAGTGGCCCTGGTGACATGGGATATGTAAAAGATATTGCCATCTTCACCTCAGTCTTTACTTATAAGACTGGCCTTCAGAAATCCCAGATACCAATGGGAAAGACTGGAACAAGGAAGACATACCTTTGGTGGAAGAAGGTGAGGTTAGGGCATACACAAGCAAACTGGATATATGTAAGTCTGTAGGTCCTAATGGGAGATATCCAGGACTGCCAAGAAAGCTGGATGATGCCATTGTGAGACCAGCTGATAATTTTGGATTCCGCACGGTGACTGGGAGAAGTGCCTGAATATTGGAGACAAGTAAATGTCACTCCTATCTTAAAAAAAACAGGAGAAGGAGGACCAAGGGAACTACAGGCCAGTCACCCTCACCTTTATCCCTGTGATGTTTGATGGAGCAGCTAATCCCAGAAATCATTTCCAGGCACATAAAGGACAAAGGTAGTCAGCATGGATTTACCAAGTCATGTGTGACCAACCTGATATGATCCTGAGGTGCATCCATGAGATAACTGGCTTGGTAGATGAGAGTAGCATCCTCATTACTGGATGCTGGGGCAAAGTGTATCCACAAGCTTGCTGACGATGCAAAACAGGTGGGTGTAACAGACACAGCTGAGGGTCCTACTGCCATCTAGACATGGAGAAACAGGCTGACAGAAACCTCATGAAATTCAACAGGAATTGCAGAGTCCTGCAGCTGGGGAGGAACAATCCCAGGCACCATTACCTTCTGGGAGCTGAGCTGCTGAAAACTTTGTGGATAAGGACATGGAGTATTGGTGGACGCCAAGTAGATCATGCACTAGCAATTTGCCTTTGTGGCAAAGAAGACATAGGATATCCTGAACAGCAGGTTGAGGGAGGTAATCCTTCCCCTCTATCCACTGATAATGCCTTATCGGAAGTATTGTGTCCAGATCTGGGCTCCCTGGGACAAAAGAAACAGGTATACTTTGATTTGGAACGGCTGCCTACATACTTGTATTTTCTATCTGAAGAGAGATCAAAAATTTGATGTTTATCTATTAGCTACGTGGACTTTATCCAAGTCAGTAAGTTTATTTTTTGTTGTTGTTGTTGTAAAATATGTCAGAGGTCTCTCAATATCCAGAGGCAAAATTTTGAAAACTATGGTTATTTAGAAATTTTATAGCAAACAGTTTTTTATTTTGTCATGACAACAGACCAGTTCTTTGAAATCAAAATTTTCTGGAGGAATCCAAATATTAGGAGTAGAATTTTTTGGTCACAGTAGAGAACACAGAAAAACAATTTCCATCTAATTAGGTAATTACCTATGAAGCTATTTACACGAGTTGCAGAAGAGCAATATCTGATGCTGCTTTCCCTAGGTCAGAGTAGAAGACTGCAACCATGGGGAATACTTCCACTATGGGAATAGTTAGTTCAGTAAAGGGTGAAGGCTGTTTCTGTCAGGTTTCTCACTTGGAACATTCTTGGTTTTGTTCCAATGGAATGCGGAACGGTTTTTTATTTATACTCTCAAAAAAACTGTGGAATGGGAACTAATTTCCTATACAGCTCTGCTGACAATATAATGTTATGAGCACTTGTTTGGCTTCTTTCCCATGCAAGAGAGCTCCAGCAAAGGTTCTGTGGTTCTCGGATTTTCCATTAGTAATAATTTACATAAAGATTATATATGTCTAGAGAAGGATAATTTAAGTACCATCTGGATAGAATCATAGCAACTCTTTTGCTATAATTTGTACTTAATGACTTCAGCCTAGGCTTGAAGAGATGATGTCTAATGCTGTTGGAGGAAAGTAGTTACGGTACATGAGATCATGCTTTTATGACTACAGATGCCAAGGAACATCAATAGGTAATTGAATTCTTTATGTGTCTGTTCATAATCCAGTATCTTGTGATATTTGCCACCCACATCTGAGAAAAGCAAACCTGTTAAGTCTTAGGAAACAGGCTCTGATGATCAGACTTTCTGCATACCAGACTCCTTTTAGAGCCATCAAAAAAATTTTCTGGCTTGGCTCTGCAAGCACGAATTTTTCTCTTAAATGGGCTGAAGTTGTCCTTAGGGTCATAGGTCTCCAAGCTCTCACTTTGATAGATCAAAAACTCTTGCTTTTTCTACTAATCAAACCTACTCTTAGCCCAGCCAAGATGGTACCCACTTGAGATCTTACTCAGTAACTTACAGGTTGTCAAAGGACTAGTCTCAGGGATATGATTTATAGTTTCAGACAGTATATATGGTATACAGGAAACAAAATTAAAATTAGGACAATTATCTGAACTACAGTAAGTAAACTTCCTGCTTGGGCTTGCCACTTCTGTTTTTGTCAGTCCTGGAAGACTTTCTACTGCACTCTAATCCTTCTTCATATAATAATGTCATAATATAATATGGTCTTGATATTAGTCTAGCATTTGTTGCCTCTATTGAAATACAAGTTTAGGCTCCAATCCAGCAGATGGGAATGCTAGCTGAGAGTCATATGTCAGCCACAGAGATAATTTCCCCACATCTGTGCCTTCATTTTAAATGAAAATACACGGCATATAACTCACTTCGGCCATTTTATTCTGTTGTTTGACTTGGAGCCCTTTGGTATAGAGGTTTTCTAGCTGTGAAACAGGTGAAAAGCACAGCTCAATATGCTGATGTCTCAAGAATCAGAGCAAACTGCTTTTTCAACCAATAAAAACATTTTTCAGAAGTTTTCAGAAAATCTGATTTTTTTCCTGTGACAAAGAGCCTACGGAGTCCTAAGTTCAGTCACAAGTGGATGCTTGTATTTTCTTACTGAATTTGGTTTTTCTTAGGGCTTGTCCTACAAGTAGTTTGCCTATTTTTTTAGCTTTACGCACCCACATGGTGCAATTGGCTTTTAGTGGTTTAATGACTTGCATACCTTTAACAAATTTGTTTTGGGGAGATATAAAAACATTTTCGCATGATTAAAAAATTATTCAGTAAAGGTGGCTGTGTAGCTGAGGAGAAATGAGAGAAGACCTTTGGTCATATCTAACATCCATTTCTGGCTAAAGCAGCAGTAATGATTTTTCCTGCTTCCTTCATTTCTGCCCTTTGCCCAGTGTAATGACCTTACTTATGCCATCTCTGGTTTGTACCTGATTCCTCGAGTAGCTAGTTCAACTTTGTAACCAGAAAAAAAGTATTAATCTTGTGATTATTTAATTTTCTGTCCTCTTAGTGAGCTGAATTTAAAGACCTGAACTGGCTGTGGAAGGAATCAAACACCAGAGAGAGCAGAAGGAGAGGAGCACGATGGTGTAGTTGATAGAAGTTCTCATGGAACTTCAAAGTGAGGGAGACCAATAATGGGAGAAGTCATTGCAGAAGTAGAGTTGGGAGGACTATTAAATACAGCTGTGAGACAGCTTTATGACAAAATTATGTCCAGAAGGGATTAGGGATTAGCCCTTGATGATGAATAGGTGGAGGCAATCATGGGGAGCTAGTTGTTCAGGAGACACTCGAGAATTCATGTCTTCTATACAATATCATGGGGAAGCTGTCTGTTGTACATACCACAGATCAAGAAACAAGTCTGATTCACAAAGGTTATCAGCATGTTTGCATGTCTTGAACTACAGTACTATCTAGATTCTGTCTTGTTCAGTAGGAAGTAGAAAATTACAACCGTATGTAAGCTAAGAACTGAAAACTGTATTGTTCACTTGTTCAACATCAGTTTAGTACTTATGAACAATGGGTATATTGTGTCTCAAAAGCTGTTGGACAGAATATGATGCATGAGTGCCGAGGCAAACAGAAACTGTTGAAGTTCTATCTCATTTTCAGTTTTTCACTTCTTCATTGCCTATATGGTGTAATTCTTCTTTTCTGTGTATGGTAGGCATGAAACAATTTATCACAGCTGTTTTATGTATGCAACAACTGTACTCCTTTACTGGTAAAGACGAAAGGATTCACAAAAAATTATTAAAAAAACTGTATGAACAACATGGTTCATCAGATTAGAGCTTTTCATATATTTCCCTCATTCTTCTCTATGCATGCCTTTCTTCTATGCTTTGCTGCTCTGTTGTTCTCTATGCTTTGCTGCTCTTCTATGCTTTGCTGCTCTGTTTACTTTTCTCATCCATGATTTGCCTTCCATTCTCAAAAAAAGTATTTTAATATAACTTGATAGCATCTTGTATTTGTCTGTTACTAAGGGAATATATACAAAAAGGTACACAAGAAAAGAATGTCAGAATTCAGTGTGCCCATGTATGTACCTATCTCTCAAATGCTTTTTTCATTCATTTTGTTGCTTATTTTACCACCAGTGACAAAATACAGTACCAAGAGCCAAGGCTATTCAGCGTTTCCTGGTACAGAGTCTATTTTCAGCTTGTTATAACTTTATCAAGGATCAGCCATTTGAAATTAAATGCTTCACTGCTTCATATCCTACCCAGCATAATAGCATAATTATTCCATTCTTCTTCTAAAATTTGTAGACTGGGTTTTTTTTGTTTTGTTTTGTTTTTTTTTGTGGATATGGAACATTAAAGGAGAGAAAGAAGTTGATTTGATTTCTTGTTATTGCCAGATAATTAAGGTATTTCCTAGAACATGAATAGTGAAGATTATTTTTCCTTCTTTTGCCAGAACTAACAATTCTTGTGCCTGTTTCTCTGAAAATTTTTCTGACAGCTGGAGTCTCATTTTGGAGGCATTTTGAATAGGAGTCAGTGGCTATATTCAGCAAGCAACCTAAATGGATGTACTGATCTCTCCTTGGATAGTCTTGTGTTTAGGGCCTTCAGCTGTACTTGGGACAGCCTTGTCTAATACTTTTTATTGTTATACCAAATCTCCTACACAACTCCTGTAACCTCTAAGGTAAGAAAACAATCTGTCTCACCATGTATGTACTTAAAATATTTTGTATGGAACAGAACAGCTTTGACAAGAAATGCTCTTTTCTTTCTGTGCAGAATCCCTGCTGTGAAGGAGCAACCCCTGCTTTGAGATAATTATTATGGAATGGGTATTCCATTTAATGTGGAATAATTGTGAGTATAGTCACACTTAGAATGTAAAAACTTGGCCATTTCTATATTCCCTGGAAACTTTATTATGCACTAGTAGATAAACTGTGGGAAGAAAATACACCTTTCTTTCCTGGTTTTGTAAATAACCCCTGAAAATGGCCGTTTTGGTTTGGGTTTTTTAATAAAGCCTATTTGTCAGATTCACCCCAGCATAATAGATGCCACTGCAGATCGTAAAATTGCTTTTTTGTGAAATCGATTATTCCCTCCAAAAGTGCATCCAACTGTAATTCTAATATTTCTAATCTGTTCAATGAATACTTGGATTTTTGCAGAAAATAAGTCTGGGATTTCTCTTTTCATGTTTAGGAAAGAACAGATGATTTTAATTATAACCTTATAATTGTTATGATATGATTATTATGATTATTAGAGAGAGATGCCTCTGCTCAAATTAAGATGCAAGTAAAACCATATGCCAAAGCCAGTAGTACAGATTTTATTTACCCTTAAATGTGAAATAGAGAAAGAAAGAAATAGGAAAGAGAGGGCGGGAGAGAGAAGGAGAGTGAGACTCAACTTAAGTAGAAAGAGTCACCACCCCTGCGGATCCAGTGGCGTCACGTTGGTCCTTTTCACCCTGAGCTTGTCAGTGTTGGGGGTCCCATGAAACACAGGGTTCTGTAGATTAATACAGTTCAGGTACAGATGGGATTGCCCAAGCACCTCCCCTGAGGTGGGGGAATGTTTTACACTGTCCTTTGCAACAATGAATCTGTTGCAACGTGAATCAAGTGCAATCCTCTGGTGGAAGGCCTCAGGAATGAGTAATGGCCACACTTCCAGGGTCTTTGGTGGTTTATGACACCTTCTAGAGGTGACAGCTACCTCTCAAGTCAGGGCAGTTGAATGTCCTCTGAAAATGTGACCTTCTGGCAGGGTGAGAGGGAGAGTTTTACAACTGGGCCAGTTTGTGTAGGGGAAGGAAACTGGCATAGTAAAAAGCACTATTTTGTCTCTGCTGGGTCTGCTTCTTATCTGTCCCAAATCTCAACTTTTAGTCTCTGGCGGTGGATATTCGCCCTCTGTTTTACGCAGACCAGAGGCTTTGTCACCACCTCCCCAAAAACTCCGTCCTCCTCCCCCTTGGTTTGTGGGAGGAGAGCATGCAAACCTGGCCTCAGCAAATGAGTCTGTGGACTGTGCCCCCCCAGCCTGGTTTGCTTCTCCTTAGACCTGAGATACATGGACAATAGTACGGCCTTTATCTTATCTCAAGTTCCTGTCAGGTGGCTTAACTCACAGTCCAGCTTCCTGAAATCAGAATGCATATATCTGGAGGGTGGATCTTCAGTGGCTGTAGATGAGCAGTTTTGTCTTTGCACAGTTTGCTACAGTGGGCAAAGTGCCTTGGTGGTCTTAACAGTGTTTAAGGCAATTACGATTTTTAAGTCTCTTATAATAACAATATAAGCATTTGAAAAATTGTGTTCTCAAAAACATGTCACAATTTGGTAGCTCAGTTTGAAATCTGTCAATACCATGTAGTTTAGCAACCATTCACCCTAAGCTCAGTAACCTGAAAAGGATACATGACTGAATAATATACTGAGGATAAGAATTTCAGAAGTAGTGAGTCAATCTCTTGAAAAATCTGATTTTTCTGTATCTCTGTATTTATGTCTAAAATAGGAAGAATGAGTCTTCCTTTAATCCATATGACATTTGAAAAAAAATTAATTCAAACAATCAAGAATCCAAAAATTTCATATGCAGCAAGGGACAAACTTCATTAATACCTGAAACAGATACCTTGTTCTGGAGCAATTAAATGGAGACTCAGTTTCAACGTCTTATTATTTTCCTATTTTAGTTAAGTCAAACAACTTATATTTATTAATTTCTTATGAATTATCTTATCTTTCCTATTGAGGGGATGCCTTGTTTAAACCAGATAATTTACTTAATATTTTGATCCACTGAGATTATTAAGAGAAGTTTTTCTGTCACCAGTGTGCCTTGCTTCTGATGGAGAGCTACATCAAACAACAACAAATTGTTTTATCAAGCACTGCTATGCTTTTAAAGGTCTGCTCAGCTCTACAAATAAGAATTCTACTGCTTTTGGCAGAAGAATGCTGAATTTTCCTTTGAATTCAATTTGCAATTCAAATCATGTCTTCAAAACAGGATTATCAAACATCAGGTTCATGCAGGATTCCTAAAACATCTTAATGCAAGTTGGCAGTCGCTTATCACACATTATTAAGCAGTTTTCAGAAATCACAATGTTGTCACTGTAATTAGAAGCCTCTTTATATTGTACTACATAAGTGGCTTATTAATCTGAAAAGAAAGTTATTAATAGAAGGGTCTTAATTGCTATAATTACATTAAAAGTGGTCTTTCTATAAAGCCTGAGAAAGCTCTGCTTTACAGATTTTTGTGTCTTTGGATAATCATTATGAAATGCCAGTGATTTTAAATTAGCTTTCAGAGATAATTATGATTTAAATTGTAAACTCCGCCTTACTCTGTGTAGTATAGCCTGAAAATACCTTCTGCTTTGAGATTCTAATATAACTAAGGATAAAATGCTACCAAGACGGCGATCACAATTTCAGTATCTTTTTTTTTTNTTTTTTTTTAGTTTTTTTTTTTTTTTTTTTTTTTTTTGTCGGGGAGTATTAATTAATGTTTTTCTTTTCTTTTTTGAAGGGTAAGTGAATCCGGTGAGAAGCAGATCATCCAACTATCAACTACAGTGTGATCTTAGAATTACACAGATTGTAATCTTGGCATACTTCGGGGGTCAGCAATGGGAAAGTGATACTGTTCTCAAAATAATTATTTTTTGTAAGTATTTTTAAGGTTCTCACCTATAAAAAAAGTAAGAATTGAATTTGGAAAGCCAGATTTCCAGAACTGTTGCTGTATTGATTAGAGTGGGATTTGCAGTTATGTCCACTGTCATTCATAGAGTTACCCAGATTTGTCACACCATACGATTGATGGAGGGGAAAAAGAATATTTCACAGAATCATTCAGATTGGAAGGGTGCTCATGCTCATCTACTCCAGCCTCCTGGCCTGAAGAGGATCAACAATCAGACAGTATGGCTCAGAGCTTTGTCCTCTTGGGTCTTGAACATCTCCAAGGATGGAGTTCACGCAACTCCTCTGGGCAACCTGCTACAGTGCTTAATTATAATGTTTTCCATGTATAGTCAGGATATCCCATCTTTTGAGTTTATGGACATTGTTTCTCATTTTCCCACTGCACCTTAGGAAAGAGCCTGACTCTGTCTTCATGATGGTCCCTAAGTTCCACTGCAGCTGTCTCTTCTGAACAAGATAAACAAGCTCAGCTCCCTCAGCCTCTTTTCACAAGGCAAATGCTCCAGTCATTTATGGTCTTGGTGGCCCTTTGTTGAAGTCTCACCAGCTGGTCAATATCTTTAATGTACTGAGGGGCCCCAAACTGAATGTGGGGAGCCCCTCTGAGAGTGGTTTAACAAGGGCCAAGTTGAGGTGATTGATCACTTGACTTAGTGGCTGCAGTCTTTTTTTCTCCTTTACAACCCAGTATTCAGTTAGCCTGAATATTCAGTTAGCCTGCACATGTGTTTTTTAACCCACTGTTGTGGTTTAACCCCAGGTAGCCATTAAGCCCCATGCAGTCACTCATGCACTCCTCAGTGCTGGGGGGAGAATCAGAAGGGTAAAATGAAGAAAACTCATGAGTGAAATAAAAACAATATAATAAGTAAGGTAGACAAAGGGGAAAAAAAGTAAGGAAAAGACCCAAACAAAGAGAAAGGAAAATAAAACCCAACATTTTTTTTCTGAGAATGTAAAAGAAAACAATTGCTCACCACCGACTGACCGATGCCCAGTGAGGCCCCACCAACCTCCCTCCCTCAATTTTGGTGCTGAGCACAACATCCTATGATCTGGAATATCTTTGTGGTCAGTAGATGTCATCTGTCCTGGCTGTCTTCCCTCCAAGCATCTTGTGCACCCCCACCTCCTCACTGGAAGAGGGAATGTCAGGAGCAGAATCAGCTTTGACTCTGTGTAAGCCCTGCTCAGCAGTAACTAAAGCAGCCCTGCATTACCAATGCTGTTTTCAGCACAAATCCAAAACACAGCTGTTGTGGAGAAAATTAACTCTATCCCAGCCAAAATGAGTGGAAACCTCCAGTAGTTCATCTATGTAGATGCCAACATAGGTACAAGTAAGCTGTGGAACCTTAAAAGGCCTTGCTAAAGAAAAGACAGGGAACATCCACTATCCTCCTCACATCAATGAATATTCTTTTATCATAAAATGCATTTGGCACTGGATATACTACCTATGGTGTACTCTTGGTATAATCATGCTGCCTATTCCCAATCACCTCCTTTGTCTTCTTGTGCCTGGAAACAGCTTTCAAAAGGGTATATTCTTTATATTCCCAGGGCCTAAATTGTGTCTGACCAGATTGCTGTTCCTCAGATCAACAGGATCTTAAGCCAAATGTAACATTACCCTTTCTCCAGTCATCAGAATATCTCCTGATTTCTACAGTCTTCCAAAAATACTGCAAAGCAGCTTTACAGTGGTGATGGCAAGCAGTCAGATGCATATCACCTGATCCTGTAGATCTGTATGGTTAAATATTTCTTAAAGATGCTTGACTCTATTCCTNGGGGAGTATTAATTAATGTTTTTCTTTTCTTTTTTGAAGGGTAAGTGAATCCGGTGAGAAGCAGATCATCCAACTACCAACTACAGTGTGATCTTAGAATTACACAGATTGTAATCTTGGCATACTTCGGGGGTCAGCAAAGGGAAAGTGATACTGTTCTCAAAATAATTATTTTTTGTAAGTATTTTTAAGGTTCTCACCTATAAAAAAAGTAAGAATTGAATTTGGAAAGCCAGATTTCCAGAACTGTTGCTGTATTGATTAGAGTGGGATTTGCAGTTATGTCCACTGTCATTCATAGAGTTACCCAGATTTGTCACACCATACGATTGATGGAGGGGAAAAAGAATATTTCACAGAATCATTCAGATTGGAAGGGTGCTCATGCTCATCTACTCCAGCCTCCTGGCCTGAAGAGGATCAACAATCAGACAGTATGGCTCAGAGCTTTGTCCTCTTGGGTCTTGAACATCTCCAAGGATGGAGTTCACGCAACTCCTCTGGGCAACCTGCTACAGTGCTTAATTATAATGTTTTCCGTGTATAGTCAGGATATCCCATCTTTTGAGTTTATGGACATTGTTTCTCATTTTCCCACTGCACCTTAGGAAAGAGCCTGACTCTGTCTTCATGATGGTCCCTAAGTTCCACTGCAGCTGTCTCTTCTGAACAAGATAAACAAGCTCAGCTCCCTCAGCCTCTTTTCACAAGGCAAATGCTCCAGTCATTTATAGTCTTGGTGGCCCTTTGTTGAAGTCTCACCAGCTGGTCAATATCTTTAATGTACTGAGGGGCCCCAAACTGAATGTGGGGAGCCCCTCTGAGAGTGGTTTAACAAGGGCCAAGTTGAGGTGATTGATCACTTGACTTAGTGGCTGCAGTCTTTTTTTCTCCTTTACAACCCAGTATTCAGTTAGCCTGAATATTCAGTTAGCCTGCACATGTGTTTTTTAACCCACTGTTGTGGTTTAACCCCAGGTAGCCATTAAGCCCCATGCAGTCACTCATGCACTCCTCAGTGCTGGGGGNGACAAAGGGGAAAAAAAGTAAGAAAAAGACCCAAACAAGAGAAAGGAAAATAAAACCCAACATTTTTTTTCTTGAGAATGTAAAAGAAAACAATTGCTCACCACCGACTGACCGATGCCCAGTGAGGCCCCACCAACCTCCCTCCCTCAATTTTGGTGCTGAGCACAACATCCTATGATCTGGAATATCTTTGTGGTCAGTAGATGTCATCNTTTTTTTTCTTGAGAATGTAAAAGAAAACAATTGCTCACCACCGACTGACCGATGCCCAGCGAGGCCCCACCAACCTCCCTCCCTCAATTTTGGTGCTGAGCACAACATCCTATGATCTGGAATATCTTTGTGGTCAGTAGATGTCATCTGTCCTGGCTGTCTTCCCTCCAAGCATCTTGTGCACCCCCACCTCCTCACTGGAAGAGGGAATGTCAGGAGCAGAATCAGCTTTGACTCTGTGTAAGCCCTGCTCAGCAGTAACTAAAGCAGCCCTGCATTACCAATGCTGTTTTCAGCACAAATCCAAAACACAGCTGTTGTGGAGAAAATTAACTCTATCCCAGCCAAAATGAGTGGAAACCTCCAGTAGTTCATCTATGTAGATGCCAACATAGGTACAAGTAAGCTGTGGAACCTTAAAAGGCCTTGCTAAAGAAAAGACAGGGAACATCCACTATCCTCCTCACATCAATGAATATTCTTTTATCATAAAATGCATTTGGCACTGGATATACTACCTATGGTGTACTCTTGGTATAATCATGCTGCCTATTCCCAATCACCTCCTTTGTCTTCTTGTGCCTGGAAACAGCTTTCAAAAGGGTATATTCTTTATATTCCCAGGGCCTAAATTGTGTCTGACCAGATTGCTGTTCCTCAGATCAACAGGATCTTAAGCCAAATGTAACATTACCCTTTCTCCAGTCATCAGAATATCTCCTGATTTCTACAGTCTTCCAAAAATACTGCAAAGCAGCTTTACAGTGGTGATGGCAAGCAGTCAGATGCATATCACCTGATCCTGTAGATCTGTATGGTTAAATATTTCTTAAAGATGCTTGACTCTATTCCTTTCCAGTGCATATGGTTCTCTTCTTAAATTCTCTCTTTAAGGACAGAGGCCTTGGTGAAGGATGGGTGAAGCTCCTGGCCAGCAGCAGACTGAGGCACAGAAGGCATTGAATAACTCACCACCCCTTCATGTCCAGGCAATGTTTGTGTATTCTTCTTAGTAACTTGCCCTTGCTTATTTTTAACACTGGATCTTAGCTGTGTTCTCTGTTTAGGAAGTGTGGTCTCCTGAAACATCTGCTCATTTTCCTTAGGATAATTCTGTTTTTGTACTTGAAGGTTTCCCTTAAGTACCTGCCAGGTATCTTGAACTTTTTACGTTCAGAGATCCCCCCCCCAGAATCCTATGTATCAGTTCCTTGAGGAAGACAAATGTTGCTCTTCTCATTATGAGATCTGTATATTCAGCTTTTTCCTTTCCCTTTGGGATTTTGAACTCCACTGTTTCCTAGTCCCTACAGCCAAGGCCGCCATTGATTATCACACTGCCAAGCAGTTCTTGTTCAAGATCATGGCTGGTCTTCCTAAAATATGTGGTAATAAGTTTTCCCTGACACTCTCCAGATGCCTCCTAGATTTTCATCCTGCTGTGTCACCCCTTCATAAGATGTAAGAGAAGATAAAGTCCCCCATACGAGCTGGAGTGTGGTTTGAGTTGCTTAAAAAACTTCACAGAAGCTTCATTCACTTCCTGACTGCAGTGCTGCCCTCAATGGTCTCTTCTCTGACTCTGACTCATGAGTTTTCACTCAGTCTGTCTCTCATTCCAAAGCAACACTAAAACTGCTCCTTCCTGTGTTCAGCAATGCCCTCTCCTCTTTTCCTCTGCCTCTCTTTTCTACAGAGCTTGTGGCCATCCATCAGTGATGTCCTTTTGTATCCACAAGAGCTCTTGAAAAACTCAGAATGTGAGTTTTGCTGAATCTGTACCTGGCCACTAGCTTGCAGTAGCATTGACAATAGGTTGTGTAGCTCAGACTGCATCAAGAAGCAGTGAAGGCTGCTGTATGCAAACAAATGTCACAGGACTGCACACACAGCTGATAAAAAAAAGAAATGTTGGAGGGACCATTCTCAAAACCTTCATACAAACCACTGATTCATCAGTATGACTCTGCTTCTGAGTACGCAGCTGAAGCTGGCTTTTAAACAGTTGCTCTGACTAGTAACTGTGTATGTGTAAGTGAACTGTGTGAGGGAAATGTACTGTGTGAATAGTTAACTTCTGTTAATAACAATAGCTTAATTAATAAATGCTCTAATAAATGTTGACTGTGACCTACATCTGCCTCTGAATTTTCCCCCATCATGGAAAATGGAATTTACAACATGGTCATAAAAAACAAAGTACTAGTCATGACACCAGCCACACAACCACCTGGTAAATTAGAGTATGTTCAATCCTACCTGGCCTTTCCCTTTCACCTGTAGGATTGTGGAAAATTCTTCTTGGATTCCCATGTCCATCACCTCTGCCACTTCAGCAAAGTAGACCCTCTAGAGTTGCTCCAGGTCTCCCTCAGTGCCCATGTGGATAAGCAATATTAGTCTGAGGACACAATGAGCCCCAGCAGTTTCTCCACAATGTCCTTAATAGGACACTCTGTGGAAACTCTATGACAGCAACTCCATCCCCTATGCAAGGGGGTCTCCAACCACTATCAGACACTATTTCATCTTGGTACTAATGCGTATTTGAGGCTCCAGAGTCTCCTCAGTGGAGCTTGTGCCCATTTTTTGCCTCTCAGGGCACTCTAAGCTCAGATCTGAAGGCAGAGGAGGACCCATTTTGTTGGTGTCAGAAGGCATAAGCTTGCAGGTTTCCCCTCTGGAGGGGTCTCCATCCACCATGGGTTCAAGCATAGCCTCATGCCATGCTTACTCATTGTGTGGCTCAGGCTGTTGCCTCTGTAAGGTGTCAGGAAGACCCAGTGCTCTTTTCTTCCTTCTCCATGATAGTGTGCAGTCACCTCACCTGGCAGCCTCAACAAAGCACACCTCCCACAAATGAGGCCACCATTAACCCCAGCCCAGACTTCTTTCAGCCTCTCAGCTGGTCACAACATGTCCACTTGCTCTCCAGACTGTCATCGGGGTTGAGGCATTTTGTGTGCTTTCTCCAGCTGGTGGCAGACACACACAGCACCACAGCTCATCACCAGCATTGCTGCACAGTTCCGTGCAACCAGGAGCGCGATTTTTAAAGCGTCTCTAAACAAGCTGCTCTGCTAACTACCAAACTCTTCGCTGAATTTCTAGTCAGCAACTAAATATGTATCCCCACCATGGATGAACAGCAGATTTCTCCTGGATCAGCAGAAAGCTAATGACTAAAGAGGCAGGCAATATCTGAACCAGTCTAGACAAAGCCTCAGTCAGAAAGACACTGTTTTCTGTGGGTGTTTCTAGAAGTGACAAGAAGCACAATCCAAAGAAAAATAATAAACAGAAGCAACACCAAACCAGAATAAGTAGCTAGAAGACCAAAGCCAGGTTACTGATGAGAAGAGAGCTACAATATGAGTAGTGTAACAACAGTGCTGGTGGTAACAATACCTACCTTTACTACAGGTCATTTCTCAGTAGAAATCTGTCCAATCATCATTACTGTTCAGGTGTCAACACAGGTTGTAGGGTAGTCTACAGCTTCCTGTATTCCCTGTACACAGTTGTCTGTCATTATTAAGTGAGAGCTTTTTATCATTCAATTTTACATGTGTAGGAGTTAAATGTTTGAGTCACAGTTAGTCCCTCTGAGCTGTCTTTAAAATCTATGGAATGAAATAAGTACTGCTAGTGTGTGCTTCATCTGGATTACTCATACACCAGTCTTAGGGTGATGTGATTCATACTTTAGAGACAGCAATTTCTTTTTATCTTTCATATATAATTAATCACACTGCTTCTTGTCAGATCACCCGTTGCTTGGTCAGTATTTGCAGCCTTGAGACCAGAATAGTTTAATTCATTTTCACAGAATCATAGAACAGCTGACCTTGGGAGGCTCGCTGGAGATTTGTTGGAGCCAAGCTAAGGGAGCAGGAGGACTGTATGAATGCACATCTCCACTGGAGTAACCATTAAATAAGGTTCCAAGAAATCCTGCTTAGTTTCTCTATCTCAGCTATTATTAGGCGTACAACTTGCTCTTAGAGTTTTTCACCAAAAGCAGAAGTATTTTTAGACACTCAGAAGAAGGTAACTTTGAAAGCTCCTTTTGATTGTAGAAATCTAACCAAATAGTTCAACCACATTACTCATAGGACCCAAAGACAATCTGGATGCTGAGTCAGTAGTACTTTGACTCACCTAGCCATGGCATAATGCAAAGGAGGTTTGCCAGCAGGTTTCATCTTATGTGAATGGCTTTGGTTTCTTTGCTTCTTTTTTCTCCAATCCATTCTGTTTAACCCTTCTCCAGCAATTTTTATCAATGCTTGAATCCTTTCCTGAATATTGCAGTCCTTTGCCCTTTTATAATACTAGGAAGTTGTATTTGGCTTAGACAAAGTAATGAAGTAAAATTAGGATTTAATTGCTTTTATGTGAAGCAGAAAGACACATAAATAGCATCACAGGCATCAGCTAGTCACTTGCAATTAGCTGTTGGTCTCCAAACCTGCCCAGTTCACCAGCCTAAATAGTTTAAGGTCATGACTAATGGTACTCCTCACCCCAAGCCACCTTCTTTTGAAAGCCTCAGACTTGTTTCCAGTGAAACACTGACCCTTTGCACTTTCCTTTTCACATTACTCAGTTCTGATCAAACTTGGTGTTAGCAGATGTTACCTTCTGGCTCCTAGTTCCAGGGGTTCACCACCTCTCTTCTGCAGTGAACTTTCTCACCTTCCTAAGCCAGCAGGAAACCTAGGCAAGGGTATTATTCTGCTAGTTTAGCTGTTACAATTAGTTCACTCTGCTGGGGTTAGCATCAAGGAATGACAGGAAGTAAGAGACCAGAGGGACCAGAGGGACCAGAGGGACCAGAGGGTTCCATTTGCCAGAGACAGTCTAAAGCTGTCAAAACAGCTGCCTCAGGTTATAATTTGAGATACATCTAAATCACCACTGACTTCCACAAAGCAGTTCTCTTCCTTCTTCACTGTGCCCATGTGCCCATTTCTGTTCCACATGGGCATGGGTGGATCTCAACAAGCTTGTCTATTATGTGGCTCTGAAAACAAGCTAATTGGCACCACTCAACAGCTATCTAGAAAGCAAAATGGAATGAAAGAGTGAGAGTGATAACTTCGCATAAGGGTAAGAAATCCAGCTCTGGCAGTGCTGTTCTCTCTTCTAGAAGTGTACTACCCTTTTCATTTGAAATTGCATACAAATAAAAGCTTCAAGATATGCCTTGCTTAAAAAGCTCAAATTTCCTAAAGCTTTATTATGTAAACAACTTGAGATTGTTACACCTCACATGGGGAAAAGTGAGAGGTATGAAGGAGCCACTGATACAAGAAGTAGTACAATGAAAGAATCATGTTTTCCATTCCCAGAAAGGCAATCCAAAGATCTGTTTCTAGCTCTGAAGGAACTGAGTAACTGTATGACATCATAGAGTTTATTTCTGTCATTGATTCATAGAAGTGCTGAATAAAGACGTGTCTTTCTCATACCATGATTTTATTACATGTATAAATATCTCTGTATTCAATTTTTAAAACAATTCAGTACCAGACTACTGTGTCTTTTTAGGTTTTATTAAACCATTCCCTAAATATGTATGTGTTAAAGCATGAATATCTTCCAGTTGTCTGAAGAATTATTATTGGTTATATAGAGAAGATATTTTATAGCTTTTTTGCTTTGCCATAAGAGACAAGGTTAGTTTATCTTTTGAACAAGGTCCAGAGAAAAAAATTATAGTGCTAGCTAAATATCAGAGTTCTTCCATGTGGAAGCTCTGTTGATAAATCTTCTTGACTAAACCAGCTCAGTTCTCTGACAAGTTTCTGACATTTTATTTAATGATCTGATGTGGGACTTGTTTAATTTCTTTTACTATTTTAATTTAATGTATAGTCATTAATATTGGTGCATTAATGATGACAAAGTAAGGTACAACCTTATTGAATCAGGAAATTGTAAAACCAGACATCTCACAGTAATACATGAAATGTTTATAAAAAAGGATGTTATTTCTAAAGGTCAAAGGAATATCCTTACACTGGGTGTTTCTGTATCAACATAGTGTTCATTGATCTCTTTTGTCTCAGCTGACAAAATGCAACGTTCAGTGATTGTTTATGGAAGCAGAAACAGGGAAAACAGTGCCTACTGAAATGTAAAAGAACTAAGGAGAGGCCTGGGAATCGGAAACACCTGTGAGAAAGTCCGGAAACAGTAAATTCAATGCCCCTCGCTCATTCACAGGCAAGGGAATGGTGACAGTTGTTAAAGTTGCATCTGTAAACCCTGTGGACTCAGACAATGTGATCTAGTTCAGGTCTACTTCCACTTTCTGCTTTGTCTTACTGTTAATGGATGTCCACGACTTGTTCATTCATCAGTTTGTTGATGAAGCCAAGGAAGGCTCTGGTAACTCATAAATGCAAATCTTCTGCCTTGCTTTGTTTTACAAGCTGAACAACTTTTAACATAGCTTGATTTGCAAAACTCCAGGTTCAGATTGCCAGGTAGCAGGCATGAAAATCATCTTTATTTGTAAACTGAAGAAACAAGCTCTTGCTGTTAAATATAGACTCCAGTAATGTGGTTAGGCTAGTGTATACAATGACCAAAATTAAATGTCTGCTATAAACAGGGAAGTTTTGTGTGTGTGTGTGTGTGTCTGTGTGTGTGTTAGTGTGGTCTATGAACAGGGGGAACTATGGGCTAGTATTTGTACAGGATCAGGAAGTATGATGAAATTATGGAAATATTAGTCCAATATAGATTCAGTGAATCAAACACTTGCAGAAGTACCAGGCGAACTATTTGTGTACTGAGTTTAGAAATGTATATGCAGAGGGAATGTATTTTTGAGGGACCTTTATTTCTCCCTACAACTACCTGAAAGGACGCTGTAGACAGGTTGAGGTTGGTCTCTGCTCCCAAGTGAAAAGGGCCACGACTAGAGAAAATGGCCTCAAGTTGCACCAGGGAAGGTTCAGATTGGATATCAGGAAAAATTTCTTTACTGAAAAGGAGGTCAAGCACTGGAACAGGTTTCCCAGTGAATCAGTGGAATCACTGTCTCTGGAAATGTTCAAAACACATGTGGATGTGCTGCTTGGAGACATGGTTTAGGGGTGGACTTAAGTGCTGTGTTAAAGGTTGGACTCAGTCACCTTAAAGTTCTTTTCCAACCTAAATGTTTCTGTGATTCTATAGGTACCTGGGATGTGTGTGAGGCCAGAAGTCGAGCCATTACTCTGTGATTTGCAATCCTTTACAACTGTACAGTACTACTCTCTCTGCCTGGACATGCTTTCAGTGCAAGGAGATTAAATATAGCTGTGAAACCTCAAACATATGGCATCTTGTTTCCAGCATAAACCAGATTTGAAAAACAGGACAGGGCTGGTAGATGACACTTGTACAGACTTGTCAGCCCCCCAGATATCGTGTTTCAACCATAGAGTTGTAGAAGCAATGACAATGACAATATTTCATATACAATTCAGCTTGCTCATTTCTGACGGTGAACCTCTAGCGCACAGATGAACAGATTTCTTAGCTGTAAACACATCTGTGGAAAGTAATGTATTTTCCAAGCTGCTGGAAAATGTATGCTTTCTGGAGATACTGAGTATTAAAAAGGCGTGGGGCTCAGTAATGTGAAAATTTAAGGAAGGGGATTTTGTTGCAATGAGCTGTTACATAAGCCATGTTGTTAGTTCTACTCACTCAATAGCCGGAGCACTGAGGTCAGCTGATGTATCATGAAGTTACCAGTCAGTTCACAGTGGGGCACATTCCGTCCCTTCATTGTGGGAGGTTTTATTCTTTTTTTTTCCCACAAGGTTCTAAATATCATTTAGTTTTGCTTTATTAGATATTAAAGCATCTGAGTTACACAGTGAGAAATAATGCTTTTTAAATCAGAGGAATACATATGCTACTGGTGTACTACTTCTTTATGTTAATTGGACAATGAAGAGGTGGTAGTAAAACACATTAATAGCATCAACTTTGTGCAAAGGAGCGGACAGTTACAGCTCTCAATTAAAAAGGAGTTTGCTGCCACCTTATGGGCTTGTGATGTATTTATTTTCCTAAAAGTAGTGTAGTACTATTATGAAAATTCTTTAAATTATTTTCCTTAATCTATAGATGATCTTGAAAAGGCCTGTCCTCTCTAAGGTCTACCTTTTAAAATAAATTTTAAAGTCGAAATCCTTTTTAACTAAAAGATGCCTCATTTGGTGCTTTAAAACTTAATCTTCTCAGTAGGTATTAACACCCCAAATATGTATTTTTAACTTTTACTGATTTCAATTATGTATATTTTTGGTATGTTATGAAAACTATTAATTATTTTGTGGAAATTATTTTAAGATCTAAATTAGTATTTTTAAAACCCTGTTAGCAATTTGCGTGACAGGCTTTTTACTTCCTGCCCACTATACTGCTTTTCATGTGTAGGCTTATCTGTTGATGGCTTCTGTATCTTCTGTAGGGGTATTGGTCTTGTCACATACTCTGGGGTGCCATACATAGGGAATGCCCTTCTCTCTTAGCAAGACCATGTAAAACTTTTTTCACATTATAAACAAATACTCAAATAATAAGGTTCTTCCATATCTTTCAATATATAATTAATTGGTCCAGTTGAAATCATGAATCAAACAATCTCAGACTTAAATCTACAGACTTTTTAAATACAAGGGAAGAAAGATCTGAAGATCTTCCAGCTCTGAAAAGCAGAACTGAATTCTTGTATTTCTGTAAGTATGCTTCCCATTAAAGACAACAAACCCAAAACACGGTACTGTTTTTGACAGCTGTTGGGGGAGTGTTGATCTGGATATGGGAAAGATGTTCTGTTATACAGAATTTTCTGATCTTTAAGTGTTCTGTGTTGCCTTAGAATAAACTAGAAAGTACAAATATCTTGGAGAAAGAGATTCCAGAACAGTAAATATGCTCCTAGTTTATGCATTGAACTCATAAGGAAAGAACTCCTGCTTCAGCAGGTTTCAGGTTTTCTCATTTGTGTATGAAAGCAGAAACAGCTTCTGAAAAATAGGTCAAGTCAATGTTGTGCGAGCACTTCTTGATTGTGCCTCTCACCTGGGATGCAAAAAAGTTTGAAAGGAAGGCTTCTTTGGTATTGCAATTTACAATTTTGTTTTGCACAGAATTCCATGGAAGCTGAAATTAAGAACTTGCTGTATTTAAATAGGTGGTGTTTTTTTTTTTTTGGTTTTTGTTTTGTTTTGTTTTGTTTTGTTTTTTTTTTTCCCCCTGGGGAAAAAAGAAAAAAATGAAAAAGCATTCTGTAGTGAGTCAGTATTTTCTGTTCGGCTGCTTTCCCTGAAAAGTCCTTGCTCCAATTAACTTACAAACAAGTTAGTAATATTGGCAGGCTTTTCCACAAATCTGAAAGAAAATGGGGTAGATGGGGTTGCAAAAAGTTGAATTGCAGGTGACACTTTCTCACTTCAAAAGATTTCCCTATCACTTTCTCTTAAAACTTTATTACTGTACTTTTTCTGGCTTGAAATGGACCAGTAGGGCACATTTCAGAAACATTATGTGGGTGACAATTTTGATAAAGGAATTCTAAAAGGGATATAAAAAAGAAAATGCAAACGTCTGATTTTCCCGTGTTCCCAGTTCCAGCATGTCCGTGTTCCCTCTAGTGGCAGACTGCGGGGTAGGGCGGGCTGCTGGCCGTGCTTAGACCAGCGCGCCCCGCAGCAGGATTGCTCCTACATATCCCTGGGTACCTCACCCCTCCCTCCCTGTGTGAGCTCCCCACTGAAGCCAGAACCCTAAGCCTCTTCATCCAGTGTTTTCACGGTCTTCTTCATTGCAGCAGGTTGTGCCCGGTGAGGACTGGTGTTAGGGACCCGTGGAGTTTGCTGTCTCTAGGGCAAAGCTGCTGAAATCTTACCAAATATGACCCATATTCCTCAGAGAGGGGAAAGGGTCATGGACTTCACACTGGTTATAGACATACATTCTTCTATTGAATGCTTTTCCATATCTTCACCTGGCAGGAAGGCGTGGTGGAGTGGGTGGTTTGTTTGCAGCTGTATTTCAGCTGCATGAATTGCAGGAATAATTTTTTTCCTTTCAGGGAGTTTAGCTACATGATAAGCCTCATGAATAAAATTCCAAGCCAAAATAGGATAACATGGGTGTATAAACTTCACTCCGACAATCTCAAAAATATTTATTGTTCCTGTTCTAGCATGACATGCAGTTATTTATCATCAAGAAAGAACTTATTTGTGATTAATTAGTCATTTCCTTGTCAATAAATGACCAAAGACAGAATTGCCTGAGTGCAACATGTCTAATTCTTCCCTTATAATTCTTGTTCCTTCTCCTCCTAGACCAGGATAAATTGGCAATCAGTGGAGAGTACATAGAAATCTTTTTTAAAAAGAGGTACATATGGGGCATGTATTAGTCAATACAGGACATCAGGCTTAGAATTTCCTTGCTGAAATTAGTTTTCCATCTTTGAAGGAAAAAGTGGGACAACTAGTTTACTTAAGGCAAGCATATAATCAGCATAGACTGGTAGGTACATACTGTAAATGTCCAGCTATTGCAGGCTATATTCCTGCCTCTCTTTATTCCCTAGATAGACAGTCCCTAGGAAGTTCTGGGAAGGTGCTCTCCATGTTGTGTTCCCCTCTGCCTGTTTCTGTCCTGTGGCAGCACCCAGCCTGCAGGGTCTGTATGGAGTTTCTGTGTTCCTTCAGATAATTTTGGAGGGACAGAGGTCACGCATACTTTGGTCATCTCTTTGTCTTGGTAATCATAGTTTTTTTTCTTCTATTTATTTCCATTATCTTATTTGCTGTCATTATNCTGTCTTGTAAACCAGGACAAATGCATGTTTTTAAAAATAAGCAAATCTGTCTCCATACATTGCTAATGAAAGCAGTGCCAAAAAATATTGTATCACCTCTATTCTCTACATTGAGGACTGTTAGTTAAGGCTACACATCTAGAATTTTCTTTCTTCTTAAGTTTTAAAAATGCTATTTGCTAGCATAAGATCTCTTCTGGAGGGACAGGCACACAGAGTCCCATCGAGTAGTGGCTAGGACAGTGAGACACTTCATCCTACTAAACTTTTCACTTCTCTGTAAAGGTCTGCAGCATATTTTCTTAATCCCAAGTGCTTTATTGTACAGATACAGATCCAGAATAAAGCATTTTACAAGTATCTAGTGATTTCGTTTTAATTTTGATATAAACCTGTAAATTCGGAAGTAGCTTTTTACATAATCATATGACACAATGACTCAGCAGTTAAACCCCAGCATCTGCTGCAGCAGCACCTCTTGGGAGTTTCTAACAAGAACTAGGTTGTTATCTGTTTATAAATCAGTCATATTGAATAAAGAGGAAGTAACCAGTAAGTCAAGTGAGGAAGAATAGAAAAAATTCCTATTAAAAAATAGGTAGTAACTAAAATGTCCATAATATTTCCTTCTTCCTACTTCAATATGACTATTGAGACAATCAAAAATTCTGGAGAAAGAGACAAAGTGCTTTATCTCTTAGACAATACTCTAGGATTGCAGCCTCTATGTAACAGTACAAGCTAGAAATTCTGGCTCACCTCTAAAGGCTTACAATACATTATGATGTTGTATGAAGGATTGGACGCAAAGAGATATGTTATGAAGAAGAAAATTATTAGGCACTATAACAGTGTCCTCAGTTTCTGCCATTCGCTGATAATCCTTTTCAGCTTTTTTGATAGCTGTTACGGTATGAGGATTTACTTTGCAGTGAGGTTGAACTATAGAAAAGGGAGATTTGAGGTTGGGGGAATGCTGCCTCTTACAGTTCCTTCACAGGAGTGTGCAAGCCCGGCGGCATCTTGAGGCACAGTATTTGTATGTGTGGGTGGGAAGTTTGGTATCTAGTCAGGGAATTTTCAGGTGAAGCAATATAATGAAACTGTGGGAGTACAGAAGGGTGGCATGGATGGAAATAAACTGAAATGACATCCTGGGGGTCTATAACACATTAGATCAGATTTTGTTATGTCTAATGTTAAGATGGGAATGTGGCCTCCAGTGCACTCTCAGCAGGGGTTGGAGGAACCCAGGTGGTTTCTGTACACTCATGGGGTCCCAGTCTGGCACCTATTGTGGCCCATGGAAAGGCTGTGGCTTTGGCCTGACTAACAGTACTGCAAAAGCTTTGTCAATTGTCAATGTATATGCTGTTCACTTGCCCTTCAATGTCAAAACTCAGAAACAGCAAGTAAAGTGGGTATAGCAAAGGATTTAGAAACCTAATGTGTGGTTTTGGTCTCTTGACCTTTGGATTTGGATGTTGTTGGTAGGTGTGAAAACCTACAAAACAGTTCGAATGTCAAAAGCTGTTGATCCATATTAGGGGGAAAAATAGAAGCACTTGAGCAGGGAATATCCAGGACAGATACATTTCTTCTTATAAGCATGCTCTAAAAACTCAGAAGTTATGAAACTGAAGGTTCTGAAGAGCACTGAAATACTGGCAGGTGGTAGGCTTCTACAACTACATATCCTGATATTTTCGAATGTGGCAGCATATTTCACAGATATGAATTGGCCCTGATCATACTACATCTGGTGTTTCTAAGAAACCCACATACTTCAGAAATATCCAGACCTGACTACATTTTGAATGTGTTGAAACATATATTAAGTTCTAAACAAAGGAAAAGATTTTGTGAAAATTTTGTCTGGAAAAAAGTTTCCTATGGAAAAGATAATACGCCTGAGGAAAAAGCATATACATGACAGCTTTGGAAAAGTTGCCACAAACTCATAAAAATGGTTCGTAAACCTCCATGAAGTGATTAGTCCTTTTCCAGTCAGAGATGCCTTTTTTGTGTACAGTACATGTGAGATTAGTGAATAAATGAGACTTGACATAGTTTATTTCCTGAAAGCTCCTGAATTGGTTAGAAAAAACATCTATAACTCATATAGAAATAAAATATATTTCATCACCAAATGCAATAGAGAAAAAATTGGATTTGGAGACATTTGCAGAGCAGGAATGTTTTGCATCCTGAGTTTTAGTAATGAAATTGCAAATGTTATTTTCTGGATCTAACCATCACAATGCCCGCTAAGCATTCGCACATTTTTACTGAAAAATCAATAAAATGTTACTGTCTACAAAATGCCACAAAGTGTGTATTGATTTGCTGCAACACTTAAAGTGATTAAAGAGAGAAATAATACAATAATTTAAAATGATATTAAAATATTCACATATTTTATTTTTCTAAATACAGTAGATCTTGTAAGGAAATAGTGATCAGCTGTATTCCTTTTAGGTTTTGGTATTGAATAGTGTTGCTATTTGTTAGACTAACACATGTATTTGGTTTTTTATTATAAGCAGTGTTGGACACTTGCTAAAAGATACTGTGCTATTTTTCATGGCCTCTTTAGTAGAATTATGTTAGAGGAGTAGCATTTTATAAATGTTTCTTATTTCTAATCTTAAAGTAATATCCTGAAATTTCTTTGAGAGGCTGACAATAGTCTAAATAGTTACTCTTATATTAGTCATCACTTAACATCTCTGTTTAATAAATGGGGAACAAGTTTTCTGTAAAAAAGAGGAAGTAACTTTAGTTTATATAGCATGACCTTGTCTAAGGGGAGGCAAAGACACTCATTTAGAACTGAAAGAGAACATGTTCTGTGTCTGAAAAGCCATTACAGAAAATGCATACAGCAAATAATGTGCCTGCAGCATTACTAAAGGTAATATTTTTCAGAATATTTCTTCAAGGAATAGAAACAAGAAAACAGGTATTGATTGATATTACTTACTGATTAAAATCAAATGAGATCACTGCAGCAAGCTCTGTCAACTGTTTTTCAATTATGTGTTTGTATTATAGTGATGTCCAGAGATGTTCTGAATAGGCTGGAGGTCTTGTATTGGACAAACAGGAAAAAAAAATGTCATTGCCATAAAATGCTTTGTATCATAGTTTAAGGGGCTAATGAAGTGAGAAAACTAATGTGTTAAAGGAGAGAGTACCGTGTACACCGATGTGTTTATCTGTTCTATGAAGATGCTCTGAAGTTCAGTATTGTTTATAAATTCTGCATGTGATATAGTGAGTACATTGATGTTACTCCATGGCTGTTGGAGTGTTTCAAAGGCTGCTGTTCAGACACAGGTCTGGTGTTCTCGGCTGAGGCACATCCTTAGGTGTGAGCTGCTGGAAATCACAGTTGCAGCAGTGTGCGGGTGCACTCCTCAATACTTGGCACTGGCTGATGCTCAGGCCTGAGTCAGCTTCTTGTCCTCACTCCAGCTGTGCATCCCCATCTGTGCTGAGGGTGGGAAAAGGGAAGAGCAACCAGAGAAAGAGCCGTGGCTCTTCCTGTGCTGCTGTCTGGTGCATTCCACAGCTGGGTCAAGGCTGATGGCTTGACCCTGTTCAAGCTTTACAAGGACATGTAGTGATAGAAGAAGCAGGAGTAGCTTTAAATTTACACAGAGTTGGTTTAGATTCGATATTAGGAAAAATTGTTTCCTGTGAGGGTGGTGAGATGCTGGCACAACTTGCCCTGAGAAACTGTGGATGTCCAATCCCTAGAATGTTCAAGACAGGATGAATGGAGCTTTGAGCTACCTGGTCTGGTGCAAGGTGTCCCTGCTCAGGGCAGGGAGGTTGGGACTAGATAGTCATTCAGATGCCTTCCAGTCCACACCATTCTATGATTCTGTAAGCTCTGGTGCTGTCTTTGGGGGTACACTTCAACGGAGTTTTTCCGGAGGAAAGATTTCCAGCCACATAAAACTTATTGTGTGGAGATGAAAGGATAGTTAATCAGCCTTGATCCCTCGTCTCTTGGTTTTTGGTTGTGCTTTTGATCAAAGAATAGCAAATCTGTTGTGGGATTTTGAAAGATGTAGAATCTGGTGTAACTATTTTACACTCAATTAGACTCTGGCACACTGACTTCCTCTCACCTCTTGGCTACAAGGGGTAGGTATAAACGGCAGGGGACATAAAGTTGCATCATTGTTGCTGATGTTGGTCAGAAGTTTTAGAATGGCATAATGACAGACACAGAGTGTTGTTTACTACTTGTAATAGCTAGCCTGGATACAAGGTAGTAGGAAAGTTATCTCTGACTGACTGTCAGATGTTTCTCAAGCTGAGAGAAATGAAGCTAGATAAAAGACAGAGAAAAAAATAAAATTAAAGTTTGTTCTATAAAACCTCTGATACAGAGGAGGTAACGAGGTTCTGATTCTTCTTTGGTCAATTTAAACTTTAAGGCCATTATTAAAAAACCCCAAACAACCCAGCCCCCCACCCCCCTTTACCCCCAATCCATACCCAAATCCAAACTCAAACCCAAACCCAAACTTGATGTTTTATTGGCATTCAGGTTCTGCAAATTTGACAAAGGCAGGAAGCCTATTAATATGCTACCCCCAGAGTGTCCTTAGAACTGGATGTCTCATAAAAATATGCACGTTCAACAATTTATCATGAAATGCTGGTATTGCTTTCAAAAATCTGAGATGTTTTTTCTTTCCTAATAGCAGTCACTTCCATCATATTTTCCAAAGTACTTAGGACATATTTTTCAAGTAATAGCCATAATTAATAGAAAAAAAAATCTTAGCTTCTCAATGCATCTGAAAAGCATTATCTTTCCATGACATACATAAGATAGACATACAAAGTAAGGATTTTATTTTACTCTGCTAAAAATTTGTCAGTGATTGTTTCAGTTTATTTATCCTTGAAAGGAGACTTCTTCCCAAGTAAACCTGCAAAAATGGAAGGATGTATTTATATCTACTTATGTTTTAAAAGAACAATGGAGGAATTTTAAAAACAATGACACTTTAGGCTATGTTTATTCATATTGCATGAGTGCTATTACTGACATAAGTGGAGCTAGTCAAGAAGTGAAGCACTGTTAAACATGAACAAAGACATCAAAATCATGCCCTGAATGTGTGGAAAATATTCAGTGTTCTGTAATTGCTCAGTTTCTGGTAATGGCTCTCTGTATATGGAACAATGGGTGTTTGGTTATTTTATCACAGTTTTTAGCAGCACAAGATGACAATACTGAAATCTCCCACATCTATATTTGGACCATACTTCCTTCTTTCAAATGTCACTGCATATTTTTAGACATAAAGAAAGGGGGATCTAAATTATTTCAACATACTGGAAAACATGTGATGTTTAAACATTCCCTCTTAAAACTGACCCTAAATGTAGTTATGATTGTCCACCAATTCCTACTGAGGAGATAAGTCCTGGAGTCTAGAGTGGCCTCTGAAAAGGAAATATCTATGTTGCATCCAAGGGTTTGATCTTCCCAGAGGGGAGACGTGCCTCCACGTGCGTGCCATGGCCACGGAGGGTTAGCCTGCCCTGCCGGTGAGCTCCCTGCCCTCCGTGTGCCTCTTTTGTGCATGTGCACACCGTGTCAGCGCTGAGCTCGCCGTCACCCAGCTTGGGATGTGGGCTGAGTACCTGGAACTGCACAGACAGCAATAGGCAACATATAGGTGTACAGGCACAGAATACATATACTCATCTCCATATGCGTATATGGTGCAGCACATCCAGCCCTCTATGGCTTTGAAAGTAGCTTTGGGTGGGAAGTGTCATGAATCCTATTTTTCTCTTTGCTTACCCTCAATGATCAGGGGCCTTGCCCTTATAGTGTAAGAAGGAAGAAGGGTTATCTATGCATTTACCTGAAAAAAACCTGCGCTGTTAGTAGGAGAAGAGATTATTGCAGGACTGGATGCTAAACAGCTAATTTAAAAATGAAGTTTGATGGAGACTTAAGAAACTCTTTTAATGTCATATATTTGAATTCCAAAATGTTATTTTTTTCCTTGCTATTTTTGTGTGGACTAGTTTTTTTTTTTAATTGACCACATTCTTGTCAGTAGGTTTTTCCATAAGATTGTCTCTATGTTGTGTTTGAATGACTCACCATTGTTTTGGGATCTTTGTGACACTTTTCACTCTAACTTTTGCAGTCTAACACAGAAAGTTACTGCATTTATGTTACTTATTTGAGAATATGTAAAAAAATAAGGTGCTGTGTTCTTTGTAAGACTAAGGCCTTTGTGTGGTAAGGTCATATATGGAAAAGGTAGGAAAGTGAAAGATATAAAGAATCTGGAAGGTAGAAGAAAAGCTAGGAAAAAAGTTATTTTATGCATAGGTTCTGCCTGACTTATGCAAATATGTTCATCTTATGTCATAGATTTTAACATTACCATTTTGCTTTAGCTTAATTTTACACTCAGTTTTCATAAAGAAAGGTAAATAAATAAATAACAACAAAAAAAGGTAAATATAATTTCCTCATATAAAGCATTTAGCCTGGTATTTGCATGTAATTTTCTTTTCTGATGAAATACAAGTTTTTCTTTTTTCTTTTTTTTGTATTTCTATGTATTTTGTTCAACTGTTCAACATTCTCAGTGACTCTGTTTGTTAGATCCCAAACATGTAGTATGTGCCTCCTACCCAATGTAGAATTGGTTTTGGTTGTTCCATGCTGTGAATGCTGTAGCCCAAATAGAACAGCTGTTTACTGATCAGATACCACTCTCTAGTTAATAATAGAGAAATATCTGTGACAGTTTTATTTTATCACTAGAGCTTAAGGGTGATGTCTGTGTTTGCACTGACTTGTGGCTGTGTTTCACTCCACCACTTTCAAGTCATTCTGCTATTTTAGAAGTCACTGTCATGTTGTTGCCCAAATACTCCCATTGACGTTTTTGAAATTAATATTGCCATAGTTAAATTTCTAAGTTTGGAAATACTCCATTGTTTTCCTCTAGCTTGACCTATTTTTTCCTTTTTGCAACATTATTACTGATGCCAAGTGCTAATTTATAGTTGTGTAATTTTTTTCCCTTCTTCCGAACAGTCCTACTGAAAATAAGACAGAACTTGACTACTGGCTTTTCAGAAATGACTCAGTTTTCTCCTCTCCTGATTACATCAGTTTTACTGCTATGAATTTTTCTGTCTTCTCAGATTTCTCACCTGCTTATGACACAGAATCAGAAAGATGTGAAAAAGGTGCCATTTTGTCACTATTTCAGTGTCCTGGATATGGTCCATTCACTGGAAACTCTCTTTGCAGCTGCAGCTATCACAGTAGCACTCCTTTGCTTTTTTATTTTCCCATTCCAACTAACTTTTAGGGAAAAGGGAGAAGACAATAACCTCATTTAAAAGTACATAAGGAACCCCCTGATGGAGGAAAAATCTTATGTTGGAATGGCTGAGCCAACTCAATGTCTCTTGAAACAGGTTGGAGGGTAGGATTCCATGTTGGCAAAACTTTGTTCTCAGAGTGTTATGTTGGGAAAAAGTGAAACTAGACTGAAAGTGCACATCTAAGACGTTTGAGGTATAAAGTCTCTGGGGTAAAAAGTTGTGTATAGTATCTTTTGTGTGTGAGCACTTGAACATCATGTGAGTGAGAATGACTCAAAGCTGTCTTTTCTCTATTGAATGAAATATCATCACTTTTACCAGTAATATATGCCAGCCCTTTTTGGTAAACTTAGCTTATTTGTTCTATTTTGTGGCATGTGTTAATGTAAAGTAAGACAGCAAGTATCATTCATAGATGAATAATATTGTTTGGAGGTCTGCATGCTGCTAGAATAGTTGAGATTAAAAGAAAATAGTCACTGTCTTAAAATCATGATGTGCAGCTTCTAAAATACACTTACTGTTCCTAACAGAGGGATATATTTGTCTAATAAAATTAAATAGGAGAATTTTCATGTTATAAATATAGTTATAAAGTTTATGAATATAACTGCACTACTATACAATATGCAAAATTTTAATGTATGTGCATATACTTTAATATATGATATGAATATGGCAAATATAAAAATGAAAAAAAGCAAGTGACTTCTGGTTTAGTAAATATAGTAAGGAGATAATAATAAAAACTGAGTTTACATGTAGGCTAAGGCCTACACATGTTGCCTCTGAGAAGTGTCTAGTTTTCTGTGTAGGTATTTCTTTCACTGCAGCTTTTAAAAATCATATTATATAAATATCCATCAGGAATAATATGGATACAGCTTATCACATAGCAGATCTGGGGAATGGATGAGATGATTTCCTGATGGCAATTCAAGTTGTTATTTTCCATGATTTTGTGAATGAGAGGCTCTAATGTTTCTGATTTTTGTTGAAATGTTGGGAAATGAATTAGTCTGAAGAGCCTAAATAAAAAATAGAAAAATTACTGCATGTGCAAGACAAACAGAAAAGGTCAGATATTTGTGTACAGAAAGCAGGATTTAAAGTCTGCTTACATGAACTTTATGCAGATTTTTAAAGTCTGAACTTTTTATATTCTTTTCATGTTTTTACCTACTAATCTGCCATCTTGTTTAGGATATAACAGCAGAAAATCTGGCAGCAATCATACACATGTGCTCCCCATTGCATGCTTGGAAAAAAAATCTGGCAGATTAAAACTAGTTGCTAAAGAAAGAAGAACTGTGTGCCTGTGAATTCTCTAACTTCCTGCTGCTTCCTGGGAAGGTTATTCCCTGGGATGCTCTGAGCATCCCACCTGACTCAGTTCCAGTCTTTTTTATAAGCATACTTTTCCCATACATTGATCAATCATGGGCCAAGTTACAGAGTATCACTAAATTGCCTTCAATGTGTATGGACTCTAAGGATTCAAATCAGGAGGTGCTTTATTTTTTGTTTTAGTTTGTTCTCCTCTCTCCAGCTTTCTGTGGTTCAAGTGTGATGGCATTCATCAAAATTGGTGCTATCCTGTTGGTGTGCCAACAGGTGATGCCAGCTTCCTTTAAGCAGTGTTTTTTGTAGCCCATTCTTGCTCCAAATTGCTCTAGGTGCCCGTGCTTACTCCCAGCAGGTTTCCCAAGCACAGCTGGTTATAGCAGAAGCACTATCTTTCTTTCAGAATGACAAACAGGCCTATCTCTTTGCATCAATATTCACACTTTGCATAAGCCCCTTAGAAGGAGATTTCCATTTTTAATGGCTTTAATTAGCATTTCTGAAAAACTGGTCTCACATGATATAAAGCAACAGATTAAATTTGTTAAGTGGATAATAATAAAATGTGGGTTGATTTGTTTCACCGGAGTTTAAAAGGCTTTTGCTCAATGGGGCCTCCATGTTAATTCATTAAGCACGCTTTAGACCTTATGGAGACTTTTTTTTTTAAAAATTTAATTAACACAGATCAAACTCCCGGGAGATTTTATGTCCTCCACAGCAGTGTGTGATAGAGACAGTAATTTAAAACTTATTTATAGGCCTTTGTGTTCATTTACTTGAAAAAGGGATTAAAAAATTCTATGAAATCATTCTAATATGGCAGAAATTACTGAAGTTCTTTAAAGTAGGAGCCAAATGTGCTTATAAATGATGGAAGAACAGTGGCTAAGACTGGGCTTCAGAAGTCTGGTTTTTTTCCTGACAGCAACATTGGCTAGTCCCTGCTAAGCAAGCCAATTGAACATTTTCTCCACGGATGTTTTAACCCATGATGCATAAGCAGGCCCTTGAGCTGGGTCCCAAGACCTCTATCCCTCCTTCTCACAGTGTTCATCAGTGGGCCTGGCTGAGCTCTATCTTAGTGTAAAACATGGGATGGAAATTTGTGGTGTGGTTAGGGCAATCTCCTGGGAAGTGATGGATTGTTGGATTCAGCCTCAGCAGCCTGAGGAGGTCCTGAACAGTTGCTGGAGCACCGTAATAACATCTTAATATAAGAAATCACTTCTAGAGACTTTTTTGTACTTCTCTTAATGTGATTACTGTCATTTTTCATTGAAGTCAGAGATTTCTAAGTCTAAGAATGCATCACAGATCAGTTCCCTCCTGCCTGTTTTTCACAGTGTTTTGGCTGAACTGCAGTACCCAGCTTCTACGTGTAAATTGTTTCTCAGATGCTTTGAATTAGAATCAGAGGGGAAAAAAAATAAAAATCACTTGCCTACAAAAAATAATGAGAAGTGGAGAGAGAGAGATTCAGAGAAAGAGAAGTATTCATTGAGGAATACAATAACAAAGAGCAGGATAAATACTCCCAAACAGCTTCTGTAAAGCAGATGAGAACTGTGGAAGGAGATCTCAAACAAGTGTGCAGTTTGAGAATTTCTATGCCTGAAATTCTTCTTTATCATGTGTCCCATCAGGCTGTTTCTGTTCTCAAACAGGGACTTGAGAGAAAATGATATGATATTGCAATTAAATAATATATTGTGTCTCATACACAAAGGGCAGAAGAAGATCAATTGCATTCAGCATTTAAGTTGTTCTTCCAAGCCAGGGGCCAGGCTGATTCTTAGTGGAAGCAGATGGAACAGAATGAAGATATGCTTTACTCGGGAAGTTCCATAATATCACGTTATAAAATCATTCAAAGAGATGGGATTTATTCTGGGATTCAGATAACCTTGTGTCCACCTGTGAGCTAGCTGTCTAAACTTGCTTGACCTCCATGGCTATCTGGTCTGCATGGTCAGAACTGCCAGGAGAGTGATTCAGCTGAGCAGCTTCTCCAGTGGGAACTGAATTACTCTTGCGTTGCTGCCTTGAAATCGCTGACTGTAGTGGAAGCTTAGCTACCTAATGCAGTGAGGATTTCTTCATAGAGGTACTCATACTGGTGCCTCTTAATCTTGAACCTCAGCCAAAGAGTCCTCCTGATAGACATGATTTTTGAGCAGTTGTTACCTGAAGTACTTCGGTAGCAGCGCGTTTTAATCTATATGGTCTGATGTAAAAGTAGATGAATGCAGGTTTTTACATTTTATTTTATAATTGTACTGATGGCTGCTTTATACTCTTCAGTGTTCAGTAAAGATTTTTCAGTAGTGGGTAGAATTCTATGCATGCTAAAATGTTCAGTGATGAGAATTTTACTATTCCACTCTGCCAGCAATTCTCCGAGAGGTGCTGATGCTATGTGACAGTAATCAGGCAGATCTGTATTTCAGTACTGAGATATGGGATCACTGTCATTGTGGTCTTTGATCATTAGGAAAACCTGAGCTCTATCTCCTTTGTTGTTTTAGTCAACAACAAATATAAAATGTATGAGATTGTGTTGGAAGTTGGCTGCTCCCTCAGGTAAAATGTCAGCACTGTCTTTTCCAAGTTTGATTTTGTACATCTCAGAAGTTATTATTATTTTTATGACAGTTATTATAATTATTATTATTCTGATCTGTTGCTGTTTGGATATTTTAGCAATATTCCTGGGGGACTTTTTGTGTTGCATACCTTAAAATGTGCAATTATGATCCCAAGCATCACAAGAATTTTCTCTGTGCTATGCCTTTCAGAAAAGCATTTATTTTGTCTTGGAGGACTGCTTTTAGGAGCTCCCAATGATTACTGTAATTTCTTCTTCCCTGCTCTTAATTATTGGGAATATTTTTATCTCCATCCAAAAAAAGAGAAAAAGAAGTGTGAAATGAACATCTTTTTAAGGTGTTCCTAGATTGTAATGATTTAATACAGGGTCTGAGGCCTGCCTGAGGTCTAGAAGAACATCTGATGATCTGATAGATTTTATCTTAGAAAGGAGAATTACATTTGGAAGAAACTACTAACAAGGTAACTAACAGAGCTTTTAAAATTGAACTTCCAAGGGAAATACTATTTTTTTTTTAAGCCTAAACTAATTTTAAATAATGTATTTCCCAGAAAATAAAATTCAGAATCCTTCAGTTTCCCCAACACAAACATATACCTATGAGTGAGAGTGCAAGAGACACAAAAACTTTACCAACTTCTGTACAACTGATGAAAAATATTCCTGAATCTGGATTTGTTATATCCATGATCAAAACATGGTCTATTCTGGAAGAGTATTACATCTGACAAGAGAAAGAGTGTTGGTTCAGACCATCTATCAGGTTGCATTAATAACAATTTTTTTTCTGAAAACTTTATTAAAATCCTATGCACAGCATGGTTTTTTGAGTTTCATCTTTCAAGAACATAGGAGTTACAGAGTATAAAAAGATAAAATGAAACTGTGGAGTCTAGAGGGAAACCCACCCAATCCCATCTGGACTCTGTGCCATAATACACTTTAATGCCTCATAACATCATGAAATAATACTGTTTTAACCACAAGAGTGTAGTTAGGAAGCCTTATTAAAATACACAGCATAGTAGTATAGTTGGGAATTTTTAAAACACCCTCTCTACAGGTTTTTATATAGAACAAAATACCACTTATTACAAAAAATGTGTAAAGTATTTACCACCTTCTTAACATTTTCATATTAATATTTTTATTTCATTTTTTTATGCTGTTTCAAGATGGGAAATTAAAAATCACAAATGGTAAATTTTATTTCCAACTGCCTCTATATAAGTACAAAAATTCTTCTGGTTCAGCAAATTGTAAGGAAAGACCACCTTCTCCTGTTTCACGAGCTCTGGATCATATCTATTTACACAGGATGTAAAACATTCTATGAGTTTCCTGCAGGAAAGGCCTCAGGCCTATATGCAACGGTGTGTCACATATTTATACAAACTAGAACTCAGGCTGCAGGTTCCTCATCCAGGATCCTGGAGCTGTATATGTACATCAATCTGTGCCTTACTTCAAACCATGAGTTATGGTAATCTGAATGTCCTTTTTAGGGCTGTAATTTAACTAAGTGTTTTCTGGGTTTCTAACTTCTAATTTTTGAGCAGTGAGGATGGTGGAGGTTCTTGGAAGAAATGTATCCCCTTTTTCCAGACATCACATCTTTTACAGAGGCACAGACATGACAGGCAACACTAACTTTTTCCAATATTTGTATAGTATTTCCAGTCCTTTTTTTGGCTCAGTGGATCAACTGCTTTGCAAGCTTTATAAATCATGACACGCCTCCTTCCTTTTGAGGCTCCTTGAGATGCCTCTGCAATTTCCAAACTACTAGTGAATGGAGGAGCAGAGCAACAACTTAAGGGGAAGCTTTTGTAAGTGGGACTGAAACGCATCCCATCTAATTTTCATCAAAGCATGTTAAGCATTCAGTCTAAACTTTTGTGTAGACTTCCTCTCGAGAGGATGGGGGGGGTTAGAAGTAGAAAAACTACTCCCAAGGTGAGTGAATTTTATCCTCTGAAGTTTTAAAACAGACGTGAAATGAATCATTTTCTATGTCTCTATTAAGGAGCCTAGATGGCGAGCTTAGACCACACATGAACTTTCAGCAAGATGAATGTAGTCTGGAAAAAGATGAGAAGGATAAATAAAGCAGAGCTCAACTCTGTAGAAGAAGATAATGAGTGGGCTGATGTAGTCAATGAACTTTCCCTTCTCTATAGTATCAGGACACTTGAACCACTGAGAAAGCATATGGTTTTTTAATAGGGAGAAGACAAAGCAGAGAAGTTGGGAATGTGGAGGGAAAATTTATGAACGTAACATAAGACAAAAAGAAAAGCTGAGGTTCTACCTTGTCCACCAGATAAACTCTATGGGGTATCAAAGGGGAGTTCTGTCTGCAGACAGGAAAGCAGGAAAGGGTAGAAGAAAAGAGATGATCTGATATGTTTGGCAATATTTCCCCTGCTTGATGTCTGCAGAAGGGGAACCCCCAGAGGGCTTTAGTCAGCCTACCACGTGAATTTCAGGGAGGAAATGTTCTCCTTTTACATTCTCAAACATCCCTTGTGCGCAAGTTACATTTTGAACACTCTGAACACTATTTCTACCACAAAAAAAAAAAAAAAAAAAAAAGGCCACAGAAATTTTGCACTGTGTTAATTCAGTTACTCTGTCCTAGTTTTGGACAAAATCCAGACAATCAAAGACCTCAGCTCTCAGTTTTGGACATATTGGGATGCTTCTATGAATTGTAGAGTACAGAGGAGGTAAAAGTCAACCCTTGCACATTATTCAGGGAAACCTTAACTCTGTGGTAACTTACCTCACTCTGTTTGTTAGTCAATAGAAGATGCAGTGAGAATATATAAATAAGACTAGTTCCTAGAAGCTGATACTCTCTCACAGACAAACACAGAATTAGGACGGTTGCATATTATCTCTGCTTTGCAGTCAGGGATGCCGAGAGAGGCAACTCTTCAGGGAATTGAAGGTGACACAGGAAGCCAGCAGTAAAACTGTGTTGCTGACTTTTGGACTAATGCCCAAGCCATCTATTGCAATTTGTTTGGCTTAATTTGCTTCTAAGTGAAGAAGTATTAAACTGATTCTACTTCACAAAGTTCTTTCACAAGATGCTGACTGCAGCTAGTTGTGTGTAGAAGAGGAAGCACACTACTCCAGTTGTTCAAGTCACAAAAGATTGAAAGAACGAGAACCAGGAATCTCATCTGGCCTATGTTTAGCTACCTTTTGTGGTGGCTGTTGGTAGCGGGTGGCTACCTTTTCTAAGATATTTGTGACATCCATGTTCCTCTGTTTGATTTCTCTGCCAAAGCAAGAAGCAACTGAGGCTTCATGTTGCTGTGGGAGGGTGAAGCGATTTGGTGAGGCCGGGCGAGCAGAGCAGGAGCAGCTCTGCTCCCAGTGTCCTTGTGTTGCAAGGTGGGAGCGAGGGCAGGGAGAGGGGTTGCAGCCTCATCCCACAGCCTGCCAGCCCAGCCAGGGCAGCTCTGCTCTGTCCTCACATGCTAAACATGCCAGCCCCCAGTCCCCATCCCTGCCTCACCCCTGTGGAGCCCAGAGGCCAAGCCACAGAGCTGCCTAAGTGGGAGGTGGTGGAAAGTTTTAAACTGGTGAAAATTCAGGCTGACTCCTGAGCGTTTAGTGCCAAAACCCGGGCACAAGCTACTGCAGGTGACAGCAGTCAGGAACTCCTTGTGGTCCAGTTGCTCATAAGGGGAGAGGAAAGCTGCTGCAATGGGGTCAATGAAGATTTTCCCTGGCATAGGGGAATTCCTTTGTTGCTTTTCTCCATGAAGAGAAAGAAAACAACAGAAGGTTTTGAAAATATTTCACTCTATTCTCCTTTACTTTTTACTGCTTGGCGTTTGCTTCCCTGAGTCCTGTAATACTGTTGTTTCACCATCTCTTTTTTTGGGAAAGTACTGATCACATGGGCTACAGAGAAAAAAACTTTGAGAGGAGCCACCTGCAAACCCTACACAAACCCTGCAAGATTCCTGTCATAAGACAAGCAAAAAAAAGCCTCTCAGAAGCCTTCTCAGCCAATTCACCTTTAAGACTCCCATGTTTCCAGTGGAAGCTTCTTTCAAACCTTTTACACAAAAGAAAAACAAGAAAGCCCAGAGAAAGTCCCCTGGTAACAGAGTATGTGACTTGAGTTCTGGAAGTAACAAAGTTACCTAACTAACTGTTACAAATGCATGGCAACAGAGCACGGGGCTTTGTTTCACTGTTTCTCACATCTATTCATTGTCTGTATTGGCAAAATTATGCCTCTCATCGTCACTGGGAGTGCTGGAGGCTCTGCTGATGATACCACGGGAAGGCTGTGGGCCCCTAGTTGGTGTTTGTCATCATTCCAGGGAATGAGTGAGTTGCAGAGTACTTGCTTTGGGTTTTTTTTTTCTATCTGGTACAGAAGCTGCTCAACTAGACAGCACTAACATTTTAGCTGATCTCCCGAGAGTCAGAAACGTGCTGCTAAATGGTTCTAGTTGAAGACCCCCTGTTGCCTTTTACAAATCCTTATTGCATCCCTCAGAATAAGAGGCACATCAGTCCCCGGCACCGCTGCGCTGTAGCAGCGCTTACAGCTGAGGGTTCGCAAAGCCCGAAAGCCTCGCAGAGCTCGCTGCACGTCACAAAAGGCAAAATTGGTTGTAGCTTACCTGTCAGCTTACCTGTCTTAAAAGTCTAATATGAAAGTTTTGTTTCTGACCTCCCACATTTTGGGGAGGTGGGAAAGGCTTAAAATGATATTTACGGTCATTCCAGGTTTTGGTCTCATTTGACTTTAAAGATCTATTAAAACTCAAATTAAGCAAGACTCCTGCTGTTAGCTCAGTCAGCTGTGAAGGGTTCTGTGAAACTGTTACACATCCTTTGAAAGTAACTGAGTAAGAGGAAAAAAAACCCAAAAACCTGCTAAGGCTTCCCTTTTGATATAGAAGGATTTGCACAACAAGGATTTTCATTTGTTTTAAGACTTTGATTACTTAAACATTTTCAGAGAAGAAAGCATACATGATTCTTAATTTCTTCCTAAACTGGGAAACTGCTATATCTTAAGCAGAGAATGAAATCGTTGTGCTCTTCTTGAGGATATGTGTCTTGCTAATCTTACAGATAAAATGAACTCTAGAGTGAAAGTCATTAATCATGATATCTTAATAATATGCACTTCAAAGGAAGTATCTACCCTTTCAGATTACGAAAATCCGATCAGTGAAAGCCAACTGTACTGTGACTGGCTGGGGACATCTAGTGGAGAAAAAGTAAAAAACGAAAAATGCCGGAAACTAAAAATGCTGTTGCCCTAAAATGAAAATCAGGACTTGCATGACTGAACAGAAACTCGCTCTCTTTAAATCCTAAATTAAATGTTTCTGGACAAAATAAAATTGTTTCTATTTGTAGAAGATTCAATTGTATCTTCTTTGTTGTCTTTAAATAATACATTATAATTAATTTAATTTTGTTATGAATGTGGAAGTTTATTTTGTGTTTGTTGTTTTTTTTTTTCTTTTCTTTTCCCTATTGTTTAATTTATCAGGCAAGTAAATAGTTTTCATTTATTTTGGATTTCTTGCCTAACATAAAACAAAAATAATGTTTGCCAAATAATACTTGCCAACTATTTTAATAATTTTGAGATGTTTGGATGGAAGGTGTTATAAGCAGTATGTTACAGGTAGCTCAAACATTCCTTTCTTAAAATAGAATCATAGAATTCAGGCTTTTTAGAATTAAAGCAGTCAATTAAGTGGATTTTTGCTACTGATACTACCAATGTTACTACATTTCATCTTTGACATTTTATATATGACCTTACAACTCAGCTTGGTTTTGGAGCTGTACTGTCATACTAGCAAGAAAAATGCTTACTTTGACTACCTCAAACCTAGTTTCAGAATCCTGAGTCTTTCTCAGGGCAATTTTAGATCTCCAGGAAGTGGGATATTGACTTGCAAGGACACCAACCAGAGTGGTATTTCTTGAGACTGGCCAGTTGAAGGAGCCTGCAGGTTTTAGAAGCTGCTTGTGACCATCATCAAAACAATTACTGACATGCCATTATGATTATAGACAGGCCAAATAATATTTGATAAGCACAATAACCATCTACCCATCTACCTCACTACACTTATAGACTCACATAAAACAGGAAGAAACCCACAGAGGTGTGTACAGGTAGGCTTGTAATATGGTAAATCACTTCTTATGGAAGCTGTCTGAGACTGATTTCAGGAGCCAAAGCCAAGGAAAACATCTAGTTCCAGGCAAAGTTTCAGACTAGAGCACATGGGAGGGCAGGTGTTATGGTATGATCTTAGAATTCTGGAATAGTTTGGGTTGCAAGGGACCTTTATTGATCAGCTGGTTCCAACTCCCCTGCCACGTGGAAAACCATAATATGGGATGCAGCTAAAATGAGCTGTACCAAGGACCTGTAGGGAAGTAGTACACCACCAATATGTGTTGATATACATTTCTGTTGGTGAAAGAGAGTTATATTTTTGGCCAATAGCAGCAGTGGTTTCAGACAGGGACACTTAGTAATGCCTCTGTAAAGAAGCAGGGAAACATAGCTTGTGTAACAACCACCTCAAGGAAGACCTGGACTACTCTGGGTCTGAAATTTGTAAGAATCAGGAAACAGCAGCTCCTCAGAGGTAACATTCAAGCTATTCTACTCAGTCTATACTATATCATTCTCAGTACATCAAAAGATCTTTGGGTAAAGGGAAAGATGCCAGAGATTTTTAGTTTAGCATAGAGTTTTTGAGGTCATTCTTCAGAATGGTGAAATTCTGAAGGGAAAAAGTCAAATAAATGTAAGTAAACCCTGAGCCTTACCCCTTGGGAGCTATTTTAAAAAGCAGTCTTCAAGAAGGCAGGTCGATTGAGGGAGTCCATAAGCAGGAGTAAAATTTACTGCCTTAGAATTGTAGAAGAGTGTCCTTCCTCTTTCCAGATAAATGTCATGATAATCCTCTCTCCCCCAAATTGGGTTACACTAGCCAGGTTCTCAACAGTGCTGACTACTGTTTCCAGAAACTAGTGAGAACTATGTGTGGTCAGGCACTATTACTATGTCACAGTAATAGAATAGAGTTCTACTATAAGATCAGCAAAAGAAGACACTCAACTTTTTGTGTATTGGAATCTATGGGATTGTGATAAACAGTTCCTTTATCTGCTATTTGTTTACAGGAATTTTCCTCTGAAATCTTCCTTTCTGCATCCTTCATTTAATAGGCCCTGGGTGAATAGTAAAAGCCTCTTTGGAGGAAGAATCAGTATTGAAGGTCTAACAGTTATTTAAATTAGATTTTAAGACTAGGAGAAATGTAAGGTTTGCCAAGATTCTGCATCATATAGTTAAATCATACAATACTGAAGTCCAGCTCTTACTCCAGGGAGAACCAGTCCATTGTTATCACTGAGTAGCTAAATACTATGATTTTTTTCAAGTGTCTCATGCTGAGAGAGTTTAATCTATAGCTCTGATGAAACTACATTTGGACCGGAAATAGTTTGGGCATGTGTGAGTGGATTAGAAAAGAAAAAATTCATCCTCTGTTAGACAAAATCACACCAGAGATTTTTTTCCTGGCTGTAAGCAGAGTCCCTCTTGGATCAGTTGACCTCTTTAATAGAAGACTCTGTCCTTCCATTAAATCAAAGGGAACAGAAGTCAGTCCTGTAAGCAGGTGGTTGTCTCTGGGTGATGTCCAAGGTCAGACTTTCTAACTCTTGTCTGAGTTACTGGGGAAACTGCCCATGAAATTGGAGACATTGTGAAGATAGAGGCTAAACAAGCTGTTCACTCCCCTGCTAGTGTTACAAGGACTCAAGACTAATGCTTCTTTGTGAAAACAGAAAGGCTTAAATTCTCACTCTCAGACTGATGAGATTTTAGACAAGCTGCACAGTGCATTCTTCCTTATGGAAGAAAGTTAATTAAGTGCTACTGCCTTCTAGACTCAGTTTCAGCATTGGGTGAACCAGCTCATTGTGGAGAATGAAGGTATTTGCCCAATGATACATCAACAGCATCTTATTCCTATCGAGAAGAAGAAAAATATATTCCCTGGGGTAAGGGTGGCTTGGATCACATTCAAGACCAGGTGCTGATTGCAAAAACTGGAAAATATAAAGTGAGGTTTAGGACTGGTTTATCGAAGTGGCACACAATGATTTAAAGCCACATGTAGGATAGGTGGCATTTACTGAGGTGAGGCCCTTATCCCAGGGGCGTGCCTGTCCCCTTCTAAAACACTGAAATTGTGTGGGACACCTGTGCCCTTTTTAAAAACAGCTGGCTTAGGCAATAAAAAAGACAACGTTTTTTGAACTCATTAATATGAAAAGTTTTTACATGAAAATTAGAGTAGCAGAGCATAAAAATCCAGGTCTTCTAAACTGAGATTTTGACTAAATTTCCAGACATTTCTCAGTCAAAGATTTGTTAAAGTGCTGTGCTATGACAGAGTGCTGTGAGGAAAAGGAGATAAGCAATTGTGTACTTGGAAAAATAAGAAAAACCCTGCTTGAAAAGAAGGTTACTTGCAACTGTTGAAAAAGAGGACCCTGCAATTTTTAACTCTTAAAATATGAAGAGCCTGACAATATTTTTGTCTAGCCACCTTTTTTACCCTGTTCTGTTTAAAACACTCACTTCTAGTATTCTAGCTAATTGATTTGAAAAATCTGACCATTGTTACTGCAAATTTCTTCATGTTCCTCATGTCATAAAGTGTTTTTGGAGATGCTGCATAGATTTTTTTCAAGAATAAGTGAAACAGCAGTCTAGTGAAATCTTGCTATAATAAATGAAGATAGCGTAATTCGTATAGGACAGTAGTGGGAAAATCAACCAGACAGTGTACTGGGGATTTTTCAACCCTGTCTTTCTCTTTATCAAACCTACTCCTTAACACCTCTAATGCAATGTTACCAAACAGCCTGTTCAAATACTTAACCATCTTAAAATTTAAAATGTTCTTATTGATAGCAAATCTTAATCCTTTTAGCTTTTATCAAATCTGCAGAGGGCAAAAAGGACAGTGGGTTTCACACTATCCCTAAAGCCCTTTCATATATTAAAAGAATATTCCCATTACCTCTATTTTTTTTTAATAAAACAGAATATTTCTTTTAACAGACCTTGGAGGTAATAATTTCTGTCTTTTATAGTATTAACTATTGGGCTGTTTCCCAAAGGAGGAGTAATCTCTGTATTACATTACAGTACCCAAAAATAAACACTCCACTCTAAGTGATGTCTCCTACACTAAATAATTCTTGTATCTTGTATGTGATGTTCCTCAAAGTATGTCCTTGGATGTCTTTTTACAATGGTATCACATTCTTGGCTTAAATCAAATGTCTGATTCCCTGGAAGCCCAAAGCCTTTTTTCAGTATGGCTGGATAGTCAACTATTTCCCTATTGTATTTATCACTTGAATATTTCTCACTTAGGACTTTACTTAGCCTATACTGAATTTTACCATGTTGACTTCAAGACGTGACTTCTGTTTATTAACCTTACTAAAAAAATTTAAACCAAGTTCTGCTGAACATTGGTAACCTGTTCTAGTTTGAACAGCTCTGCAAATGTGACAAATATGTCCTCTAGTCAGTCATCCAAGACACTGAGGAAATTACTGAAAGCAGCCTGTAGTGGATGTCTGCAGCCTGTCACTTGATTTCTTCTCCCAACTGGGCAGAAAACTTTTAATAGCTACCTTGTGAGTGCGTTTTCCTGGGTAGTTACACACCTATTTACCAAAGTTTATCTATTTTTACTCTGTGTTTCTGTATTTTGTGAGCAAGAATTATATTTAAAACAGTGCCAATAGCATTACTAAGAGTACTGTCTACCAATATCTAATCAAATCTCACACTTTGTGAGTGCTGAAGCAAAGATTATACTAACTTTTCAGCCTTTACTATCTGCTGTTCTCTTTCTTTCCTTGTTAAGTACTAGGCATTATTTTTCTTGCTGTTCTCCCATTCCTAAACTGTTTTTCTTGTTGCATTTTATGCTTTTTTTGAGATTACATTCATATTCATTTTGATCTACACTGCATGTTATTCCTTTATAATCTTACATCTATGCTTGTGGGTCCTTGTTCCTGCTTGAGTATTATTGTATTTTTGTTTATATTTAGATTTTTCTGCTTTCCTTTTTCTTTTCTTGTCTCTTAAAGAGCTTCTGATGGAGCCATATTGGTCTCTTACTGTGCTCCATGTTTCTTTTACATCATGATCATCTGCCATTGTATCTTTAATATGGTCATTTTCAGTAACTGTGAACTCTGTTGCAGTCTTTTTTTCCCCTTAGAATAACTTCCCAAGAGACTCCACCTTCCAGTTCCCTCAACCTGATGAATTCTGCTTTTTTTGGTCTCCATTGTCCTTATTCAGCTGCTCTGATTCCTCCGTTTTTTAGACTTGTGTACTTCATAGTTTTGTAATCACTTTAACCAAGATTACTTTCCACCTCAAACTTCTCAACCAGATCCTCCCTATTAGTGAGAATCAGTTGTAAAACTGCTGTGGACTTCTTAGTACCTTCTTCCATCTTCCTAAAAGGAAGTTGTCCTCAATATGTTCTGAAAGCCTGCTAGACTTCCTTAATCTTGACATTATTTTGCAGCACTTTTCTGTGTGTGATTCAAGTGTCCCATAACAAGTAAGACAGCACCCTTTGGATGCTTGTATTATTTGCAAAGAAAAAAAAATGCCTACTCCAAAATGTACCAGGCCCCACTCTTCTATGTCCTTCTGATTAGGTTATTTCTAGCATATCCCTATTACGACATTGCCTTTATTTATTTTTTTTCCACTTTAACCTTTCTCTTCAAGATGCTCAATGCACCTCACCCCTCTTCTGGCTGTTGAGCAAGGATCTACATTTTTGATGTGCAGTGTGGCATCTACTTCTTTTTTCCCTAGAGCCTGTTTTTCATAAACAAAATGTACTTCTTTATCTCAGCAGTTAGAGGAAGCAGCATGGAAACATAACCACTACACAGCAGTCACAGGCAGCTGCTTGGTCCAACTGGGACTCTTTCTGTGTCATGTTCAATAGCTACCTCAATAACTAGTAATTCTAGGGAAAAAGAAGATTTCAGAAACTTCCCCAGTTTTGTCATACACTAATCTGTGGTTTTTCATCAGAAGGAAAGTTTTCAACAAGCTTGAGGCTTAGTAAAGTTGGAAAATTAGTTTATGGAGAAAAAACCCCTGTAATTATTTACATCATACTCAATTGTGGTGAATATTCCATCCTTAAATCTAGACCTAACTGGTGTGGATCTGGTCAGATCTTATCATAAACAGGGATTGTATTATAAACACCAGATTTTAGGTGAGGAAGGCATGGGAATTTTCCAGCAGAGTGGGATTAATCTTTTTCCTTTCAAAATTCCAGCCTATTCCTGGTGCAGTGGGCTCTCTTTAGCTGTGAGCAAATTTATAACCAAAGTTACAGAAATCTTCATAAAATTGGTGCTTCTTTCCAGCCTAGTAGGGGTTATTTGGATAATAACAACAATCCACACCAATCCTGACATCATCCTTCCCAACACTGCAAGGGCGTTTTGTAATTTCATGATGGAAAATACAACCTCTCCCTGTCTGGTAAATAGTTTTAATCCACACAACAGGGGATGACAGCTACAGAGCTTCCCTGGGATTATTGCATGATTATGGAAACAAATTCAGAGCATTTATCACTGTGTCAGAAGTTGTTCACGGTGTCTCTGATTCACTTGCACTAAAGAAACACAGAATCACTGAATGGTTAATTTGAAGGCCCTCTGGCACTCACCTAGTCCACTTCCCCTGCTCAGATCAAGGTGAGCTATAGCACACTGGCCATGGATGTGTGCAGTTTACTTTTGAATATCTCCACGGACAGTGACTCCACAACCTCTTCAGGCAACCTGCTCCAGTGTTTGAACAGTAAAAAATGTTTTTCCTTACGTTTAATTGGAATTTTCTATATTTCAATTTCTGCCCACTGTCTCTTGGGCCTGTCCCTGGGAACTACTGAGAAGTCTGGCTCTATTGTTTTACTCCCTGCCATCAGGGATTTAGACTTCTCTAGGCTGACTAGTCCCAGCCCTCCCAGCCTTTTCACCTATCTAATGATCTTCATGGTCTTCTGCCTTACTACCTTCAGTAAGCCTGTGTATGTCTGTTTTCCCCTGTATCTTCCTTCTTGCCCATCTTTGAGGTTGACATTTGCTTTCTTCTAGGAAAGATAATCAAGAGAAGCTTCACAAATGATGTGCTACTAAGTCACATGCACCTAGGTGTTTTAAATGTTCCCTAGTCTGATCCTCCTCCAACAAGGGCAAGTCTTGTTGCTCCAGAAAAGTGCCATACCAAGAGTTGTCAGAGTGTGATGGGGACCAGTCTAATGGTATACAGCCCATTTTCAGTTAGAGATGTGTTCACAAAAGAGACATTTTTCTTTAATTAGAATTCACTTTAATGTAGGCCGTATTATTTATTTCAGCCTTGATTTTAAAATCCAAACAGAAATACCCCTTAATAAAATTCAGTCCAATAGCATTTCTTTTATGAAAAACATAAGCCTATTCGAAGTAAAATGCATAAATTATATCCTCTAACAAAACATTATTTATATAAAGGTAGGAGGAGTCACATTATAATATGAAATTGTCTCCTGAGGAACATGCCAGAAGAACCTTAACTTCATTGTGAATAGCACTGAACAAAACATTATTCTTTCTGTAGAAATACTGGACAACATGTATCAGCAAGAACGTACTTGATGACAATTCACTGAACCATTCATGCAGACAGGATACTTGTAACTAAGTAGAAAAATTATGAATATAACTCTGCCTGCTTATTTGGACTTCTGAAAAATTTAATTGTTAGTTACATGTCTGTTCCTCTTATAATGCAAAGTAGAAAGATTCCCTGTAAACTTTATTTGGATTTGAAAAATTTACACTATGGGTAATGCAAGAGTTGGCTGAGAACTGCTTTTGTTTGTTTGTTTTGTTAATGAGCCCTTTTGAGAAACTCCCTGCAGCCCAAGAAATCAAAACAAAATTCCAAAAATAATCTTTTAGATAAGAACATCATCTCCTCAGGCCATGAATGTCCTTGCTTTGTAGAATACACAGCAGTAACCAGAAATAGTTAGCTGCCTGTGGCTTCATTGTCTCCAGATAGTGGAATAGATCATACTTCAGGAAAATATCCAGTACAATATTAAATAAATGAGTGAAATACATGCTCATCCTCAGTTCTCCCACATCTTCTGCAGGTGAATAGCCATGACTGGGAGCTATGGATACAGGGAATGCTGCCTTAGTGTTATTACAATCTTTGCCATCATTCCCATAGCCTGTGACTACCCTTAGTAGTTTGAACCACAAAGTTCTGGAATCAGTCAGGATGGGAGAGCAAGAATGGTGACTTATGGCAGACTTTCCTCAAGAGGGGTGGATATCTTTCCAGATGCCAGTTTGCAGTCTCCAGTGGCAGCATGCTGGCAGTCCCCGTGCACAGGGGGTCTGCTCAGGCATGGGGTGGACATGTGCCCACGCTGGACACAGGAGTGCAGGGCAAAGTTCTGGGCAAGGAATTTCCCATTCTGCAGCTATACCTGGGCTCATGAGTCAGAACACTGAGCTTTTCTCCCTTAAAAGGCAAGATTTAGTACTTTTGTTCCAACTGGTGCCTGTCCTCTCTCCTTACTAAAAAACCTGAGAGGCTAAAAGCCTGTCTTCATTACTTGAGCCAAAATCAATGGGAGTAGAATGAGGCTTTCTCATTTTAGAGAGTGAGTTTAGTGAATTTAGATGGGTTTGGATTTTCAAAAGGCATACTTTGTACAACAAGTATACATTACTGATTAAAATGTACTGATTGAAAAGGAAATACAAGTAATAATGCCATAAGCTTTTATTCAGTAGCTGTCAGAAAAAAACCCACCACTTGGTTGTAATGCAAATATGCCAACACATGCAGCCTTTCTTTCCAGGTATGTATTAAAAACTATTGCCCTTAGACACTCTTAGCTATTCGCATACACAGAATCCACTATGTAGAGCAAAAAATGACTTGCATAAAGAATTGCACACGCACAAAAAAGAAGGTGTGCAAAATAAACACATCAACTAGCTGAATACTAATTACCTATATGCAAAATCTGGATACACTCAGTATGCAGAACCAATCAGTTATCACAGTGAATACCTATAACTAATTTCCTCCAGGAAGAAAATTTTCCATTAGCTTTAGTGAATTTATACCCATTATAGAAAGGTTGTAGCTAAATAAATATTATTTTAGTTTAATTGGATTAAAAATTAGAAATGCGAATTCTGGTGCACCATGTCTCTGAGTCCTTGTCTCCCTTTTTATGGTAATACCCTTCTAATGGTTTAAGCCTATGAAGAAAAAACACTGAAGATTTTAACTAGCAGCTTTGCAGGGGGGCAGAAAGGAGCAAAGAAGATTTAGTGGTGAAAAGAGCAAATAAATAGGTGCTCCAAGATTAAAAAGAGGGTAGAAGTACATGCTGAGCTGTTGAAAGACCTCTCTGTGTTTAAAGAAAAATATTGTTTGGTTCTTTCACCAGTGCATGATCAAAATAAGAGGTACAAATTAGTTCATGGCTGCTGAAGCTACAAAACATCATGCAGAGAGCTGTCTTTGGGAACGTTTTAATGAGGAGAAGAGGTCATCAGACTGTGACATTGCTTTTCAGAATTCTTCAAGAACAACACAGACTTCCTGTTCCAAATGTGGTAAAGAATAAAACAACCTTAGTAGTAATCGTACAACTTTTGAACCGTGTTCCTTGGAAATACTGTACCGTGCTCATTTTGTAGCTTTAGTTAGCTATCTCAAAGGAACTCTTCCATATTTTCCATGTGCTCTTATTTCAAAAGTACAGTGAAATGATAGAGCTTCAACAAGGATTATATTTATAAAATAAAGTTTTATTCAGTCTTCTAAAGAGATTTTAATGTTTTCATTGCTCTAGGTGAAATGGTACACTGTGGCTCTGTTCATTAACATTTAGCATCAGTGCAAAAATCAAGGATTACCACATACAGTTTGAAAGGACATCCAAAATGACTTTGAAATTAAATTCACTAGAATCTTAGTTTTGCAGCATTTAAAACATAATTTTAAAATGTATAAGATAAGTTAATGGCATTCCAGGTCAGATATTCCCAGGCCAATAATAAGTTCCACATAGAATGTCATTATTTAAATTTCTGGCATACTGTATATGCTGACAGGGATTGAAGAAGTCCACAGTATATTTAATAAATAGATATGTACTACTATGTATTTATTGTAAATGAAGCTTCCTTAAGGATATTTAGAGAGACTAATAGCAAAGAGAAGATACTGGTAAATCATATAATTATTCTAAGTTATGGCTATCTCACAACTGGAATGGCATCAGGATTGCTAATAATTATTGAGAAAAGGAAATAACTAGCAACTGAAGAGAGTTTTTACTCCTGAAAAACAATTGCTCCTGTGAAAGACATTAAAATCATTATTTCTAGCCCTCCTTTTCAAAGGTTTCTAACAGTAAGAAAGAATACAAATATATGCAAAACAATTTTCATTAATCAGGCACTATAGTTAATAATTTGGCTAAAAATTGACTCCATTAAAACAGAAAAAGCTGTATAACAGGCCTTTCTATTTTTAGAATGACTGAAATGAAATTTCATTTGGGAAAGCATCAGCAACAATGATACAAAGCTGGTGTAGATGGTATTGCATGTGGCATGGAAATCTTATTTTCATCCTTTTGTTGCATGTCCTTTTAAATTACAGTCACTATGGCAAGAGTTAAGGATAACATAAACCATAATGAACAACACCTGTCTTTTCTTTTTCCACTAAATAAAGGAGTAAAACAAATTTGGTAGCTGTCTTCTGCAGTCAGAAGGAAAATTTCTATCATAGCAGTTTCTCTCATTTTTTTCCAGAGCACTAGTAAATGTCCACCACATGAAGTATGTAATTCTAACCTGAAGATTGAAAGTCTAAAAACCTCCCATATACCTATTTGTTAACAAAGGTGTGCTGTCATTAAAAAATACATTTTAGTAATAAATATTTATTCTTATGCCAATAATCTTACAGCTTCAAATATTAATTATTGCCTGCTCATTGCACTCTGCAATATTCTCACATGAATCAGTTTACTTAATCATTGATTTTATATTATGTGGTATTGTTTTCTTGTACTTTATGTAAGGTACTAAATAGACAGTTGGAAATATTTTAGTTGTCTGTTTCATATCTAAAAAAATCCTGATGCAAATTTTTCCCACAAAGGCTAACAAGTTTGTTGGTTTTCAGTTTAAAACTTTAATCCTGTTTGAATGGATTGATGTCTTTTTCCTTGATTTACCAGATTCTTCTGTCAGCGATTAGGGCCTGGGAGTTTGGGCTAATCTGAGATTTCTCCTCTTTTTGTATGGTCATTATAGTGCCCATTATTCTTGTCTTTTTTTTTCCCTTTCCAAGAATACCACCGTATTCTATTCAATAACCATTGCTCATTGAAAGAAGATGTCTTAGATAGCCAATTAGCTGCTATGCATAGAGATTTTAACCAGCATGGTAGCAGTATTTGTTACAGGACTGTAAGCAAAGCATTCAAAAATAAATGTTTAAAAAGAGAGAGGAGGAAAAGGAGATTCTGAATTCCTGAATTTTGCTTTCAATTATCCTAAACTACATCTAGAGCAGTAATGACAAGTGTAAGTTTTGCAAATCAACATGATAGAAGAGGCTCTTTGATTCAGTGAATAAGCTGTGATGTAGAAATCCTGCAGCAGTTTAACTAGTAAGTATGCTTTTATAATTAGAGTATCAATGATTCTCTGACTAAAGCAAAAGTGTTGTAGGGCTCTGTGATAGCAAATGTGGGCAGCTCTTGGAAACTTTCATATAACTGTCATAAAACAAGACTACTGAATGTTCCTAAACTGAATGCCATTAAATCCAATTATTAACTTCATTGACTGCAACGTCTTCTTGCGACATAAAAATGTAAGTTTTGAAAAAGCCTCCCATATTTAGAGAGAGTTATAAAATAAAGGAGTATAATCTAGGAAAAAAATATATCTCTTACATATCTGTATGTATCTTTTTTTCTGTAATCAGAGCTTAAACTACCAGTCTTCTGTTGAAATGATTTCTCGGTAAAGAAAACAAGCAAAATCCACAACAACAAACAAAACACACAACAACATACAAAACAAGTATTTTAAATCTTTTTTTGATTATGTAAGGTGATGTTCTTCATTAAATGACAAATATGTATCTTCAAAATTAAATGATCCATAAACTAAAATACCTGTAAGATTATAGAAACATCATGGTATATGTGTACAACATTATGTGACATAAGTTGAGTATTTATTTGTAGTTCTATTAGTGACAATTAATAAGTTTATGGTTTTCATGCATATATTTTATCTTTTTAATCAAAGTGTATGAACTGTAGTTTGATTTGAGCATCTTCAAAAATATTTGATTTGCTTACATAAACATATTGTTTAAAAGTTTTTGTAACATTTTGTAAAATTCACATATTTGTATAACTTCTGAATATTTGTCAAACATCAATTGTACAGAAGAAGAATTGATTGTTGTATCAAAATTCTTTTTGAAACTTTATTTAATTTAGTTTTGGTTCTCAGTGTGAAATTTTTTTAGTAAACAAAAGTCTGCAGTATGTTTGAAGTGGACTTATGTGCTATTCTGGGCAAGGTATTATAGCAGATCTTGAAAAAGAGAGGTCAATCCCTATGAAACAGAAATGGTTTCTCAGGACTTTTCTATTCTAGAACATGGAGTTTTAATACAGAATTTTCTATTAAGAAGCTACTCTAAATGTCTACTGGTACTAAAGGAAATGTCTGTTGGTAGCTGCACCCACATTTTAATATTGCTGTGTTAAATACAGTACATCTTGTTGGATTTTTCCTTAAAATGTTAACTCAGTGAAAACAGAACATTCTAGTGAGCTACACCTGATGGGTCCTTGGCAAGAAGATGTATACATCTATGTATCATTTTGCACTGCATTGTTATGCTGTTCATGCTTTATGACCTTGTCAGGACCTAAGAAAGTTATTTAATGAGTGTGAGACATACAGAGGGACAGTCTCGGTGCTGCACACCGCTATGGAAATATTTAAATAAAATGATTAGCTGATTATGCAATAATGTACCACTGTTGCCATAGGGAGCTGTGAGATATTTTACATTGCTGAGTTATTGTTTGAATGAAAAAAACCCTAACATTGGGTTTCATTGCAATTTCCACACATTCCATGGTACTTTTAGCAGGATGAGGAATGCTGAACTGTACCCTAACTTAATTCCAGATGAATTTGTTAGGTTCAAAACATCCATGCGGTTTCTCACTCCATAACCTACTGCACTGTTCTGCTTTTATTTTTAGAAAGCTGTCATTTATCACAGGTTGCAACCTTCTTAGAAGGAAATTCTTTGTACTTAAATGGGAGAGGCCATTTATAAATATGTTTACATGAAAAACACATTAGCAATGGGTACCTTGAGACAGTTGAACAGGGAGGATGCTAAATCATAGGGTTCTGAAAAAGAAAGCAGCTGTAAATAATATAGAATAATCCTCAAGAACTCAATAACTGATATTTCTTCCAGCAGTGTTTATATATCCATATATATATATATATATATATATATGTTTTAACCCAGATATTCATTTGTATAACAACAGTGTATATGTAACCAATCACTTAATTAGGTCCAAAGTTTCTAGAGTGCCAAGATGGGAGCACTGATCTCTGGTTCTGTCAGCATAGAATGGCTGGGATGGCATTTAGTCTTCCCTTGAGAGTAATTCTTCTTGTCCTCAGGGCCCTCTGTGCATTCCTTCCATACAGCCCTGCAGGTTCATGCTCAAAGACTGAAAGGTGAAAGAGAAGAGGAGAAAATCTTTCAGAAATTTCACAGAAGCAACCTAATAGACAGTCACAGCATAGTGAGGCAAGGGCAGCACGTTGCTTGAAGGAGCCCTGAAATGTGAAGGTAAATGGCCTTATCATTAAGATCCAGTAATTTAGGAGGCCAAACTTCCATTTTGTGGCAGTCATGAGAAAAGAAACTGTATCCCAGAAGAAGAACAAGAAGGGAACTCTCTGAGTAAAAAGTATTGGCCTGTTATCCCTGCAAGTCCAGCACAGAAAAATATTACTCAGGGAGAATAAGTGAGAAGAGAAAGACCCAGAGGGAAGGCAAATAGTGAGACAAAAAGAATGCACAAGATTCTCATAACTGATGTTATTAGCCTGATGCTGCCAATTTCATCCTCAAACTGGTAGCCTAAATGTATGCATCTGTAGTGGCATTTATTAAAGCTTAATCAAGGAGATTTAAAATCCTAATCTTAGGACTCAGGACTCATTTAAATATTATAACTATGGGTAGGCAGAAGCTTTGATCCTTTTCTCTAGTCCTTTGGGTTTTACTCCATGATTCCTGGTAAGTTGAGAGAAGTTCTACCTGGTGCCATGCACATATCATATCAGCACCCAGTATGAGAAGTCAAGTGACATTTGCTTATATTTCTTTCCAATCTACTGCAAGATATTTTTCCTACTCATACTAGAAAATAGTTTCAGGCACTTTTCTGTTTCTCTTTCTCTCAGACTTGCAGACACATATTCTAGTTTTAAAACTGGGATGTGTGCCTTTGCATGAAAACATTGTTTTGAATACGAGAGATAAGAAACTATGTGTGGAGTCCACAGTCCCTAAGTCCTTTCAGCTCCATGGAGATAGGCATTTCTATTCATATTCCATTAGTCTTCTAGAACTGAGAAGGCAAAAATAAAACCTGTGAAACAGAAAGAAGACAAAACTATCAGGTTTTTCTCCCTCTAGAGCAGCTTTCTGTAGTTACAAAATGATAATTTATATTCTTGCCCGGGTTAAAGTTTGACAGTTTTTGCAGATATTATAACTATCTAGTGAAGAAGTTGCACAATTGCATATATAAATTTTACAATATCATAGCTTGAAAGAGAATTATGAGAGATTGATTGTCCTGAGAAGTGAGCTTTGAATGTAGGAAATATGTATCAGCATTTACTTGATAACATAAGTGGCATATCACTGAAACTATCCATCCATGTTCTTCACCATACCAGCACCTACTATGAGGAGCAAGCAAGGCATAACAAGTAAATATATTTTTCACCACAGGACACCCTGAAAGAGTGATGCTCAAAGACTGAAGTTATTGCATTAGAATGAAAATTATCCTGAAACCTACAATTGGGAATACTTGGGATGCATTAAAAGATTTTTTAAAAATTTCTGTGTATTCTGGTGAACCTGACAGAAGCCTCTGTTTAGACTGTCTAAACTTGTTAACCATATGGTTGTTTCTGACCTACTGACTGTTTTAGTTGAAATGTTCTCATTCCTGGACACAGCTCCAGGCAAATTTTTGTGTGCATGTTTCTGTATAGCTCTGAGGGCAAGGTAATGGACAAAATACCAGGCCAACATTAAAACCACTTGCAGTTTTCTCTTGGAAAAAAATTGTGATACCATGAGGTAAAAATGGTACTTTACCTTTGCCCAGAAGGCTACCGAGGATCAGAAAAGTCTTACATAGGTAAAACATAATGATGATGATGATGATGATGATGATGATAGACATCAGCATCATATCATATTATTAGATTCAAAAATGGTAGATTACATATAATTTCTTGGGATTAATTAAACTATAGCAACAAATCTCTTGTATTACTTTGAGCATTGCTGCAGCATATATTTGCAGAGATTGATAAAAAATTTTTGCACAGCTGATCTTTTGCCTGCTGAAGGTCACAAAAGGAGGATCAAAGAGATGCTTCATCTTCATTTCCAGGACTCCCCTTGGTACAGGGACAGGGAGATGGAGAAGAACACAAAAGCAGGAAAGTCTCCTATTGAAAAGTTGAGAAATACCAGGAACTTAAAACTGGCCAGCAGGTATTCACACTCTGTGTGTTCAGGGTGTCTGCGGAGGAATTCTTGTGCCCTTCATCTGATTTAATGTGTAGCAACTGTGCTTCTGGTAACAGGTCTGCTGCACACATTGTTACAGACTTCCCAGAGAAAATGTAAGATTGACAGGATTATGCCTTGCTCTCAATTTGTGTGGGTGGCTGCTGCCCGGCTAGCCCAAGGTCTAGAGCATGAGCACCTGGTATTTTTTCCCATAGAAAGGTCACACTTAATGTATTAGAGTGCAAGCCTCCTTGGGACATCATGCCATAACTATTCATGTCATAGGCAGCTTTTTTCAGCTGTATATACCCATTTATCAAATGTGTTACTTTCTCTTCATTTCCTGTCTCAATACTTAGCTTAAAAAGTTTAATACTTGGAGGAAAAATACAACCAGATGTATTCCTCTGATATGCAGCCCATAACAAGTAGTGTGATTTTACATACAACGAAGATATTTTTGTTAGTATTATGTGCTTTTTTTCTTAATGTCTCACTCCCTCAAATTTTTTGAATACAATAGTATCTCATACATTCTGTCTTTCAGAAATAAAAGCTTCTGGCTCTTCTGATACTGAAAAAAACCCGAATAGTTAAGAAGCTTAAACCCAAACAATGATTTTTTAAAATTTATTTCATGAAATAGCACGCTTTTTGTACATTATTGAACTCAATGGGTTCATAGCACTATTTTAGATATACATTGCATAAGGAGAGACTGTCAAACGTATCTGATCTGAATTTGCATTCCATACAGGATAGAATGCATTTTCATTAGAGGGTCTGTGGAAATTGAATTTGCTCTTCGTTCATCCGAAAGACAAATATTCCATCAAAGGTCATGGAGAACATTGCACTGCACTGCCTAGGAGGTACTAAGGCTCCTACTGGAGGGACACCAAAGGACTGCAGAAGGCCCAGTTTGGGTGAGGAAGCAGCCTGAGGTGGATGCTGCAGTTTCTGGGTGGAAGTGGAAAGGAGTGTACCATAGTTGTGCCTTTTGACTGTAATGAGATGCCTCTGTGCTTGTGTCACTGTGCTTGCAGCACACCTAGTTTTGAACAGGATGCCTGCAAACTGTCAGCAAAGTGGTGAACCTTGTGAGGTGAGCTCTGGGAATGAAGATGGAGAGGGCTGTATGGAATCTTCCTTGGCATCTCTAGTCCATATACAGTCCTAGGCATTTAATGTAAACTAATCCTGCTGCTTCACTGAGACAGGAACTTCACAATGTGATGGCACAAATGCAGTGTGACAGAGAGGTCACTTCTTCCACCTTTTTGGAGTGGACAGGATTCTTGTGTCTTGACAGTATAAAGTGTACCAATCAAAGGACTTTGTGTTTATTTCTTTATTGCTGGTGGTGAAAAGTATTCATTTCTTTTATGCACTTACACAGTGCTTCAAGCATGTATCCTTATAGGCTGTATTATAAATGTTCACGATTTTATCTTTTTGAACACAACTAGTTGTATTGATTAGTGAGTCATCTAAATGGAACAAAGCAACCCCACCTAAACTGCAAAGTTCCATTGTTCACCTTGGCTCCAGATTGCTGACGAAATTTGTTTCCCTCATCCATCCATTAGGAGCCCCTTCCCCAGGGCCGAACTGCCCAGCACAGTGGGATCACCTGCTCCCAGAAGCCCTCACACAGAAGAGTTGCCATTGTCCTGGTAATTACCACATCTGGTTTTGGCTCTGTGAGCTGGAAACTTAAATCTCAGCATGTAAACAGAGTTGTCCCAAGCTGAAAAGGAACTTCCCAAATCAAACTACACATTCTATGTCAATATCCAGACTGATCATTTTATGGCAAAGTATTATTTTTAAAGAGATGCCTATCCATAGTATTCATAGTCCCTAATGTTTTCATTAACAAAATTGACAGTACTAATCAGCATTTGAATATACTAATTGGCCACGTGCAGTTCTAATTTCCACTTTGAGTGCTGTAAGGCAATGTATTGCAGTCATGAACTGTGGATTGTTGCTAGTCTGTAGGATACCAGGGAGTAATTAATCAAATTATTGCAAAATTACCATATATGCAGATATACTATTGACAAAAAAATAGAGAAAATAGTATATTTTTAAAAAGGAAAATATGAACAATTTAGTTTGTTTCTCAGGTTAAGAAACTGAATGTTTTTTGATTCAAAAAACAGAAAACACTCCCTTTTTTTGGTAGTCTGGTGAATGGATTAATGTTAAGGACCCTGGGACAAATACTGTAAGGAACCACAGACTGGAAAGTGCTGTGACAGCTGAGGGCCTCTAGAGCAGGTGATTCAAGGTTCTCTGTTAATTGTATTGTGGTCACTGATGTCTGTAATTGTGTTGAAATATTCATTTAATGAATTATTGGAATTTTATGTCCTGTATTCCTGAGTCTGCCTTTGATGCTGAAGGCAGAAAGATGCACTGACATGGAATTTTCAAACCCCCTTGCTAACTGAAGAGCACATGGCCTTCCAAAAGGCCATGAGACTTCTGTTACATAAACACTCTCCTTAGAATTACACCATAGAATATATTACACCAAGAATATATTAGCTAACAAAATTAGACTGTACAGTGATGGTAGCTCTGATGCATTTTAGTTTAGGTAGAAAATATGCTTGTGCTTACATGAGTGTGCATGCACACATTCAAAAAACACAGAAAAATGTTAAAACCAACAATGTCATAGAATACAAGTGGGTATAGGCTAGTGGGTATCTCATTAAGATAATGCTAAAAAGGTGACAATATCTAGTTGTTCTACATTGGAAAAGAGGAAAAGTACGTTACCTTACAGAAGACTTTGTTACTTTATCCTGTGTGCTTCTCTCCATGTTCTCTCCCCAGAGATGCTCTTTGTTTCCTCATATGAATGTAATAAGTGACATCAGATGAAGCTAACAGCAAATCAGAGGGCTTTCTCTTCAGCTTCAGAAGGAGGCAAAATAGGGTGGCCACATACACAGACACCCCCACTTCTGAGTGTCATCAGCTGGAGACTTACTGATGCCACCCTTTCTCTATGTTTTTTTTCACCTGTGCATTAGGCTGGACACTTCTGCGGAAGTGACACACAGCCTTAATGGGGATGTAAGCAGTAATATTTAGCTGTCCTGTTCACATGCTGTAAGCCTGACACCCAACACAGCTGAACATGCTTCTGACCTAGAGTGGAGGTAGGAAGCCCTCAGGGAACTCCAGGGATGGTGCTCTAACTCTATGTTCACAACAGACCCAGGCCACCACAGATCTTAATAACCCATTCTTGCTATCGTGTCACCACCTCCTGCTTTCATTACAAGAAACCCTAATTGTCACCAGGGTGACCAGGTTTTTCCTGAACATCCTCAAATGAGTAGCTTTCTTTGGTTCTAGGTTATTTCTCAAACATTATTTTCTAATACTTTTTGATTGCTAAAGAAAAACTGGAAATAGCATAGATAGGCATCAATGAAACTATTGGTAGGACCCTTTATTCAAAATCTTGTTTCTATGAGAATCAGGAAAAAAAGTTTGTGCATGAAATCCTGCTACTGCCTTACGTTTGAGACTTGAATTTTCAAAAAGTTGATGGCAGGGGACTGCACATTTTCTTTGCTTCTACTCCAGCCTGATTCCTCTGCATTTTGCTTTTCAATGTCTTAAAATTTCGTTTTCTGTGCATTCACACAGAACCCTGAAAAGAAGATACTTATATATTTATAACAATAAAAGAGAAAGAATTTCTTGACTTTTATGGGCTTCTGATATTTTATTAGCCAGTCTACATTCACCCTCACCCTTACTGGTCTCCCTGTGGTAGCTGTAGCTCTGCTGATCTTGTAGACAAATGGTGGAAGCATCTGACTTAGAGCCTTTTAGAATCAAAGAAGACTGAGAGGGAAAAGACCTGCTAGGTCATGTTGTCCATCCCCTGCCAATACAGGATCATGACCTACTGTACAATAACTTCACTAATGTTTTGCCAAGTCTCAATTTAAACAAATCAAGTGGTGGGGATTATATCACTTTTTTTTTCCCCTAGGGAACAATATATCCTTGTTTTTCCATATTTTCTGTGAAGAATTGTTGTGATATTCTACTTAATATTCTTAATACCACCATAACTACAAGAATAACTTATTTTCTTCTTGTAATAGTTGTTTCTTTCTTGGTAAGCATGTTTTTAATATATATTTTAACATATATAATATATAATATATATTTTAATATATGTGTTAGAACTATTTCTTATATAATTCTTTTCAGCTTTCTTCACAGCTCAGATCCTAAGTCCCTTATTGATACTTGCTGTTTACTTTCATTTAATTTCCTTCCACTTTAATAATCTTTCTGGTATAGGCTGCTCAAAAAGCTATGTATTGCTCATTAGATTATTCTAGGTGTGATTCTTAGGTGTTAGTGTTCTACAGCAGGGCTTTTGTCTGAGTCATAATGTGATGTATCTGGATTTTTATTTCTAAATCTCCTTAGTGTCCTCCCTTTTAACTCAATGCAGCTGTCTGACCAGTTCTCATTCCTGTCTTTTATTACATCAATATGCTTTTTCCACATTGCTGAAATTCTGTTTTAGTGAATTATTTTTCTAATTCTCAAGAAAGCCAACTTGCTCATTATCTTCATCACTTAGTATTTGAACTCATCCTATTTATTTCCCTATGCCCCATGTAGAATGTAAAACTTATTTTCTTTTTCAGAATTTCTGCATTTTATATTTTACTCAACCTGAAAATTAAGAAAAAAACAAAACAGCCAGACCTTGCATTACATAAAGTGTACTGAATTTTCAAACATCAATTTATTTTTACTGGAGTGGCAAGGGCTAAACAGCTACCAACATGAATACGTGTTTATTGCTTGCCATTGCTACAGATTGGAGTTAAGGCTATAATGGATAATACCTGAATATTTTCAAACCAGTATATATTTACCTTTCATTTGAACCTAACCTTCATGCAAAATTCTTATGATACTTTGAAATAATTTATACATGGTTTTAATTTTAACAGCTTTCAAATTTTTTTTGTTTCCATTGAAATTCTTTGACTTGATGGTCTGACTAGAAAATTTTGAAAGCCCAAAACTATAAAGAATAAAAGAAAAAGATATTGCATGACTTTTTAAAAATTTCCTGGTAATACTTGATCACTTTTGAATAAAGCAAATTGTATTTGAAATTACTGTCACAATTAATAGGATTTACTATTTACTTTGTTTGGCTACTTGTAAGATATTGTGCAAACCATGCAAGTTAAGTTGGATTTCAGTTTCAAAATATTATTTTAACTTATTTTTTTATTTTTTAAATTGTAAAATTGCTCAGATAAATTAATATTTTTTTTTAATGGAAGCATGTTTGAAGATTCTATATGCCTTTTATGCTTAACACTTGTATATGTAACTGTCCTCCTCTGTCCCCAATTATATAACTAAAAATCGTAAGTATGAATTCCTTAATAAACAGATATTTCTTCACTGTCAAAAGTAGCTCCAGGCAAAAAGTTGGCAAGTAAAGGGTTAACAAAAAGGTCAATGAAATGTGAAGAGATGTGGCCCTCCATGTGTACAAAAATAATATTTGCGGCTTTTAGATGTCTTTTATGTTTCTATTGCGCAAAAATAGATTTTTTTTTTGATTGAACATTTTCAGCCTTCCATTGACTGAAATAGATGACTGCCTTAGGGCATTTTTGAAAGGGAAAACTGAAAGAAAAATGTCTAAATTCCTTTGTTCAGCACTACTGCTCTGCATATCCAGTAAATTTTTTAATATAATGACATATCAGTCAATGGGGATTTTAGTTTGCAAAAGGACTGAAAGATTAGGTTTTTAGTATGCAAGTGTGACCATCAAACAGGCATGATAAGACTGTGGTGACCAGGAAGGGGCAGGTACAGCCACCTTCTCATTTTTCATATTTCAGAACTTTACAGGTATTCATATTGAAGTAGTCTGTCCAAAACAGGAGAGAGGGCCAGGGAGGTAAGGAAGAGAAATCGTTCACACCGCAGAACAGCTGGGAAGCAACACCAGCTGGTCCCATGGTTAAAGGCAGCCTGATGCTCTGGAATAAGACCAAGGTGACTTTCTGGGCACATGGGAAGTCTTCAGTTTTTGCTGAGCTTTAGTCTGGAGCTGACTATGCACATACCTATAGAGCTGGTAAATAAAGCAGGCACAATGGATCAAAGCCTGTGTACGGAAGAACTCTCTGTGGCTAAGGAACGACATCAACAGCTAGGAGATATAGTACTTTATTTTATTTTATTTTTGAATCAGCACAGATGTGTCAGCTAGACTGTTCCTCAGCTTTCCCTCTTACTTGTATCTATTAGAAGAGGCTGCTGCGAGAAGCGGTGCTGTAGTTTTTGTGATGTATGTAACATCAGAGCCTTAACTGAAGGTGCACTGAAAGAAAAAAAGCCAGATCCTTGTTCTATCTGCAGCTATCTAGGAAGCAGCTTTGCAGAGCAGGCCTAGGAGACTCTGGTGGGCTATGAGCCCACAGCACACCCTTTCAACAAGAAAGTCCAACAGCCTGTCCTTGGGTGCATCAGAAACCACAGTGCATAACTGCATTAAGGGTGATGCTTTTCCTCTCAGCACTGGAGAGGCTACGGCTGGAGTGCTGGGTCTGGTTCTGAGCTGCCTAGTGCAAAAGGGACATGGATGTACTGGAGTCAGCAAGGGGCCACCAAGATGATGAAGGGCTTGGAACTTGTGAGTTATGAGAGGGTGAGAGAGCTACCATTGTTCAGCCTGGAGAACAGAAGGCTCAGGATGACCTTCATGTGCGTAAACACCTACTGGATGGGGAGGAAAAAAGGTGAAGTTAGGGTCTTAGTGGTGCCCAATGATAGGCCAAGAGGCAATAGGCACAAACTGAAATGGGTGAAATTTCAATTCCTCATAAGAAAATTATTTTTTTAGTGTATATATGATCAAACACTGGAATAGTTTGCTTGCGGAGCCTGTGTAATCTCTGTCCTTGATGATATTTGAAATTCAACACAGCTCTGAGCAACATACAGTGGCTGATCCTGTTTTGAGCAGGGCAGTTGGACTATATGATCCCCAGAGGCCTTTCCAGCCTCACCCATGAGGGGATTCTGTGGTTCATCATAATAAACTCTGCAGAGGTCATTAGAGATTTTGGAATACTTCTTTACTCTTTTTTTTTCTTTTTCTTTTCACCCCCAGGGAAAATCATGTCATCAATAAACAAAAGGCTGGTCACACTGTGGTGTACCACTTCCCTCATTTTGCTTACTGTTTATCTAATAGTGCTTTCTGTCAGGGCCTGGGCCAAGGAAGATCTAATGTCTCATGCTGTTCGTATTACATAAAATGTTCACACTGCAGTGAATTAATGATTGTGTTCAAGTCTCATTGTGTTTCCTGGGGCAAAGGCAGTATACGCCACTATAAACGTGCTTTTATTTTAAAGGGTTGGAGGTTGATCCTACAATCACTTTCCAGTGTGAGCAATTCTGATATAAGGTTTTCTTCCCCAGAGCTACTCACTTTTGAAAGGGTGACTCTTTGCAGGAACCAACTGTTGGGTTGTATGTGGCAGTTTAGAAACCGGACTGTAAAAATATTTCTTCTTCTAAACACATGATGATAATGTGGATGGTTGTTAGCAATGCAATTCCTCCAGCAAATGGGAATGGTTACTGCATACAAAATCAGTTTTTCTTTCATTACTTTTCAAGCAGTTACTTAAATATATATATAGTATCTGCTATAGAGCAAGTGGGAAACAGAATGGGGAAAAATGAATGCTTCTCATTTCAATTGTGGTTCTTTTTTTAACTGGCAGTTGTTCCTGTTTTCAAGTGTTTGTTTCTACTTTAATGAGGATACCAACTTTCATCCAGTGAGATGTGTGGGTCACTTTGTTAGCGCACTTGCACACACCAAGGCAACACACCAGCTGGAAATTTTGACTTTTAGCTGAATTATTTTTCCCCAGCAAATGGCTTTCCTTTTGACATATTTTAATGTACTTGCACACTGAGAGGAAGAGTGGGTGAACAGAAAACAGACTGTTTTATTAACCCAGCAGTCACCTTTGAGATTCATACGTGTCCACTTTTTTCTTGCCTTTGTACCTAATCCCAAGAGCCTGGTACCTGGCTTCCCTTGGAATAACAAAGTCAGTCACAAACCTCCAAACATGATTGTTAACTGAATGCCAACAGTTTCTTCTCATCTTTTTTTTTTTCCTTTTTTGTTTTTTTTTTTTTTTCTTTTTTTTCCAGTACCACGTTAGGGATTGCGTTCTTATGGGTGCCCTACAACCATAATATTAATTTGGGTCTATACTGAAGTTTTGGGGGTTTTTTATTTTATTTTTTTTTTAATAGTAGATGTACATTGTTCAAGAAATTAAATTGCTTCTCCTATTTTGTGTGTGTGTTTTATAGTGATTTTTTCAGCTCTGCGAATAGTGGGAAGGGAAGAAATAAAGCAATGCTGCAGACACTTACTGGACTACAGTTTCAGCTCAGAGGAAAGCTACAGGATCAAAAGTGGCCAGACAAGCACCCTCGAGAAGAAGCCCATGCACATTATTCACAGTGTCATATGCCAGTTTCACAGTATCCTGCGTTCAATGGATTTTTTCCAATGGGAACACACTTTTCTTCAGACAAAGCTCCAGCAATCTCAGAGGTACCTATATTACCAGTAGATATTTACAAAGCAGATTTCAGAATGCTGTGTTATCTGCCGAAAGCTATTCTTAATTGTAACGCATTTAGCTCATTTTGGAGTGCACCTAAATGAAATCAGGAGAGAGGTGAGGATGAAGCTGCTGGAATTAACATGTTCTAAAAAATAAATAGGGCTCAAGCAAGCAAATACCAAGGTATTAAACTAACTAGGTCTTGTCCCTGTGCTGCTTTAAATCATGTTTTTTAAATCATTAATCTTTGGATCAACTCTCTAATGGTCCAGGGCTGACAATTTACACCCTACCTTCCTCTTGGATAGTGGAATGTCTCTGGAGTTTTCTTTTAACACCACAATGTATTTCCAGGCAGCAGACAGGCTAAGATCCAGCCAGTGGACACTGAGAATAGACTCCAGCAGCTCCATATTTGCTTTCTTGCCCCTTGTCAGAGCAGGCAGCATCTCATGACAGAGGGAGAGAGGATGCTGCAACCTGGTAAATCTGTGCCTGGCAGAAAAGGTTTTGGCACCAGCCATTTGGGAACACACTTTTTTCATGCACTGTTGTTGACAGCCTGGGGCAGTTCTGGACTGTGGTCTGGTACCCCATCTCCAAGGATGGGTGATGGGCAAGTGTTTTGGTACAGTGGCTATGGTTTCCAGGACAATTTTGCACAGGATATCTACTCCTTGGCCTAAGCAGAGTGTATTCAGGGATGCAGAGCTGCCCCACAGCCACATCATCTCTTATGAGATGTGAGTTACCAAGTAGAGGTTAAAACCCTATCACTGAACAGATTAGATGATGCCACCATACTTGTTTCTATTTGGAAGTAAATGTGGTATTTTAAATACCACATGGTGGCAGCTGTTGATAAAGGCTGGTACTAGCTGGTTTTTCATTTTTAAAAATGAGGAATTATAAATTTCAGTAAGTGGAGCAGCCAAGTTTCAGACATTTCAGACATGTTACATCAGGAATGTTCTGATAACTTGCGATCTGATGGACTGAACCTTTCTTTCCTGTTTAGCAGTGGGACTGAAAATAAAAATAAAAATATAAATAGAGATTCAAACTCTGAATCCAAAAATGAATATTTTAAACCTTTCTTTGACTGCTAATAAACTTTCCTTCCAGTTCTCACCACTCCTCTTCTGGGCTCTCTCCACTCTCCTGTTCCTCCAGTATTCCTCACTGTAGCCTGGGGAAAAGAAGTTTTAGAAAAATAATAAAGTTTTTATTTATTCCTTACAGCTTTTCTGCCCCTGTGGGCATTTGTCTGCCTGTCTGGCTAATGTGCTGTAATGAATCTGCTCTCTGCCATACACACACATATCGTCCTATCAATCAGGGAGAGGAAATGCTGAGCATGGTGAGCACTAACAAGCACTCGGAGGGGTCAGTACACCAGTGCACTACAGTGGCATGCTACTTTCCCTACAGGCTGCTTTAATTGGGGGAACATGAATGAGGCAGCATGTGGCTGGCACCATGTTTTCTTGCCAATCTCTCTGCTTTGGCAAACTGACCCTCTCTGCTTCACCTTTCAGGGCAACACTAACCCCCCTCTGGTTCCTGCTGCAGCGCAAGTCCCTCTCAACCTCGTTGGAATCTCTGGATTAACTGGAGCACATGGAACTGCTGGAGGAGCTTGCTTGCAGAGGCTAGAGGGTGATCAAAGGGTGCTGCAGGTCTTGTGGGGATAGCACTTTTTTGCAGGTTGGAAATCATGATGCAAATAGATGTGGGGAAAGATGGAGAAAAGGGGGCTGAGGAAAATTAAAGCGAGGGAGAATAGGAGAGAAAAATGGTGAAAGAAATAGGAGATGGGAAAACTGGAAAGGCTGAGGAAAAATGTTGAGAAAACAAATAAGAGGAGAGAAAAGAGAAAGAAATAAAAAATTAAAAAAGATGTGGAAAGTCACATACTACTGGGGAGCAAGCCTCAAAGAAAGAAAAAGAGAAAACCAAAAATATTCCTGTACCTAAATCAGAGCAGACAGGAAGCAGCACCTCCAGAAGAACTCAAAGAAGATCAGGAGACTGGAGGTATTTTTCATGGCAGGTTTCAGGATTTGGACAAGAAATTGTGTCCAATCCATAATTCAGTAGTAGTGTTTTAAGTTATATACCTATAGATAGGTTGACTTCAAGACGTGACTCTTTTTCACCTTTGTGGGGTGCTGGTACACCATTAAGGACCCACTGTCATTGCCTTATAGCAAGACTTACTACTGAGGAAGTTTTCTGCTGGAGGTTTCTCAGCAAAGTCTTTGTTGGCTGTTTGGAAGGAGAAAAGGGATTTGTTGAGAAGAGCGCAGGAATTACAAATCTCTGAGGGGCAATAACACGTAAAATGGGATCTTGGGGTTAACAGCATGTAAGGATGGAGACTTGTACCTTTCTGCAAGTCTGAAATTTTCTTTGCCCAGAAGTTCTTGTGTTCACAGATGTAGCATATTTGCATGGCAGTCAAGTGATAAAAATATCTTAAAGCAGTTTTTCATTGCCCACAGCGAGCACGAATGGGGAATCTACCTTGAGGGAACATTTACTGTAGAATGCCGTTGAGAACACTGACATTGAGATCAAGGGTTTGGGAAGTAGCAGGAAAGGGTTATTTTAGTACTTTAATAAAACAGTAGCAAAGGCTCAAGAAAGAGTTTGAAGACTCACTTTGTGACACAAAATCTTGATTCAGATTAATTTCCGTGTTGATCAAGAGAAGTTACCCGTGCTCTCCAGGAAGGCAGGTTAACCCATAGACGCAAGGCAGTAAAAGAGCCACCAGATTTTTCCCTGCAGTATTTGTAAACTCTATAAAGAAACTTTGGCTTTAGCAAACATCATGATTGAAGGTTTTGAAAGAAAATGCAGATGAAAGTAGGATGCCATTTGTAACACAAAAAGTGACTTCTGCTCTTGAACGAATGCCTGATAAGGTGAAAGGCAATATGTTATTAGGAACGCCATCCATCAGTCACTGGGCAAAGGTTTACACCCTGCTGCCCTTTCCTCAGGAGTGTTCCACTATACTAGTGAAAGTTCACCTTAAATACTGACTAGGAACACCCTTTGAAGGAAAATTTGTTTTCTCTAGGAGCAGTTTTTGTCAAATATTAGTTTTAGTGGAAATTTTAGTATCTTTTTTTTTCTTCAAGCAATCAGTTAAAACAAACTAACAAGACAGAACCAACTGGAATGGAATAGAACAATTTAGGTTGGAAAAGACCTTAAAGGACATCAGGTCCACTGTTAACCTAACACTGCCAAGTCCACCACTAAACCCTGTGCCTAAGTGCCACACCTATACCTTTTCTAGATACCTCCTGGAATGCTGACTTTGCCACTTCCCTGGGAAGTCTGTTCCATTGCTTGACAACACTTTCTGCAAAGAAATTTGTCCTGATACCCAATCTAAATCTCCCCTAGAGCAACTTGAGGCCATTTCCTCTTTTCTTCTTGGGGTTCTTTATGCTGGAAACCTGTAACTTTTTCAAAGATGTGAGTCAGAGACCTTGATCAATTGGAAATGAGCAACACTGCAGCAAAATAATGAATCAAATTTCCATATCAAAAATGCATATAAATAAATAAATAATCATCGAGTAGGACTAGGGATATTGATTTAGCTGTGTATTTGGGGCTGATCTAGCCATTACTGGATGTTGTTCAGTTCATACCACCACAGATCCAGTACGAGGCTGGCAGGAAGGTGAAGACTAGCCAGAGACCAGAAAATCATTAAAGTGTAAAAAAGATATAAATTACCATGAAAGACTTTGAGAGCATTATCTGTTTAACTAGTGCAAAATGAAATTTAAAGGCAACCTGTAGAAAAAATCCCTCAACAGCTAAGAGATACCAAAACACTGAGAACATGCTCCCCAATATACACAGCAAATTTATGCTGTGGACAGTGATTGGAAGCTGATTTCAGGTACCTGAGTAATGAGTAATTACATAAGAGTAATGTTTTACTGCATATACTGGGAAAAGCTCTGCATAAGAGTCTGCCTGTTAACCACTTAAAAATCCCCACTCTACTATTATTTTCTCAATGAGTGGCTAGGAAGAATAATATTGTTGCCATGACATGAGCCACTAAGGAAGCTTGAAGATAAGCTTCTCACAAACATGACTGTCTGTAAAATGATGTATAAATGGCTGTATTTCTTTTGGAAATAATTGCTATAGGCTGCTGGGACTTAGTTTTAATACTTTCTCTTTTGAAACCTTTCTGCAGGCAAATTTTGTATTTAAAGACAGAACAGGTCCAGCCCAGACATTGCTAGGAGGAAGTCATGGCTTTTTAAAAGTATTCTGAAAGTCACAAATACTTTTAATGTCCTGCGCTGCCTGCCTTATATCTCCCATGTAGGGAGTCTCATTTACCCAGTGTCTGCTACACTGGCATCTTTCCAGTTTCTTTTTCAGATGTGCTCTCTTGATTACAGCAACTACTGTACTTCGTCTGATAAGGCAAACCCTTTCTTAAGATGATATGTATTTTTGGTGGATTGGCACATAATCTGAAGTATTTTTGACAGATTAGGAGACAGTATGAAAGGGATAACAGAACAGCAGTGTTTTACTACTCTCACAAAAAAAGTATAATTTAAAAGCCTAAAAATGCACACTGTGTCCAAGAAGAACCGTTTCAGATCCATGTATATATTCCATCTGCCTCCATAGGCTCTCTAATACCTTTATAGGGCTTTGCTCCAGGCCACAACTGCTGTGTAAATGACGTAGTAGCAGCACACAGAAACACAAGAATACTTAAGCTAGAATAAATCAGCTGTCCATAAAGTTTAATAATCTGTTTGAGAATACCTTCACTGGGCTCTTGCCTATCTCTGAAACAGGTGTCTACATCTGAACTAGGTGCCTTAGCAATTTTTGTGGCCAGTGGGGCAAGCGGACCTATTTAAGATCCAGTTTATCTGGCTTATCTTAGGCATGTACTTTGAAGTAAGGTGGATTGTACCATCAAAGTGATATTTTTCTCCCTGTTGACTGAAAAAAAATCTAGATAATTAGCTTGGATGTAGGCATCTGCATTTTGTGATAAACACAGTCAAATAAATTCCACCTCTATGTTTTTTGCTTCAGACAAAGTATAGAATTCCCAAAACTTCTTGATTCCACTTCGAATTATCTTATGAGATGATGCTTGAGGGTTAAATTTTAATTTTGTGTTAAATTACCACAAGTAAAGTAATTGAGGTTGTTATGCTTTAAGTCTTCCTAGACTTTTTGCTGAAGNAATAATATTAATTATAATATTAAGGAAATACTTAGATTTTGTATTACTATTTCTATCATGAGAAGTATATAGAAAAGAGGAAGGGTGGAAAATTATGTGAAGGGGTTCATAAATAAGNGCAAAATGAAATTTAAAGGCAACCTGTAGAAAAAATCCCTCAACAGCTAAGAGATACCAAAACACTGAGAACATGCTCCCCAATATACACAGCAAATTTATGCTGTGGACAGTGATTGGAAGCTGATTTCAGGTACCTGAGTAATGAGTAATTACATAAGAGTAATGTTTTACTGCATATACTGGGAAAAGCTCTGCATAAGAGTCTGCCTGTTAACCACTTAAAAATCCCCACTCTACTATTATTTTCTCAATGAGTGGCTAGGAAGAATAATATTGTTGCCATGACATGAGCCACTAAGGAAGCTTGAAGATAAGCTTCTCACAAACATGACTGTCTGTAAAATGATGTATAAATGGCTGTATTTCTTTTGGAAATAATTGCTATAGGCTGCTGGGACTTAGTTTTAATACTTTCTCTTTTGAAACCTTTCTGCAGGCAAATTTTGTATTTAAAGACAGAACAGGTCCAGCCCAGACATTGCTAGGAGGAAGTCATGGCTTTTTAAAAGTATTCTGAAAGTCACAAATACTTTTAATGTCCTGCGCTGCCTGCCTTATATCTCCCATGTAGGGAGTCTCATTTACCCAGTGTCTGCTACACTGGCATCTTTCCAGTTTCTTTTTCAGATGTGCTCTCTTGATTACAGCAACTACTGTACTTCGTCTGATAAGGCAAACCCTTTCTTAAGATGATATGTATTTTTGGTGGATTGGCACATAATCTGAAGTATTTTTGACAGATTAGGAGACAGTATGAAAGGGATAACAGAACAGCAGTGTTTTACTACTCTCACAAAAAAAGTATAATTTAAAAGCCTAAAAATGCACACTGTGTCCAAGAAGAACCGTTTCAGATCCATGTATATATTCCATCTGCCTCCATAGGCTCTCTAATACCTTTATAGGGCTTTGCTCCAGGCCACAACTGCTGTGTAAATGACGTAGTAGCAGCACACAGAAACACAAGAATACTTAAGCTAGAATAAATCAGCTGTCCATAAAGTTTAATAATCTGTTTGAGAATACCTTCACTGGGCTCTTGCCTATCTCTGAAACAGGTGTCTGCATCTGAACTAGGTGCCTTAGCAATTTTTGTAGCCAGTGGGGCAAGCGGACCTATTTAAGATCCAGTTTATCTGGCTTATCTTAGGCATGTACTTTGAAGTAAGGTGGATTGTACCATCAAAGTGATATTTTTCTCCCTGTTGACTGAAAAAAAATCTAGATAATTAGCTTGGATGTAGGCATCTGCATTTTGTGATAAACACAGTCAAATAAATTCCACCTCTATGTTTTTTCCTTCAGACAAAGTATAGAATTCTCAAAACTTCTTGATTCCACTTCGAATTATCTTATGAGATGATGCTTGAGGGTTAAATTTTAATTTTGTGTTAAATTACCACAAGTAAAGTAATTGAGGTTGTTATGCTTTAAGTCTTCCTAGACTTTTTGCTGAAGCACTTTGCAACAGGGCTGTCTCTGCAGAGTATTTCATGGCAGTCACTTAAAATATGTTACTTTTTAATTCTATGCACGATAATATTTTATTTTTAAAAATAATGTTAATAATAATATTAATAAATAATATTAATTATAATATTAAGGAAATACTTCGATTTTGTATTACTANATAATATTAAGGAAATACTTAGATTTTGTATTACTATTTCTATCATGAGAAGTATATAGAAAAGAGGAAGGGGGGAAAATTATGTGAAGGGGTTCATAAATAAGAGGGAAAAGGGAATTGGGAAAAAGCAAAATACATTTTGGAAGATCTAGAAAGAGGAGGAGAAGAATGGAAACCAAAAGAGATGAGTAAGTGGGAAATAAATAGAGAGATCTGTGTAAGATCCTCAGGCTCACTCATTATTTTGTAGACTTTCATAATATCTCTTCTTCTCTTTTTCAAACTTCACAGACTTCATCTTTTTAACCTTACAGTGTCTAAAGTCCACAATCTCTAGTCTTTCTCCCATATACCTCATAATTTTTTTTTAGACATTTTTATTTTTGCTATGTCTATTCTTGCACACACCTCTACACATCTGAGCACAGCTGTTAACCTACTTCTCTGTGATAATTCCTGAGGTACGGAAATCACTGTTGTCACCGTGACTCAAAAAGTATGTTCAGCAGGTCCGTTGCCTTTAGTAATTGTAGAGAGCATTAATGCTGAATCAAAATTTGATTTCTGTCTCAAAATTAGAACTACAGGTAACAACCTTTTAAAGATTTGAAGCTGCCTACAGTAAGGTTCTTTTTAAAGTCTGTTGTGATTCTTGATATGAAGGAGGCAAAGTGTGGAAGACAGATGTAAGAAGAGACCCAGTCATGGTTTAATCACAGGGTGTCCTGATTTCTTCCCATGTATTCTCAGCTCAGAACCCTGAGCAGTAGTGACCTGTCTATGCACACTTGTACATTTAACTGTGTCTAGGATACGTCCAGGCAGTCCTGCTGTTAGGAGAGTCACAGGCACAGTTTTAGCTTATGCCTGTGAATGCTGCCCCTCACCAAGGCTTGGAAGTTACAGGGTCCTGGGACAAATCATAATCAGCATTTTGCAAACAGCTGCATTCTTCTCATTGTCAAAGGCTTCAATGGCAAAAATATGAACTCTTCCATGACTTCCGGGCTCAGCGTCCACCACCATTCCTAAGTGCATCAATTTTATAAATGAAATTATAGGTTGAGAGGGTCCTGTAAAACTTTTCTTTTGACAACCATGTGCTGCTCAACGTGTATTTCAAAATCGGTGGTGCAAATAAGGGAGGAACACATTTGCAAGTGATAAGTTTTTTTTTTTCCATGAAGAATATGAACAGGTCCCAAACAGGGTTAACAAAGTCTTTACAATGGTAAAGTAGAGAACAATGGTGCAAACACTGCTATCTCTGCCTTGAGGGTGTTCAGGCTTTTCCAGTGCTAATGAAAGGAGATTCAGTTTCTTGACACCTGCAGCAAAGAGAAGCTCCTCAAACTTGCAAAGAGATCAGCATTTTTTGAAATGCTGGCCCAGGATTAAAAGCATAACAGGATTCCCAGCTTCCTACTGACTTCAGTGGAAAGGTGAGGACCATGATGGGAGTTAGGATTCCAGTATAAATCTACACTTGACTTGACAGTCATACTATTCCTGAACTGACAAATGGCAGCCAAGGAAGAGGTAGTCAAGCTGAAGGGTCACTAGGGAAAAAAGGAGCTTTGAAAGAGCAGTGCTAGTCTCTATGACAAGGGCTATAGTAACTGAATTTTGAAGAGACCCTACTGTTGAGATATTAAGTATTATACACTGCATTAGTAATTACATAACACATAATATTAATGATTATTACACAACTTTTTGTTAAACCAGTAATTCAGATTTAATGAATAACAAATGGCCTTTTTTATAAGAGGGAATCCCATGCTTAATTTCTGAGATTAATCTTATTTAAAGCAAAAATTCTCTCTGAATAGCTGGTAGTATTCAGCTTAAATTAGCATCTGCTGAAGTGAGCAGTTGAGCTTCATCTGACATTTATTAGGACAAATGCATAAAGGCTGTGCTGTGGCAATACCATTTAATTGTCAAGGCAATTAGTTGCCACTTTGGATATCAGAATTGTCACTGAGTTAAAAAATAAGGGGAGAAGACATGGCAGAAATAGCTTCCTTTTTAACTGGAAATTGTGCCTGAATTTTATATTAGTCATAGAAGTGAGAATCTCATGGCATAGATCAGTCCTGGACATAACAGAGAAAAAGTTATAATTTTGAAAATGGTTGATCTACTTGTGACTTCAAACCAACTCTGAATTTTATAAAAGAGTATGTAAATCACTGGATGCTAGGCTAAAATTCCCTGTAATTTTTATGGTTCCCTTACCTCCCTAGAAAAATCAGGATTATTTGTTTTCTTTTCAACAATATGATGATATTTAAAATAAAAAACCCCCTTCATGCACAATTCTCTGAGTCTTACTTCATTTGCTCTGAAACATGTTTAGATCTCAAGCAAATCATATGTGCATGACTCTTACGTTTTATTATAAGAGTTTTCTTAGTTTGAAAAAGATCCATATAATTATATTCTTTCAATATACAAGTAAACTGGCCCCTGGCAGCATAAGAGAGTCCTCTTCAGCCGTGCTCGTTATTGTTCTTTTTCTTCTCAAATGTTTTCTAGAGAAATTTGAAGTCAGTTTTGCATATCTGCCACGTAATGTTAACAGAGTAAAGACAGAAAAATACAGTGTAGAAATGGGGGTTCATCTTGCTCAAGGCTCTGATCAAAAGTGCAGTGTCTGGAAGTCTATACTGTGGCAGCTTGTACAATGGCTGGCCTTTGGATTAATATAGGAATGCAAAGCTACAAGTCCTTAATCTTCATAAAGAATGACAACTATCTCTAAATGGCTAGAGGCTGCGCGTTCATCCCATCCCTCTCTGCTCATCACCAAAGTGCAGTTTATTGGTTTCAATTCTGTCCAGATCAACTTCTACAAATCCATATTTTTTCATGTGTTGGCCATTTCTGTATCTGGACAGATCAGAAAAGGTTATTAGGTGATTCTCTGCCTTATAATGGGGAAATTAAGGGAATTTTAAATCAAGCTCTAGGAAGAATTAAGTGAGATTTTTATTTTGGCTGTGCTGGAGACCTCTGGGCTATGTTGTGATCCATCTTTATAGAGGGAGAATTTTGCTTATCTCAGCTGCCAGTGGCAATGCATCTCATACATTCTTTCAAGATTATTTCCATCTATTTCCCAAATTTCTCGTGTATGTTTCACATGTAGGTTTCTACCATGAGGCAGATGATCCTGTCTATTTTCTGAGCAGTACCAAACAAGATTAGGTTAATTAATAGCTGCATTATAATTGAATTAGCTTCCATACATTATTTCTTTCTGAGCAAAGGTCTAAAACTTGTGGAGACCAGCTCCTCAAAACCTGGGAAAGTAATACTTTTTTTTCAGAGACAGGACATTAAAATTTTGAGCCACAAATAAAAGATTGAATCAATTGATTTTGGGTTAACTTCTTTTGTTGGAGTGAGAGGCAAATGTATTGAAGTGAATGGAAGCTCCAGATAGCCTCTACAGGTAGTTGAAATCAAACTGAAATATGCTTGCAATAGTGTCAAGATGTTATGATTTATCAGTGATTACCTGCACATCCAGCAAAACAAGAGAGGCTGACAACAATAGGATTTACGAGATCTCACACTTCTCCCATTGTGGTGTTTCTGCTCCTTTTATTGCCAGCCTTCTTCTAAACACTTGTTGATCTCTGTTGTGATCTTGACTACACTGTCTTTCCTCATAATGATTGCTTCTATATCCATTCCCAGGAAAATTTTTTCTTAGCGAACTTAAATATAAAGCAAACCTCTTTGCTGATCAACTTTACCCAGGAAGGTACTTCTCTTCCTTTTTTTTTTTTTTTTGTTATCAGTCATTATTCTAGGGCCAGACTTTTGAAATATGCAACAACTCACGCTCATTTCAAATCTCTGTAGCATCTTCCTGTACTATTTTGAAAAGGGGCCCTTAGTCATTCTCTGGTATTTTCTGAAGTGCATTTTTCCAGAAATGAAGCACATAGTTATTGTCAACAGAAACCTGTGGTCAACCTTGGGCTTGATTTCTCCACTAGCTGGAAGGAAATAAAAAACTAAACTTGTCACTTCCATCTGTTTTGACTCACAGCTGGTTCTGTATTGATTTAGTTACACTTCAAATGTTCTGCTGTATGAGCTTTGATCAGTAAAACATGATTAAGTATCTCATATTTTCCTCTCAGAAAAGAATATAAACAGCTCTTTATAACTGACGTCAGCATTTTTTGATTTCACAAGGAATTTTAGGATATTACAATTTTTTTTTCAGAAGTCAAATGTACACCTTAAAACAGAATCATCTTCAGTTTGGGCCATTGTATCATACAATGTGAGGTAGTTACTCAAAATGCAGGGAGAATGAAGTCAATCATTGCCCATCAAATGCAAATACAAAATAAACCACAAGCAACTCAACATGAGTAAAGAAACACAAGAATTATCTTCCATAAATTCAGTTGCCTGCTGCACTTCAGTAGTATAGAAACACTTTTGTCCATCTAACACTTTTCACCTAATATTTTATCCTTTCTCAGAAGACAGCTGTTTGAATGCAATAATTTGAATCTGTGAGATTGCTTAAAACTCACAAAGCTGAGGACTATAAAAAGTGGTTATGGAGAAAAGTCTAATAAACAGAAATAGCTTTGGTGTTCTACAAAGGGAATACCTGTTGTGAATGGCAGCAACTTTCTAGTGTCCATAAACATAAGGAAGAAAAGGTACTGTTATTGTACTGTCATGATAGTTTTCAAAGCAATGCTACCTGCAGAGGTTGTCAAGACAGCAGAAAAACCACAATAACCCCCACATCTCTAGCATTCCACATTCCACTTATTTCACCCGAGGCTGCATATTTATTTTGAGATTAATTTGGTACATGTAGTGTACATTTGCCAAGTTTTCTTTTTTTTTGCTATTTAAATCTTCAATTCCAAAGCTATGTATTAATCCTATTACAGCTAATTGAGAGAAGTCTGCAGTCTTTTTGAGTTAGGTGAAGTTCAAGTTGTAATTGGTATCAAAGAAAGGCACAGAGCAAGAACTGAATATTAATATTTAACTCTTGCCATTTTATTATTTCCACTTGAAAATCACAGCAGTGGTTAAAAGACCTTTTTATGAGTTCATGAGGGTAGTGAATTGGAGACTATGGGATGAGATTTTTCATTCATGCATCAAGATTGACAAAAATGGCTTTGTAAGAAATGTAAATGAAATATACTGGGGCCCAGTAGTACTGGTTATAGCCACAGGTTTCTCAGTATTCCCATTATGAAATTTTCCTTGTAGGTTAAATACCTGCACTGTAAAATTTTGCTCAAGGCTAATACAGCATACAAGATTCTAACCCAGGAGCTATTTTGTTCCAAATCTTCCTTTTAGCCTCTTACAGATAACCGTAGTTTTAGGTGATGTTTTGAATTTGAGTACTTTTTAAATGACTGTGCTTTTAAAGGAGAACATCTCATGTGATATGCACACAATGGTGGATTAATTGTTTATGACGGAAAATAAGGACAAAGACCACCCAGGACAAAGACTATCCCTTTGATATCAGATCCCTAACTGAGTACATTTATTTGTACATTCGTTCAAAAACACAAATGGTGAATTTTTTCAAAGGTCAAAGAAATTAAAAGAAAAATGACCATTGACTTGGTGGCTTTGGAAATAATTCTTACCCCTGACTAAACAGTATTTGGAACACCAATTAACAAAGAATTTCTCCAAGTTTTATTTTGTCTATTTTTCTGAGTTTTATGCATTGGGGATTACAGGCTCTGTCTTTAAGTATACCCATAGAGCATGTTCACTATTATACCCTTAGGACTGCTATAATCAGTCATTTGAGATTAAACTGGATGGAGACCAGAATGCAGGAATAATTTCAGAACTGTATCTTGTTGAAATATAACAAAAAACCATGGTGAAAAGAAGGTGCTTGAGAGGAAGAGAAATTATAAGAGGTAATGTTGGAAGTCAGAGTAAACGAGCCATGAGATCAAAACATGGAAAGAAAGCAAAGAAGAGATGAAAAATTAGGGAGAACAACACTGAAAACAGCAGAACGAAGTGGACACAGATTGAAATACTGCATTTCCACCACTCATTTTACATTGGAGATGACAAATTGTGATAACAATTGATTATTTTTACTATTGAAAGTGTTTTCCATCATATGAATGTTGAAGATAGTCTAAATTGGTCATTTGATCAAAATGTATAACTAGCAATGGTAGCAAATCTGGTTCCAAAGTGTAATATTTGATTCTAAACACTTGCTCTGTGTACTGTGATTTCAGACAAATGTGCAGATAATCAAAACTTTATTTATTTGCAAATTTTCTCCATTATTACTTTATATTAATTTACTTCAGAGTTTGTAACATTCAAAGACTTTGCAAATTTAGACCAAAAGTAGCTCCATGAAGGCCTGGGTAACTTTGTGATGTGCATTGACACAATTGTAGCTGCAGTCAATTCCTTATGCAGAAGAAAACTCAACTGCTTTCTAAAGCAAACAAAAGGTTTTGTGTTTTTTTTTTTTTCTTTTTCTGGCAAAAGATTATGAAACTAATACTGGGTTGGAGCTACATGATAAATATAATCTTATAACTTTCATTAGTGCTGCTACAAATCATAGATATGTTTCTAAAGAACAAACTCCACTTTTTGTTCTTATCTGGACCATTAATAATTGAACTGTGTTCTGCCTTTTTAATATTGAAAGAAGCAGACTATAGTTACAGAATAAAAGGTGTGAATAATTAGAAAATAGATTGCATTAGGTCTTGAGATAAGCTATGGTATCTAACACATAGAGAATGAAAAAAAAAATGTTGCTACTACAACCTCCAACTGACTTAGTGAGAATTTTGCCTTGAAAAATTCAATGGAACTGAATACAAATGAGCAATGTCATCCACTTTGTAGTACTGAAAATGTGGATTTTTTTGGCTTAAGTGATAATATTGATAGTTAAATTGTATTTCATACATAGTGCTTGAAGAATCATCTAGTTCATTCATACTCCAAGATTACTTGCCTCTCTAGATTTTTTCTTCAGTTAATAAAAGTGCCAACAAGATTTTAATACAAGCATTCAGTTCATACCTTTTGGGGGTTGGGGGTCATTGACTCCAGCATCCTTTTCTATATATTTATGTTAAGCAATTTTCTGGCCTCTACTGACATTTTGACAATATCATATAAATTGTAATGTTGCACCCCACACAGTCTGACTGTGAGGAAGGTGTCACACGTTGCAGGTAAAAATTTAAGATGCAGAGACACAAATTTGTTTCCTCATAGTACAAGGTTTAGCTTCCATAACTGCCTACATGGATCCAGCTTTTTAGTCATGTAATTAATAGGCATCTAAATGTAGTTAGTTGCCCAAGTCTCCTTCTGTGATGAACTGTAAAAGAGGAGCATGTCCAGAGGAATAAAAAAAAAAAAAAAAAAAAAAAAAAAAAAAAAAAAAAAAACCCTGTTNAAAAAAAAAAAAAAAAAAAAAAAAGTCCTGCTTTTATATGAAGTCTCCCAGGGGTATCTGAAAGTGATTCACTTTCTGGAGATCCTTTCTCTTGCTATTGTCCAAAAGACAGACTTTTTCATAATGTAGACTAGAAAACTACCTCTTAGGGATGAATGTCACTAGTGATGAATGCTCAAAATTATCCAGGGACTCAAGTTCAGGCAGGAAATTGTACCTGAGTCTTTAATGTCTTTGTGTAATAGGTAACCACTGAACTATTCTTCTTGCAACCCAGATGATCTTCCTCTAGAGACTGAGCCCACTTCTCTTACAGCCAAGTGAAGCATGAAGTCTTTTCTCCCCTTCAAGTCAGTAATGTGCGTTTCATTCTTTCACAGCAGGATTACAACAAATACTGCTCTACAAATGACTGTGAGATGCCAAAGCATCTTTTAGGGTAGTGATATAGACAACTTTATGTCCTGCCTGACATTGTGCTCACCTTACACTGACCACTGGTAGAAGTAGGACAAGATGAATTGGTAATGTGATGCCTTCTGATATCTAACACAAAATATTTCATATTAGATGTGTAACTATCTGGAGTATCCACAATGCAAAAATTTTCTCCAGTAGTTCTTCAGTAAAACAAATATCACTTCCCTGCTGGCTGGCTAAGGATTTCCGCCTGCAAGCCAAAAGACCTGGGACCAATTTCAAAGCGCACTGATGGCTCTTTGACTTTATTGAGCTTTCCTTTCTGTCTACAAAAGCAGAATTTTTAGGGTTACACGAAGAATCATTCTGTGTTCAGACAGAAAAATAGCTGTGAAAACATTTTGAAAGCATTCCAGCCAGTGATAGTTTCAAGAGACTTGTTCTGACCAGACACTCCACTGATTTGTACATAAAACATTATTAAAAAAAAGTGTTATGGAAGGCATTATTTTGGATCATAGGCAATAAAACTTAAGGGGAATCCAGATCTTTAGAGCCCTGTGTCTTTTTGAATAAAATTGAACACATGTAAAATGAAAAAACCCCAAACAAATCCACGAACCTTTTCTGTGCTCTTATTTGAAATCTTTACATCAAGTCAGGCCTCAGTGTGTACAGGGCTATTTTAAGCACAGCTTCTGCCAAAAGAACAGCTGATGATATTTCAGAAGTGATTCCCTCACTGCTGTGCTCCAGTTAATGTGCCACTCTTGTCATAGCAGCAGTATTGCTTCTAAAAATGTGTTGATCTGCCGCAGATAGAGACATCTTTTTCTGCATTATGCTCATTGATTAAAAAAACAACATACTAAAACATTATCCATGGAACACAGACTTGGAGGAAATGAGGCCTAACTGGACTTAATTCTCAAAAATAATAAGAGAATCTACTAGAAGGAATAGGCTCTTTTCAACCCTTTTCGCCCTGATAATTTGGTATACTTAATACATAAATATACCTATGACTCCCTGTAAGCATAGATATATGTGCTTAAAAGACATTCTATATGTATGTGTGGAAGTGTATATAAAGGTCAAAAGCTGTGAGGAGTGCTCCATTGCCACTCCACTGAATATGACATCATAAATATGCATATGAGCACTGAACTAGTGCTCCCAAATGCCTGCTCCCTAAGAGTCTAATCTCTTGTTATTCATAATGGATCAACAGGTTCATTACAGAAATAAGCACCTGGTAATCAAACAGACAAGCATCCTATGATTACTGTTGAGGTAGTTGTGATACACTGTTTATTACATTTGAACTAGATCGGGTGCTTAGATGAGGCACATTAAGCTGATATTCCCAAAAATGCCTTTATGACTAGGAAATGCAATCTCTGTGATTTCAGTCAATTAGTGAGTGCCGAATTATATAGCAAACAGGTGAATATATAATTTTTGCTTTTCATCAGTAATACCTAAACTCTCCAAAGTGTCAACAATATTAATCTACTTAATCTGAAGTACACTACCAATTATTTTTTTACAATTACTTTTTTCACAGTTGGAAGATGAATGTGGACTTTCTTTACAGCTTCATGGTGTTCCTCCAAATATAAGTGTATTCTTTTATGCAGCTTCCTTGCTGACAGTTTTGGCTGTATGCAGTGATTCAGTTCACTGGACTACCTTGTGGTTCCTATACTTCATAATGTGTGTTAGTTCTTTCAGTAAGTATTTCTGAAGTACTAACTGAAAAGGGAATAAGCCCAGGTGAAGTACTAAATGGTGCTCTTCAAGACTTCAACAAATACAATATACATTTTTATTTCAATGTTTTTCAGTATGCAAGTTACTGCAATTTCTATTATAAGATATTAGTCGGAAACTAGATCATACAAGACACTGATGGTATAATCTGAGAAAATCCTAAGACTTCAGAAACTTAACAAAAGTGATTGGAGCTTCTGTTCACCTGCTTGAAACCCACTTTAGTGTAGACTGATTCAGGTCTGATTTTCAAAAGGCTTTATTTTTTTTTTCCTCTCCAGTATTTTTAATATCAGTTTTACTGCATCAGATTTTTTCTCCTGTACATATCCTTGCCTAAATCCTTTTCTACCTTCAATATGTGCTATTTACTACATATTAAACCCAATCAAGTGATATTCCCTATCATGTTTTTTTCCTTTAAGTCAGTATTAAAATTGGAGAATTGTTTCACAGAGCGAACATTGTGAGAAAATACAATATTCTTAAAATATAATATTTGCTGAAAGAGCAAGAGCATTATTCCTTCTGTATTGTCTCATCTTCATATTTTTGTGGATGCAAGGTCTTGTAGTTTTTCTGGGATTCAAAGGATACCACTGTAACTTTGTAACTTCTCTGAAATCAGCTGACAGTTTCGAATTTTGGGTAAATTTCCTAAATTTCCTGCAAACTCAGATGCAATAACTATATTTGATTTTTGTTTTAACAAGGGGGTATACTGTAGAAATCTAGATTTTCTTGTTATCTCCTATAGGGTGAGTGCTTCCTTAGGTTGTTCTGTATTCAATACATAAAAACCTTTTGCATATGCCTCAGAGTGAAGCAGTGTTCCAGGAAGTTCAGTTTCAAAGTGACATCCATTGCTTTCCCAAGGAAGCAAAATTTGATAATTTTTAGTATAGCTTCCTAAGGAAATGTGGGATGTTTTGACGGCTGTTTCCATCTGTTTGCTCTTCAGAAACCTTTCTTTCCTCCCACCTCAATGTTTTTGATCCTGCAGTCCAGTTTCAATAGAACTGCCTTGAGGTGTCATGGAAATCCATAGATGGATAGGGAAAAAAAACATAAACTGTACAATGGGAAAAGATAGCTCTTAATGAATCCACAGAGTAATGAGCAAGGGCAGCAGATGAGTGGGGATGCTCGGGATTATGTGGGCTCTGGAGCTGAAAGCTCCCTTCCCTGGCAGGAGATGTGATCCCCTCTTGTAGTGATCATAAAAAACAATCCAAAACTGGGTGCCTTGGAGTCTTGGGAGAGAAAGCTTTGAGGGAAACATAACGGAAATCTACCGGAAACAGCAGTTTATTGGTTTCACTATTCATGGAAGAGCTTGTTCATATGGAACATTCAAATTACACTGTGTATATGTAAAATTCTCATTATAAGAGACACTACTGAAATATTTTATTTATCATACTTCTTCAGCTCACACTAATTTTGAGGCTGATCCTCTGTATCTATTTCTGCACCACAGGTTTTTAAGGTAATGCAACAAATTAAGGCTTTGGACTGGTGTGTTGCATTTTGAACCAGGTTTTGTATTTTTTTGCTGAGCTTACAATCTCCCAATAGATACACTTTTCATCACTTGAGTTTCCTTATCTACTTCAGTGAAGTCCTATTCAGTGCAGAAAAGTTCATGGAAAATGCATAATATTGATGATGATGATGATGATGATGATGATGATGATGATGATCATCATCATCATCATCATCATCATCACTCCTGTACTTATTATTCAGGCAAAGCTCCGAATCAATACCAATAATTTAAAATGAGAACAATAGGCTTTTTCTACTGTTTAAAAAAGATATCCTGCTTACTAGAAAAGAGAGAGAGATCTAAAAGAAGATGCAATTCCAAGGGAAAAAGCTGTTTCTGAGTTGTGTTACTGAAAGTAGAAAGATGAATTAATGTGACTAATTTCAGAATCAATCTTGCTGTATTTAACATACAGCTGGCCGGAGACTGCAGCATTTTAAATAAAAGTAAGAAGTAGTTCGATAGAACCTTTTATATATTTTATTTATCACATTTCTGACAAGAGATCTTGTTTCCACTTTGGAAAAACAGCTGTTTTTTAGCTTAAAAGTGTTCAGTTCTTACGGGGTTCGGATGCTCAGGTTTTAGTCTGCCAGGGCAACATATTTTACATACAGTTACAAACCTAGTTGAGAATAGCTGCTTTTTCTCTTAGCCGTTTTGTTGCTGTTTGTGCTCTTTTTCAAGCTCAAATCAATTGTTCTTGTAGGCGGTCAACTCCTATTTCTGTTCCCTGCTGTATTCCATATCTAGTGCAAGTTCAGCTTATGTCATTGTTCTTGGTGGACTTTTATTAGTGTTCTGATGTGGAAGTTGAATATTAATCTGTAAGCTACAATAATATGAGTCCCTGTTCCTTCTGATTACTTGGAGAAAATAATTTACATTTCATACAGGTTTGGAGATAGAGAGAGGAATCTAGAAGATTTCCAAACTTAGCTACTACACATGATATTGGACTTCTGACAGACCTTTGCACTGGGCTGCTCCTGTGGAAGTTGTAAGGAACTGATATTGACCTCAGCAGCAGAGCATTTTCAGAAGCCTCTGTTGTGACTGAAACAAGTTGTAGTCAGAAGTTATTGGATAATTCTGATTTGTTCCACCAGATCAGTGCCCCAGTGTGCAAAACATTATACAGACATAGCGAACTACTTCCTTAAGGGCCTTACAGCTTTAAAAGACTATATTGACAGAAAGAACATCTTAAACTTTGAAAGTTTCAATGTCAAATCCAGCAGTATAGAAAAAAAGTGGAAAGGATAGCAGTAATCATTCAATGCGGATACTGAAGTTGTATGTTTGTTTAAACACCGTTGCTGGTATTTTACTTTTCTGCACTAAAAAAAATAGTTGGAGCTGTATCTGAAACAATATGTTCTTAGTTCTCTGAAAAAAGAGCCATTCTTGGCTTTGGGGATCACTTCAATGAGTGGGGCTGGGGTTTCTGGAAAGTCCTGAAATATTTCTGTGAAAATGAAATCTACCTGAAAAATTAGGACTCTGTACAAAGTACATTTAATTAGCCTCTTCAGTGTAGAAAAGCAATACTTAGAAATTTAGAAAACTGATATATAGAAATTATCTTGTGCATTGAAACTGCAAATTCTCCACTGTCTTGCCCAGAATGGGTTATTTCATCTCTGCTTTAAGTGCTGTGATGTGTTCCAGCTGAGTGAGGTGTCAACTTGTGTGGTCAGATGCCCCTGCAAATATTGCCTCAGTTTAACAGCATTGTAAGTAATAGTACCAGATACATTTTTCAAGTGAGATAGGAGAAACCACTGGGAGAAAGCAGCCACATGTTGGAACGTGTCTAGTCTTCTGTGAGCAGCATCCTGAGGTAAGATCCCAGAGGACCAGAGGTCTTTTTGCCCTCCTCTGCCTGGTGAAAATGCTCCTCAGAACAGCTCCTGGTAACAAAATATATGGTGGCTCCCTCATTTATGTGATATACTCAGCATTATCAAGGGATTCAGAATTTGGAGGCTGGATTTTACAAAACCAACCTTATGTTCAGGCTATATTTAATGAGGAAAAAGTCAATTCATGGAGTACAAAAGTTCCATATTTTCTGCATGGACACAACTATGAAAAATAAATTCACAGATCTCTCTGGTTTTTAGTTTTGATGCTAAAAGAGCTAATGAAAGCCAAGTTTAAATGGAACACTTAATAAGTCTGAATTAATGCATGATGAGTTTTGCCTAAGTCCAGTCAACAGGTCAGTCTATGAAGCGTGGTCAGAGATTGTATTTTGTTTAGACTAACAGAAATATTTTGCGCATTGTTCACCTGAAGATGGAGCTTGAGTGGTTCTGAATATATATGCAAAGTATAACTTGTCACACAGAACTGTGATTAATAACTTTCTCTTTGGACTTGGTAAAGGGGAAGGAGCACCATCTTAAGCTTATTTAGATTCTTGTGGCAGAAAAATGAAATCTAGAAACAAACTTACTTTCTTTAATCTTCCTCAACTAACCTATGCTCCTGGGTGTTTTACAGATTCTAATGTTAGACTCCTGTAATTATTGAACTGTTCTTTTGACCTGGCTGCTTGAAGGATATTGGATTTTTCTTATCTGCAAATGGAGATTAGCAGTCAGATCACCTGAAGTGCTAAAACACTGCTAATTTTTTAAAAACAGATTTATTACAAAACCTTATTTTTCCTCCCTACCCTGAACTTCAGCATTAACATTGCACTCATTGTATTATCTGTTCAGGGTAATTTGAGGATGACGTTCCTGGGATATATTTTTAGTATGCTCTTTAAGGTCTCCAGTACAATTTTATTAGCTAACTGGTGTCTCTGAAAAAGAATAATTACATAGTTGGATAATTACTTAGGTACCACTAATAATAATTTAAAATAATTATCAGGTGTTCTCTGTGGCTGCTGTTTCCTGGTTATTTCAGTGACTGCTTTCTTAAAGGACTTCTTGCCTGTGCATACTTCACCTCACAGTACTCTCTGAGGACCTAGTTTTATCTCTTTTCTTTACATTCCAACTTTTCAGGTAAAGCCATTGATTACACAGTTCTCAGACACATGTCTATGAGGACCTAAAATTGCCTGCAGTGTAACTACCTAAAAAATAGTGTATATCTAATTGTGAATAGTCTTGGTCCTAACTCTGTCCCTTCTGATTCGTGCCCCCAAACTATAGTCCCAGCTTACTAATTTTCTAGGGCTGTAGGAGCAGGAAGGTGGGTATCTGTGGCAGAAGAATAACAAACACATAATGAGTGGCCAAACCAAGGAAATGGACATAATCTTTCCCATTTTGGGTGAAAACAGAGTCCTAAGTTGAATTTTCTGAAATTTGAAGCCCATCAAAAATTCTGAGTTTGTGAACAGGAGCCTGAGCTTTGACCTCACAAAACAGAAGCTTTTGTTTCCCTTTTTTGTATTCTCATTATTAAAATTCATTCCTTTTTTGTTACAAAATTTTGTACATGGAAATATTCCTAGCACTAAGATCGACAAAGAAATTAGGTATTTTCCTTTTGTTGACTAGAAGACTATTCTCCTAGAAATTGTCTCTTAAAGTGATATCTACCTCTCAATTTAACAAAGATCATTTCTGACAAAAGTGAAGAGTGGGTAAGGGCAGGGAAAAAATGAAAATGAAAATTAAATATTGTAAAATAATTCTTATTTCTACAAATGGAAAAAGAGTACTAGACACCATGCTTGTAAATTAAGCGACAGGCATATGGGGAGGAAAACAGGGTCACTAGGGCCAGCGATGTCCACAAAGAATGAACAAGACAGTTGTAAACATTATCTGTCCAGTTCACCTTCTTCAGTCTCTGTTTACAAGACTGAGAAAAAACATTTTAGGCAAAGCTTTAAAAGAACCTGGAGGACTGTACAAAAATGCCAAGAATTGGATTAATTGGCATAATGCAAGGTGGCTGGGCACAGCTGGGGAAAGTGTCAGTGTAGGGAGAATCCCCACCAAGTAAGACTGTCTGTGCAATTAGCTATCTGAACTCTAACCCTTCCAGAATAATTAATGAATAACAGAGGGGATCAAGACAAAGACATAAAGTGATTTGGTGGGTGCTAGCAAGTAATACATCAAAGAATGCTGGTAATTGGCCCTGTGGCTTTCATTCTTTGCCCTATTTCTTTCAATTCATTGACTCAAAATAATGGGTTCAGGTTCATTATCAACAGGTTTTAGCTGCAAGAGCACAACACTTCAACAAAGCTATGATTGTAGTAGTGCTGGTGGCTAAGCAAAAGTTGTAGAGTGTAGCACACTCCCTTGAAAGGGAAAGTAGCAGCATAGTCACAGGCTTTGTCTTACATGAAACAGTTGGTATTCAAGAATTTGCTCTGAGTGTTCTAAGACTTGGTGTTCACTGAGGTTACAATGCTGGAATACAGTTGGTATGGGCAGGTATGTATAACTGCTTCAAATGCTGTTATGGTAGCAACATCTATATTCTGTTCCTTCAGCTGTAAGAAATGAAATAGAATTACTGACATCATGTGTCACATGTACATGACATTATTTGCATACTAATGGAGACAGTTTAGAGACTTATCTCTCCCTGTTTTGGCAGCATTGCAGTAAAGGGAAAATTTATTAACTTGAATCCATAAAAATATCTTTCTGATCTGCAAAATTTTACTTGATTTTTTTTTTTTCTGAAATCTCCACTGTTCTGTTTGTTTCTAGTGTGAATGCTGTTCTAAAATGTTGATAATATAACTGTTGAGGACGTACTTAATTAATTAGAATGGCTTTTGATAAAGAACAGAAGAAGAAGAAGCAGGATATTAGAGCAGTCATCTCCAAAGAGTGAATGATGTGTATTTTTTCTCTGCTGTCATTTTGCCATATTCATTTCTCCCTAGTAAATATTGTTATTTTCTAACCATTGTAGTAAATACAATTGTATTTATGGTTAAAATCTGTATGGCACTATAGCTAAAAACTGCCCTTTTGGTTCCGTATTTGAGAAATGTGAGAAGTTATTTAAATTTATAAGCTTGCTTATAGCACAAATGGGTGTAAAATTATTTTTCTTCTTGGTTAATGATATTATTCTGAATTTAGGTTCATAGCAAATACACAAAATGGTGTAAATGTTTTAAATAGCAAACTGTGCTCCTTATTCTTATATACAGCAGCATAAAACCTTCCCATTTCCTTTGACAGTCTGTGAGGAGATAGCCTGCAACTATTTTCTGTCTAAGTCTTACAGATCAGATTCTGATCTCCATCATACCACTGTTGATCTGAAAGAGCTTGAGTGAACTTTATGCAGAATTTCATTTCAAGAGGACTATGTTTTTTGATTTTGAAATCACACAGTAGAATACTGAGTAATAATAAAGTTAGATAAAAAGTTTCTGATACATCTTGTGGTATTGCATTTTCATTTTAGTAATTTTTCAGAGAATAGCAATTATGTTTTAAATGTCCAAATACATATATGAATTACCAGTGTATAAATGCAGCTATAAATGCAACTATGTGATGCATGACCAACAGCCTCAACCCTTTTAGTGCAGTCACACTGTTTGAAATAATGATGTCACTGATCTGTGCGTAGCTGTTGTTTGTTGTCTTCTGTTATGCAGGTTCCTCCATTACACGTGCCTTATCAATAGCTTTGCTTGTGCTATAGGCAAAAGAACTTCAGTTTTGGAAAGGCTTTATTAGCATGTCTTCTAAATTGAACAGTTATCTTTTGATAAATTCTAAGCAACACTTCTTAGAATTTTAAAAAATTTTAAATGTTTGTTTTAAAACCCTGCTTAGTGCTGGGAACAGTGCTCTGAGCCTAGTGTGACAAAGCTGTTAGTCAGAATGTTTGCCCTCTGCTTTTTGTGATTCCAAGTGGTTTTGGCAGAGGTTTCTTGTGAAAATCTCAGCATGACTTAGATGATACATGAAACACTTTGAGAGTATTTCGAATTGTTAAGTTCAAAATGTAGCTCTTTCTGAGGCTTTTCATAGCACTGAGGAAGTCTTTTCCTTCTGTTCACACTAGGACATGAATGCCATGAATATATATATATATATCCTCACAATAATAACTTTTAAGGAGGGCAAAGAAAGAGTAAACTGTGATTTTTTCAGTCTTGCCACTGTTATATGTTGTTAAATTAAATATTTAAAAACTACTTGTATTGTGAAGAGCCATGCTCCAAATGCCTTCTGTCACACATATATTTCAAGATCTTGAGTTGACAAAATACTGATTGATCTTGTCTCAGAGGTTCTTACACTTTTTCAGAAAGTTGCTCCTCTTTTTGTATAATTTTGCTTTCAAGTGAATAACAAGACTTTGGGGGAGAAGGAAAATCATTATTAAAAATACACACAGACTTGATCAAAATAACTTTGATGGCTAGAATGATGAGTACAGTCATTCTCTTCCTTTGACAGATTTTTTTTTTATCTGAGATTTGAGGGCACCAATATTGATCTAGAAAGCTTCATCGCTCAATTTTAAATGAATTGTAAAACTTTTCCATTTTCTCACCTATCAGCTTCCATAAAAAAGGAGGTGCTCTTGCAGGGAAAAGTGCTATTCTTACTTTGGAAATCACAATGTGTTTATTATGTGGGGCTTAACTAAACAGCTCCCCTTTATGTGACTAGGAAAGAAAGACTATCTTTGTTTAGGGTTGGAGTTTTGACTGTAGCAGCTGGATACAAGTCTGGATCCTAGGCTGGACTGTGGGACCTGGACCCCCTCAAGGGCATCCTTTCCATCAGGTACCCTCTGCTTTTCTTCTTGCTGATGGAAGTGACAGCAGAAGAAGCCCTGCCTCTCCTGCAAGTAGCTGCACACCAGAGAAATGGCAGAAAGCTGCATGTGACTGTGCAGCAGCCTGGATCCTTTTGGACCACAGAAAGTTTCCCTGAAACACACAGGGAGCTGATACTTTCTACTTCTGATTATCAAAATCCCTCTTATGCACTAAAAATAGATTTGGTTTGGTAGCAGAACTAACTGTAAAAGGGAAATGCAGAGGAAGAGGAGCTGAGGGACTGTTGTGTCTCTCAAACATGCTCAGTTCCTGTCTTTTAGTGAGAAGAGGAACAACTCCAGACTTTTAAGGATGTTTAGCAGATGAGAATTAAAATATAACTCATTGCACTGCTTTCTAATAGAGAGTGCACAAAGCCTGTGAAAGAGAAGGGAGTCATGGCTGCTGAAGGTCAGTTCGTGTTTCAAAGGCTGACCTCCTTTGAAAAGGGTCTCTCTGCCTAGTGTTCCCATAGGAAGGGACCCAGGGGCTGGATTCACGCTGGCCTGCGGTCAGGGAAGTGCTGAGCTTCCGTTCAAACCACTGTTCCCTGAAAGAAAAGGCATTTCAGCCCAACCTTAGGTGTCTTTGACTAAGATCCGGATACTTTCTGAAGCAGGGTCTTCATTTGGCTGATATTATGTGCTTGAAAATCTCAAAGGCTGTAAACTTTGCAAAATCTGGATTCATCTTTGCTGTATTTTTTTTATCTTAACTTGGTATGGTTTCATTTGGCCTGATAACCACTGCACAGGATACTATTACCGGAACTTTTAGCAAAATATGGGCTGAATTTTTCTGGGAGAGAAAATAGTATTTTTTTCCCAAATTTTTAGGTACCATAAAGGGAAAAGGATAGGATGGCAGTAACTAGACTCAGGGAGTACAATCTGTGTTTCTAAGCTTTATTCCTAAACTTTCATATACCAAATTTATTACCAAGTCTTCCAAAGATAACAATATTCACCATGACAAAGCCCTCTGGGTTTATTAGGTAAAAGGTTTGTATAGCAGGAAAAAAATTAAAATAATTACATTTAAATTTAATTATTTCTCCAACAGTGATTAAAGGAAGTGTTTATAGCTTTGGAAGGCAGCTGACCTCTGTAATCAATAATGTTTGTACCTCCTTGCAAAGTGTGTTGCTTACACAAAAGAATAAGAAATTGTTACACAAAAGAATAAGATCTCAGGGAAAAGGATGGCAGGATGTGGAAGAGCACAACGATGATGAAAAAAGAATCCTGACTCATGGAAATTACTGAGATGGAAGGCAGAAACAGGGAACAATTGAGGAGAATGTTTTAGATACTATTTCTGCTAATGTGTCTTGCCCAACCAAGAAGAGTATGACTAGCCCATCTCTCCCCTCTCCCCTAGGGCCAGGCCTTCAATTTTTTGTCCCCTTTGCCTCCCGGTCTCTTCCATGATGGTTTTTATAGAACTTGCCAGAATTTTTTCTGGCTGGAGGTTCAAACGAGTTTTCTCACGAAAAAAAAAATAAACTTCTGTGAATGTTGTCTTGTTTGTAGACCTTTGAATCCATCTAAGATTTTCAAGTGCCCTGTGGGGAGCTAGGCTGTCTCTGTCAAGAGTAGAACTCAGGGGAAGGCAAGTGCATGTCCTATTATCTCTTTTTAAGTTTTGCAGTGCTGTGAGGATAGCAATGACATTTTCAGCACTTAAGAAAGCTGCTCTGTTTCAGTGTCCAAGTGTTATATCTGTCTGAAGTTTTTGTACCTTAACAACTTTTGGTATATTGGATCTCTTCCTTGCTTGGTGATATCAGAAGGACTATTAACTTCTCCCAGTGTTGTTGCTAAAAATTGTGAACTGATGTTTGATTCTCAGCCTCCTTGCATTTGGTTTTGTGCAATGCAATAAAAAACTGTTTGTGAGAACTTTCAAAATATTTTTGTAGCTTTCAAGTAAGTAAAGAACAATTAAACCAGGAAAATGCCATGCTAATTGTAGCTTGTTTGTCATTAATGGTTTCCTCCAATACTTGGCTCTCATGAAGGGTTAGGTGAATCCTTTAATATTACACAGAGCATAATACAGTGTGAGAGAAAATGTTCCCTGAACAGGACTTGAGAATGCAACTCCCACATTTGAAAGTATTTGAATATGCCCATAGCACTTACAGCAGTGTTAAAACTAGGCTTTCAAGAAGCAGAAGTGCCTCCCTTAAAGCTCTATAGTAGTATATAACTACTACTGTAAGAATTAAAAAAAAAAAAAAAAGCTTAGGGGTCCTAGCGTGATTTCTAGTTGTTCCTAATTTGGAGGAATTAATTGCATTATCTGAGCCTATCCTGATTACAGAATTTTTTAATCTCAATCTGAGGTAAACATGTCTTCAACACCACATAGACCTGACCTTGATCCATATTCAAGTTCTTTCCTTGAGTCTCCCTACTGTGATGAAAGTGTCATCTCATCTTGTATTAATTTTGTCTAGATATGTATATATTATGAATATTATTATGCTATAGCTTCTGGGACAGGTTTTATCATATATTTTTGAGATTTTTAAACTGTTAAAGTAATACCTAAAACTTCCACCTCACTTCAGAAAAACGTTTTTGTTTGTGAGAAGAAGGTGGTGTTATGCAAACTTTGTCTATTACAGCCTGTGAAAGTCAAATACAGAAGCAAATTTCTAGTAGTTCCTTAAGAAGCAAACTTTGTCCCCACCCTTCACGGGAAGGGAAGCAGGAGCTGTGAAACCCCTGTGCTTGCTTCTCTTGGCATTGCTGACCTCCAGCTGTACGGTCATGTCTGCCACCCGCGCTATGGCCGAGGAGCCGGGGTGAGTACTGGGAGAGGCAGCTACCCGCTTCTAGGGATTATTCTGCTTCTAGGTATTGGGGAAAACCAGCTGGCAGGAACTAACCTGGCTTCAGGGACTGCAAGAGAGGATGCAGGACCTCGCAGTGGTGGTGGCAGCTCTGGGGAGAGCCCAGGAATCCCTCCAGGCTTGGCAGGCAGCACCCGCCTGTCCAGCGAGTGTGTGTGAGAGCAGCAACTGCACAACAGGGCTCAACTGTGTAGTCATTAGCAATCAATTTTAGTGCTTGGATCTTAGCTGCCATTGAAGCTGCAGTGCATTTTTGCAGCAGGAACTGGTTGGTTAAAAAGATATTTCAATGCCTTCTGTATTTGGGCCACATTACAATTAAACTATTGTACTTGTAGAGCCATAGTGTTTAATGGGGTTTAAGTTAGACCATTAACTTAATAAACTGCTTTCTGAGGAGGCAAGAAGATTTGATTTCACTGTTCTATAAAATGAAACTTGCTGTGTTACAGAAAAGGGTACATGATTTTTACCGCTTATTTACACAGAGCTTCTGTGGAGTTCAGTGGAAGTTTTGCTGATTAATTCAGAGCAAGACTGTTCAAATAATATTCACATGACAGCACACTTTTTCATTGTTCAGTTTGCTGCTTTCACTGATCCATTTTATATTTAATTGTTAAATAATTTTTTAGAACTATAGTGACTTTAACGATTGCATGTACAGATGTTAAGTCCATGTTCATGGATATATAGATAGCTCTATTCATTCACAACTAAACTTTCCACTGTAAAAACTTGATTTTAAATATGGGCAATTTGTCCAAGGGAAAGGAAAAAAAAACTCACTGATCTAAAAAAAAAAACCCTAATAATGCCCCTCTGTCCCCCTAGCTTGTAATTACAATTTAGTATCTAAAAAATTTAGTGATATTTTTCTTATTGCCTTCACAGCCACAGACAAATCTCTCAAATTTGGATGTCCAAAATGTAAATGAATTTTCAAAGCCTGAGAGTGATTTAAGGGCATGGTCTACAATAAGGTCAGTGGAGACTGGCATTCTTTAGTCACTTCTGTGATTCTCACAACAATATCCTGAATGTATACTTTCACATGAAAGTCAGTATGCTCCCTGAAATGCTGAGCAGAGCAACTGACTTTTGGAGAGCTATACATAAAGGTATTCTGGCACTACTGTGGCAACTGGCAGGACTGAGTACGAATTTAGATGCCTAATTTTTAATCAAGATTAACTTAAAAATTCCACAGTTATTTATCTCAAATAATATAATAAAGCTGCTTCTACTTAGCCCATCTAATCTGTGTCATTCTAAAAGATTGACCTGTGGGCTGAGCCAGTTATTGTTGTGGGGAAGCAAGATCTAACACAGAGCAATTCACCTGCCTGTTTTAGACATAATCAGGACACAACTTCCTAATTTATTTTAAAATCCAAAACTTGCATTCTGGAACCAACATGAATTGGTATGAAAGACACATAGCAAAAAAAACCAATTGAAATTAAAAAATGATAACGATTTGAAGCCATTATTTTCTCTCCATGTTGACCTGCCACGTGTTCCCCAAGGTCAAGAATGCCCAGCACCTCTGCTGAGTGGGAGATGACAAATGTGACCAGATGCTGTGAGGAATAACACTTGCTTACTAGAGACACACTTCTGTACTCTCTCCAGGGTAACTGGTCATGTTGGGTGAATGCAGGTGTGAGGGTGTACATAACTGTAAATGTAATGTGTTTAAGAAAACAAAGGTGCAAATCAGCAGTTTCTAAACCAGGCTGGTAAAAGGCAAAGTTTCCCTTGAGCTGTGTGTTGTCTTGGTGTGTTCTGTTTTAATCTGTCACTCTAAGCTGCTTTGCTTTGATAGAGTTGTGTTGCCAGTACACGAGACAGTGAGCTTTCCCAAGCAGTTCTTTTCCCTGCACCAAAAGCTACAGGAACACTGTGAGGATCCTTTGGAAAAAAGGCACAGGAGGGTTGTGCTGTGAAGCTACCTTGAAGCAGTGAGTGAGGAGCAAGTGAGCAAGGGACCAGGATTTGTTTCACAGTCATTCTTTTACGTTGGGAGGCTTCTTGGAATTGTACCAGTATGTTGCCCATCTAGATGATAGGTAAGCAGGGCTCGCAAATATTGTGATTGCATCTGCCTGTCACTGGCCTTGCTCCAATGGGACAGATTCTGCTGAGCTGTGAAAGCACAGGGCTGCAGGCTGTTGTCAGCACAAGGCTGGGAACTGAACAAACTCTTTTCTGCAAGCGATAATTATTCCACGGCTCAGTAAAGGAGCACTTGCAAAGCCCAGCAGAGTGAAGCACAAAATAACCTTGCTGATCAACCAGCCATACCCATTGGGATCTATTAACTTTTCATCTTGGCAGAGACTACATAGGTGTGTTCAAAACCTGTTGGTTTGATGTTTATTTCAGGAAAAATTAAGTTAGGATAGGGAAAGCTGCTTCTCAAGTCTCAGGCTAGACTTATTGTACTTATTGTTTTCCTCAGATTCACATAATGTTTCAAAGCCTCACTTCTTCAGAGGTTGTTCAATCCAGCTGTTTGCTTTTCCATAAGTGGGATCCCCCTCTTCCACTCCCTGCAATAGCTGGATGTGCTACAAAGTCTTTACGGGATGAAGTGATATATTGTAGTGCAAAATAATTTTCCCCTTTTTTGGGTGTTTAATCAATTGTGACTTCGAAATGAAGAGTAGTTCTGTTCAATTAAAGTAAGTCCAACCAAACTCAGATAAAACTTTGCTTAGAGATTTATTACATCTAAATGGCTACACAAGCGGTGTTAGAGGCACTTCATCTGCCAGAAGGATCCAGTCCCTCAGTCATTGCATGGGAATACACCCTTGCTGTCCTGAGATAAAGTTCTTCACCATATATCTTGGATCAATTTTAATTGTGTGTCTTATTGATTGTGTTATACTCCTCTGAATTCCCTTGTTAAGTCAGTCTTAAGCAATAGCTGAAAGTTTGGGATGGGGAAGGGGAGAACAAAGCATGAAATGAGATTTGTCAGACTTTTCAGCCTATTCTGGGAAAGGAAGTGAAGGACATGTTGCAAGATAATCAGGCCTTCAAAAAAAAAAAAAAAACCAAAAAAACCAAACCCAAAACTTTCAGTGTGTTTTACAAGCAGTTTCAGGGACTGTTTAAGGGAAGCAGTGAGCCAAACACAATCCTACTGTGAACCGGTTCAGCAGTAGATTTTACTACATATGATCTCAGTTGTACTGATTTGAAAATGGCAAAATAAACAGGAAAATTTGTTTTTTTTTCTGATTGTCATATGAACTAATCATGACAGTGCTGTAAGTGGAAATTCAGAATCCCTACCACACAGTTTATAGATTGAAAATGTAGAAATATCTTTGATACCACTTTCCACTTTTTCTTTTCATAACTTCCATTCTATTGACAACATAACTTCCATTCATCTTCACAAATTCCATAAATATAATCAGTATGTCTGAGAACCATGAAATAGTCTTTTATAATTTCTGCTGTTTTTGCAGAAATGCAATTTCTTTAGCAGCATCATAAATGGTATGCAAATGTAAATACAAGCCATCAGTGGACTATATTGGCAGCATTCAACATGAGATGTGTTAGGGGAAAAAAGGACAGAATGCAGAAACAACATGAGAATAGTTTAAAAACCAGGCAGTTCACCACCTGACAGAAACACGAATGAGATGGCAGACTTGAAAGATGAGAACTAGGAATGATGTGGTGAATGAATTAAAAAACAAAGATGTTAATAAAATTTAAAAACATCTGTATTCCAGATGTTTACTTACACAAAATTTAACCTGTGAATCAAGTACATGTTGCCTCACTGTTCTAAAGTGAATCTTCTAATAAACAAAGTCAATCTTCTTTTTCATCTCAGGGTTCCTAAATCTTCAGTCTCTGGGCTTGACATCTATTTTAAAAAAAGGACTAAAAATAGGAAAGTGAAGTATAATGACTTTGAGCAACAATGGCATGACTCAGACTACTTTTTCTTAGAGTCCACTGTTAAACTAAGGATGGACTCTGTTCAGTTTTACTTTCTAATACTAGGCTATCTTTCTGGCAGAACTTCGGTAAAGACAGTTCAAATTTTTTTTGTATAAATTATGATGCCATAGAAACTTTAATTAAAGAGGTTCACATACTAAGCTACTATACCTCAGTACCTAATGAAATGAGTTATAATAAGTCCAGATCTCAGACATTGCGACCAGCATACAAAATAAGGATGGTCATTTACCTTACTCACATGAGATAACTCCAGAACCATGTAACTGACAGCATCTGTAGCTCAACAGCATTAATATATTTAATGATGACAAAACAAAACCTTTCCACTGTGGTGTGGGAAATTTTCAAGTTCTGTTTCCAGAAATGTTGCAGGACCTTTGGGGTAACATAATTCCTGCTGCTGGTGTCTGGCTGCTTAAGACCCCCTTAAGTAGTAATGTCTTGGGGTGGGTGAAGCTGGTGCACAGTGAGAGTTTCCTGTTCTGCTTAGGGAACTGCAGGCAACTGAGATTGACTCTGCCACATGCTTGTCTAATGTCTCTGGGGTGCTGATCCCCCTCAGAGTGGATAATTGGTTGCTGCTCAGAGCACCCATGAACTGTTCAACAGCTGGAAAAAAAGTTACTCTTTCTGAAAATAAGCCCTGAGAAAAGACAGAACTGATATACTGTCTGTTTCCTCCCAGGAGTAAATAATTTTTAGAGAGCCTGTGCTCCCACGGGTAAAGGGAGTGTATGGGTTACCTTAGTGCCTAAATATGTTTGATCAGGTCTGCAGCTTCTCTTGCTTTATAGTGAAGTCTTTGCAAAAATATGTCCAACCAGTCATAAACACCAACAAGAATTTAGCTTATCTTTATAGTTACTAACAAGATAGCATGTTAAAATACTCCTACTTTTTAACCAAACTGAATTAATAAAAATTATCCTTTTCTTTGATGCACATGAATCCTGTTCATTCTGCAAAATGCTCAAAGGGTTAAATTAAAGATGAAATAGAACACTGAAACATGCAGGAGTACCTCCCCCTCGTTCAAATCATATTTAAATGATAAAAAGCCTTTCTACAGGGTTAAAGTAAAAGTGTAGATTTCCTGTTATATTTAATAATGTAACTTCTTCATACATAATGTTAAAAGTTTATTCTTGTAAATTCAAGTTTTGGAATTACCATAATTACTTATGTCAGAAAATAATTGAAACAATTTATTTTCTGTTTGTTTCAATATTGTTTAAGATGACTATTTTTCATGCACAAACATTTTTCTATCAGTTTTTTTCAAAGGACTTTTATGTTTAAAGATCTTTCAAGTTAATTCCATTGGTTCATTATTTTTGTCCACATTGCTGTTTCTGAATTCATATCATTTCAATTAGATTCTATTTTAAGCTATTTTACATTTTCATGTTAGCTACCCATGCCTGAAACTGCCAAAGAAACCGGTGTGTCACTGATGACAGTCATGATGTCGTATCTGTAAAATGTCAACAAATTTATTAGATGAAATTCAATAAGATAGCTTCAACTATATGCATATTTAGCAGCTACTGAAAGTCTGGGTGCGCCATTGTTGTTTTGCTCATTTTTGTCAAACAGTAAAAGGAAAAGCATCAAGGAAATTAAAAATATCATATAAATATTGTTATTCGAGTTTTTTGAGCTTCACTTAATATGCCTACAGATGTGCAGAATTTGTGCAAGTGAGGAATATTCATAACTGAATGTTACAGAACATTGAAGTAAAATGAGTTCAGAGAACTTGTATTTAGAACTTCTTATTTTGCCACTACTAACTTTCACTTAGAATGAAACATTTAAATGAAATATTTGAATGCTTTAAATGTCTGTCTGTCTTTGCTCCATGCTCAGGCACAGAGCTCTCATTTTCAAGGGAGGATGATAAAGGAAAGGAGTAGCAGGTGTCTTCAAGTTGAGCACTGACTGATCAGCTGTAAGACAACTACATCAATTTACATATGCAAATTCAGAATTCCCTCATCTAACAATGAAAATCATTCTCTGCAGGGAAAGTAGGATTTCCAGAGATAGCTTTTTTTCATAAACAGCAGCTTATCCACTCTTTTTTCTAGAAGAGAGGAAGTAAGTAAGTTGGAATCCTTGGATTCTTTGTATGTTTATCATACTACTTAGATACATTTAGAAACTGCAAACTTGTTGATGTACTTGTTCTGGAAGTCTAAAACTTCACATAAAATTTTGAATCGAAGCCAGCCCATAAATGGACAATATAAGTCTTTTTAGTCTCAACCTTATTAAGTACTATTGTTTCAACTTTCCTACATTGAAAGATGCAGATCTACAAACGTGCTGTAGTTTTGAAAAAATTGTCTCCCTATGTTAACCATTATCCACAAAACCCTACTGTGCAAAGCTGCATAAGGTTGTGTGCATTGTAGAGGTCAGCCCTGGTAATTGAATAACTGGTGTTCCAGGTGCAGCCTGAGGTGGGATGCAAGTGTTGTGGTGTCTGTCTGACTTCTTCCTACATCTGTCTCACTTTCATGTGAGCAAAACAATTTGCACGCAATTTTTTTTTTCCTGTTAGAAATTTGAACAGTTGGTGCCAGCCTACATAATGGCTGGCTATTATAATGCATTCTTTTTTTTTATTAACAAAAGAGCTCTGAATACTCGTAAAAAGTTGACATTATTTCATTAGCTGTTTCTGGTCTATGAGTAAGCCTACTGAAAAGAATATCATGTTCTCTGCTGGATATTTCCATGAATATTTCTAAAACATGACTTCCCACAAGCATGAAGGACCATATAGCAAGGCAATTAGTAGGCATGGAATGTGTATTCCCAGACTGTTTCTGTTCTCTTGTTAGTTCAGAGTTGTATTTATCATTACATCTTTCATAAACGTGTAAGACCCGAATCAAGCACTCCAAAAAACAGAAATGGGTGTTTGTTAAATTTCTCATCTCTTTTGAGTTCCTCAGTTTTAACAAAGAGGTTTTTATATATTGGATTTTTACCAGCATTACAGAAACAAGTTTCAGAATTTATCCCAAAATCAGAATTCACTATAGGAGCCCCAAATATTCCAGTATATTCAAAAAAGGAGGAAATCTGACACACTGTATTACCACCACATGGTGGTTATAACTACTGGCTGATTATGCCTCCTGAGCAACGTGCGACATGGAACAGAGCATGAAATTCTCTTCCAAGTTTGCAAAATGTATAGTGTGAAGTGTTTCTGACATATCACAAGATTTTGGGAGTAACATGGCTATGGAGGGGTGCGGCTCTATGGATCAAGGAGGTGGCAGGTACTGGGCTGCCAAGATGCCTGCAAGTAGGTATAAGTGGTGTGATGGGTTGGAACCACATTTCATTCCTTTCATGTGTTCCACTACTGCTTTATGCTGCTATAAGTCAATAAATAAATAATAATAATAAGCTCTAATGAACAGATTTTGCCTGCTGATTTTTTGAAGTAGTATAAATTGGTAGACAACTTTCGATGAGTTATGACATGCAAAAAATCATCTTGTTTTGGGCTCACAGAAAAAGTATGAGAAAGGAAGGTCCATAAATCCCTGGTGTTGTGAGCATTCATCAGTCTGGATATCTGATGCATATAAACAAATATCCTGATTTTCCCATGAACTTCAGTTATGCTTTCAAGAATAAGAACTAATTCCTGAATTTTAGCCTCTTACCCCAGAAAAACTTTCTGGTATCTGGCTATACAGGCACTGCTGCCAGCCTCAAATATACCCTAACTCTGTCACATCCTATAATGAAAAAGAGAGTGCCCTTATTAAAAGCAAATAAAACCGACACAGTGAAGATGAATCATCAGATTGTTTTTTTAATTCTATACTTTGCAGTAAAACTCCAGCAGCTGAGGTTTGTGATTTCCAAGTCCCTATGCTAATTTTAATCCACTGCTTTTCACCCCCATGTGGACTAGCATCTGCCTGTGAACTTTCAGCCTACAGATCCATAGAATACATTGTAAGAGCTGCAAATCAATAGAAATCAACCGCTTAGCATCTCTACAGCACCCTACCAGAGCAGAACACTCCTGGCACATCAGTGGGGGTTCAAGAAGACATGCACAGGGAGTTTAGTGTTGCTGAACATTTGTTAGCTATTCCTGGTTCTTCTTGCCCAGGGTCCAAGGATCCTAGAAAACATAACTGTGGTAATGAAGATCCAGCAGGAATAATTTGCCAGAACTAGACCTAGAACATTTTTTTACATGGATGGAAACTAAATGGACAAGTGCCTTATTAAGGAAATTATTTGTTCTTGTGCTTCCCTGTATACTGTCTTGTTGCTATTGCTGCTATGAAGGGCAGGCTTACTCCTAAATTCTTGACACTGTGACTAAGATTAGGCTTTTAAAATGCATACATTCATACACAGATACATATATATATATATAGGTGTATATGTGTGTATATGCACACACACGCACTTAGAACTAGGCTTTAATCTTAACTATAGATGAGCTAGCTGTGTAGGAACTCTTAGTTATTTTAGTTGTAAAACTTGTGAATGTTTATTTTCCATCAATGCACTAAGCATTTTTGCATAGTAATGGCAGCATTAGTGAAATACTAGGAGCAGTTGATGGACTTGCTGACACCAATAGCTGTCGTGTTGGGTGCTGGGCTTATCTGGGACTTGAAGCTGGCTACTACTGCAAGGATTGGGTTGGGAGCAGAGCCATGTCTTCCTGGGGTAGATTCAAAACCTATATTTTTTCCTACAGTAGTCTGCAAAACACATGAATTTGAACACAACAGGCAGCTGTGCTCTGTACAGAGGTTAGGGGTCAAGCTGAGGCTATAATTTAGTTGTGGAATTTATCACGTGGTGGTGGTGCTTGTATAAACAAAGCTTTTATATTTAAGTTTTAGGGTAAAATAGGAAAAAAAGAACAACATTGCCCTAATAAGTGAAGCCAACTTAGAGACTCTTGAAGCATTTCTTGGGCAACAATTGACAGAAAAGTATTTTGTGGACATGCTCCACCATTTCATAAAAGACTTGTTCTAAGCTACTAGAACTATCTACACTTCTTATTCATTAGGCCAAGTCCCAGTAGTTTCTTACACAGCTCTCATATAGGTACAAAAGTGAAAGGGAATAAAAAGCTCAAAATACATTTCGTGTGTGTGTTGAAGACACAGGCTTTGAAAAATATAAGAAGTGTAACTTGTCATCAGGTGTAAGTAGTCTTGGCTGCCTGTGGTTCCACTCCAGCTGCATTAGATGACACAACCTAAAGACCCATGTATAAATAATTTTTCTCTCATAGTTTTGAAAGCAAAACCACTGATAAACTCTTTCTTTTAAAACAAAGAATGCATGTAAAAATGTGTCCTCTATATTCATCAGACATACCGTTGAATTTGATAGACCTATCATTTATGTATTGTTGCTTTAATGCATTCCCTCACTACTTTGATAAAAGCCTTAAGATGTTGCCACTAGTCCTTTGATGTTTCCTTCTGATGTTACAGTACCTCTTTTTTTCTTCTCTTCCAAAAAATCTGTTTTGCATAAACATGAGCAGAGAAGACATTTCTAGTTAAGGATAGAAACATCATGTTCTATCAATAAAAAGACAAAACGAAGAGCTATTTCTAGAGTTTTATATACTCTTTTGAAGCCCTTATAAATGAAAATACTGTAAATATTTTAGAGAAAATATGATAATGTTTCATTAGTTAAAAAAGAAAAAATAATCTTGGCTGACGTGAATTTTCTTGTGACGTAACAATTAATTTTCTACTAAACTGGAAGGATAAATGTTACAATGGCAAGAAAGTATTTGCCTGTGTATTCTTGTCTAGAAACTACCAATTTCTTAACGGGGATTTATAGGTTATTATGTAAGAGAAAGGACTGAATTTTTATATTTAGACTCAAAGTCTTACATTGCATTTTGAAAAATAAAGTTGCTTAATATGTTGGGTTTTTTTACTGCAAAAGTAAGGTATTATTATTAATGCAATTAAGGTATTATTATTAATACCTTACTGCAAAAGTAAGGTATTATTATTAATGCAATTAAGGTATTATTATTAATACCTTACTGCAAAAGTAAGGTATTATTATTATTGGTGGTGGTGGTAGTAGTAGTAATAGTAGTAGAAGAAGAAATGTTTCAACTCAAGATCCCAGTGAAGAGGTAGTGACATTGTCCTAAGGGGACTGGAATAATTGTTGCCATCAGAATCTTCCAAGGTGAAAAAGATATACTAATAGTGATAAACAGACACTGTTATTCAAATTTATCAAGGAAAATAGATTCAAAGTTTTGCTCAAGGCCTTATCGGGAAAACGTAGCAAGGGCAGGGAATACACAGCACTCTCGAGTGCCAATCCACCGTAATTTAAATTACTGGCAAGTATTGTGGAAGGAGTGATTTTCCTGTGAATGGCATGACTGTTTTTCTGCATTCAAGAAGAACCTAGTGTAGTGGAGCCACATCATGGTCTGGTGATTAAAAAATGTTAACTTAAGCCAAGAAATGCCAGTGAGTTTTCTTCTTCCAAGACATACGTATCGTTTGGCTATTCAAAGTTTCATGATCAATTTGCAGCAATGTAAATAGGGATAGAATATTACTTCTTTTTCACACTGCTGAAGCATGGTACACTTCTTAAAGACTTTTTTCATAGCTTACTAATGCAGGATGCTCTGCACAATTACTGATTAAAGCTCCAGTCCTACAAGCAATTGTCCATATGACTATTTTCCCTGAAATGAGTGAAAGACCTTCACAGGATACAATGGAAAACTCTAGGCAGTGATAGGATCAGGACCTAGAAAGGTATTAGCAAGAATAAGGACATCTTGTACCTGTCAGCAATGATAAAACTGAAACAAACCCTTTCGCCATCCCACCTCCAATGAGATGGATGGAAATAGAGATAAAGTAAGCTCCTACCTAACAGGGAAATTTGGTAATTGGAGACAAGCAGGTAAAAAAAACCCCTCCTATTTATCTGTGGAATCAAAAACTATGCAATTAAAAAAAGTTCTAGAGGAACAGAAAAATGGAAGGAATAATTGAGAATTAATATTTATTAAATACATTTATTTCTTACCCTTCTACAAATCACTTACAGCTTTTGTGTCCACCTTCTGTGCTCTCTGTGTTCCTAAAGCTATTGAGTTCAGACATAGGAGGAAGGAGACGTGGCCCGAGGAATTCAACATCTGATGATCACTACTAGAGAACCCCTAATCCCCCCCCTCCATTTTTCATCTGCAATACTCTATATACTCTGTTTTAACACTGATTGATTTTACTGTTCAACTATAAAACAGAATCTGTAATTTGTGTCATTGATCAGGCTGTAAACAATCTCTATATGTGAAGGATTATATGTAGACTTCTATTTCTTGTGGCTGTGCAGGACACTTCCTGCTGCAATTCTCTTCCTACCAGCCTTTATCTCTTGCTTGCCTTCCACACATTATCTTCAGAAACAGTGTCCAGATCTGAAGCCTACAGTAAAATGACTTAGAATTTTACTGTACAGCAGCCACAGGCACCATGAATCATTTTAACTCATCTTGCTTCTGTGCAGACTTTTTTCTCTATCTGTCACATCAAGGGAATCACAGAGTGCCTTATATCAGACCTCCCAAATGGTGGACTTTAAAAGTATGTTTAGGAAATTAATATCCAATGTTCACCTCTCTTCTAACACATACTTCTCTTTACTGTAGCCTAGGACTACTGGACACCCCATACACTAAAATTGAGCTCTGTAAACAGGAATCGAGATTAAAAATGTTAACTGGAATTTTCTGTGACTCTTAATGAGTCCTCAGCCAGAAAAAACCCCCAAAAAACAACCCAAAAAACCCCAGATCCCTTACTGCTCACTATTTGAAGTATAGTTTGTAAAAAAATTAGTTGCTGCCCAGGACTTCTCTTCCATGAGACACTCACTGTTCCTCTTCAACCCTCAGTAGTTTTTACACAGTAGATACACACCTTTCACACTTTGACATATAATCTCTTTCAAATAACTTTCTGTGTGCATCCTCTTAATATTAAAACCATGCTGCTGGTACTCTCTTCTTGTTTGTGAGATAGATAGGCTGAAATTTGCTTTAATGAAGCAATAAAAGCTTTAATTATTTGCCTGCCCATCCTCTGTCTGGCCAAAATTTACCACCTTGAGGAAAACCTTAGCAACAAAACAACCACATATTGTTTGGATCCATAAGATGATCCAAACCCCTACTGGGAGTATGAATGTTTCTTGTTTTGCTGGTGGTCTTTTGTATGATTCCCAGCTCATGCTGGCAAAGAACTTTTTGGCTGATATACTCCTGTGGTGTCTTGAGCTTCACGTCTAACATCAGGACCCTTTGTTCTGTACGAATACACAGAAGTCCTCTCTTCTCCAGTTTTCCTTTTATTGTGTTAAGGCTGTTTAGTTTTCATTATGATGACAGACTAATCTTTCTTTTCCTTTACAGTTGCTGTGGTTTAACCCCAGCAGGCAACTAAATGCCATGTAGCTGCTTGCTCACTTCCCCTTCCCCTGCCACCCAGTGATGGGAAGGGGAGGAAAATCAGAAAGGAAAGAAAAGAAAAGAAAACTCGTGGGTTGACATAAAGAAAGTTTAATAATTGAAGCAAATAAAAGATAATAACCACAACAAGAACAGCAAGAACAATACTAATACTACTTCTAATAATTGTAATAGAAAGGAGAGGGAGAGAGGGAGATAAAACCCAAGACAAGTGATGCACAATACAATTGCTCACCACCTGCTGAATGCTGCTGTCTCTGAGCCACAACTGGCTCTCCCCTGCAGGTAAATCTCCCCAGTTTATATACTGGGCATGGTGTTTTGTGGTGTGGAATATTCTTTTGGCCATTTAATGTCAGCTGTCCTGGAAATACTCCCTCCCAGCTTTTTTTGCAGCTCCTTACTGGCAGAGCACGAGTCACTAAAACGTCCCTGACTTAGAGTAGCTACTACTTAGCAACAACTAAAACATCTGTGTATTATAAACATTATCCTCATACTTAATCCAAAACACAGCACTGTACCAGCTACTGAGAAAAAAATTATCTCAGCTGTAGCCAGGACATTAGTTTTATTCAACTTGTTTTCTTTTCAAGGGCTTAATTTTTGCAGTCAAGTATTATGTTTAGGAATAGAGGGAGACCCTAAATACCTTCTAAGTAGAAACTGATCTTAATGGGTTTTTTTTGTAGCTTTTTATCAAGGCCTATTTTTTTTTTTCTGCTTGCATTATCAGCTTAATCTAGATGGTCTAAATTTTCCATTTTTAATTGGTCATAGTGTTTTCCTCTTTCATAGTTGTATTAAACCCAGTTCTTGTTTTGTGGCTACTCATCCTGAATCAGCATATGCTCCTCTTCCAGCTACTCTGAACATTGCCTCAAAGCTTTCCAGTAAATAGGAGATAATGCCATCTGCAAATCTCAGGTGACTTGCGTATTCTTCGTTGATACTACTATGCTTATTTTCTCATTCAAGGTTTACAGTGACCCTAGAGGGGAAAAGGAGTTTGCTGACATAACTGAAAAATAACCTTTTCACTTACCTTGTTAAATGTAAATTTCCACTGAACTGCACTATAAATGTTTTTGAAGAGATAAAATCTACAATAATTTAAAATGTATTTTGGAAGTGAATATGAGACTTTAGTAGTCTACATGAAAATCATTGAAAATGTAGGTTAAATTAGCTGGGCTGGAGACTCATGGATTAATGTGACAACCTAGATTCTTCTACTGGAAATCCAGCCGTGAGGAGGGACAGCAGCAATTTTACACTTCAAGTAGTGGGATGTTGTAATCTTTAGAGAAGGATACTCCTGCCTGATAAAGAGATCATCCTGACTACCTGTGGGCTGTGCACTCATGAATGTGTGGTCAACAAAGCAGTAAAAAGGAAAAAAAAATCTCAGAGACCAGCACAGCTATAGTCTGAAGCCATGTTTACCTATGCCATACTTTGTGTTAGTTTTCTGTAAGAAAGCCTTCCTCAGTCTGACAAGCACTTATCCATCTATTAATTCCGTGGGATGATCCTGAGGGCCACTAATGTAAGGATAAAATCTGGATTTGAGTGAAAAAAATAAGAGTATTTCCAAAATTTAACTGTCTTAGGTATATGCTCTGCATCCAGCTAACGAAAATGTGATGAGCCTGAGTAAATCTCAGTGAATTGTGTTGTTAAACTACTTTGAGACAGTGCTGAATAAACTGTGATTGTGAACTGGGTTGAGAATAACCCTGGTGTTTGATGTTGAAGATAATTATCTCAGTCCAGATTACAAAAATAACATAAGACTACAATAGGAAGAGTTCTGTGTCACAAAGCGTTTAGGCTTTGTGGGCTTTTGAATGGCAACAGTGATGACAGAATGACAAAAAAGACTGGAGGAAACTGCTAACATGGCCATACTGTTATGCTATCGATTTCTTCTAGAACATATTCTTCAGCTAATTATGCATTTAAGACACAGATAGGAAGTTTCTTTCCTTAAAAGTTCTGTATCATTTCTTCTTCTTTAACAGAAATTCCAGTCAGAGTAAAGGAAATGCCCTTATGAACCATTTCTCCTTTCTTCCACTCAAACTGACTGGATATACATAGACATACATTATTCATGGCTAAATTTATACTAGTCTTTTCTTGTTTGCCATTCTGTGTTTGGGTACCCAGGCTCTGGGGCAATGCTGTTGTGTAGAGGTGATAAAACTGATAGAAGTCCAGGCACTGCAGGTAGGTCATGATGCTCGCCAATCAATATTTCTGTACTTTTAGCTTCCTGATGAAAATCAGGATAATCGATTCATACTTTATTTGTGTGTGTGATGGAATCACAGTTTTATCTGCCAGCTTCTTAAGCCAGACCACAGAGACTAGCATTTGTCTTCTCTCTGTAACATGGCCTACTGATTATGCTGCAAAATGCTAATTAACTCACTTGATAATTAAATAAATTTGTTAATACTAGTAAACTCACTAAATCTTAGCATTAGCATTCACAGCACAGCATTTTGTTGCAGTGCAAAGACTGTGGCAAAATACTAAGGACTCTTTAAAATAGCTATCATTATTAAATATTCTTTCTTTCAACTAAAAATATTTCACAAAGATACATAGATATCACAATAATTTTTCTAGACAACTCCAACAACTTCTTTTTAACTTGTACATTCCTTTCCACATTAGGATCGTTTAATTTGAAAGACTTGTTCTGTACAATACAGCTTATAAATAATGCTCTTAATAATGGCTTACCAGTAGTAAGATTTAATTCCATATTCACACAGAACTCTCATTTAAACTAAGTGGGAGTTTCTCTTGATTAATCCTAGTAAAATCAATAATCTTTTGTTAATTAACGTTTTTATTTAGTGGCTATTAGTTGGAAACTGTTAAGTAGTTCAAGCTTTGCCTAATATCACTCCTCCGACTCCTATTCTGTAGTGTCTACTGAGTGCAAAAAGGTTTGTTGTACCTAAATTGAGATGGAAATGCTGTAGAGTACAACTCTAACACTGAAGCACATGCACTTGTTTCTGCTAGGTTGACTTTTGATTCTATTTATGGTGTTTTTACAGCAGTTCTGGTTTTAAGTTTTTTTTTAAGGCTGATTTCAGAATGTAAAGGCTGAATTTTGATCTGTTGCATATTAGAAATGGTATTACCATTTTATCTTTTTTTTTTTTTACTAATTGAGTTAATGCTGAATGGAACATATTGTGGACTAAGATTAGTTTAAATACATATCAAAAGGCAAGACTGCTTTCTCAGCTCAGTACTGAAAGTACCAATTATGCTATTTTTGTGAGCTTTCCTATCAACAGCAGAGTACAGAACAACTTAAATGTTTGGAGCCATGAATGCTCTAAGTGCTCCCTGAATAAATTTTTTGCTTGTCTTCTCTTCATCAGTGTTAGTCTGAAATGCATGTTTTTGGACCCAAACATTCAAAATTATAGTTCAGAAAATATTCCTCATAATCAATTACAGATTTTTAAGCGGACATTTATATTCGTGATCATTTCTGGTAATATTAGGTGTTTTTTCACTTACAGCAAGGCTCTTTATTTAACTCTTAAGAATAGTGACAAATGCAAATTCTTTGTAGTTATTAAAATATTTCAAGGGTCACATGCTTAATGCATTGTAAATCCACTGCAGCTACTCTCAGTCCATAAGTGGAAGTGTATTGCCAAAAGAGTAGACAGATTTCTGGCTGATGTTCAGGTAATGAAGGTAATATTTACTAACCCCATGAGCAGCATGTCAGCAGCATCCTTGGGGCATGAACACGTTCAGACTCATTGCCACTTACAGCCAGAAAACACATTTGGACACAAAATAGGCCAGGTAGATTTTTAAAAACTGCTTTTACCAGCTGATAGGATTTTTTTTTTTTTTTTTTTTTTTTTTTTTTTTTTTTTTACTTTTTCCTCATACAGCTATCCTTGAAGAGCCATTCCTGTTTTTGATGGAAACATCACCTACCGCTGTCAGCTAACCCAATCTGCTTGCTTTGTATGAAAGCACACTCTGTGGCCAGATCCTAAGCTGGCTCAAAATGCTGTTGCTGCCTTGACTTCACAAAAATCGTGTTGTGAAGCTGAACCTAAGATGCCTACTTTGAAAGCTTCCCCCCTTGCCCTCTTTATCGTTCTGAGACTGAGGAAATAGAAATAGAAGGCACATTTCTCAGACTGAAGCTAGTTTTGTCTGTGCCTTTACAGAAACTATAACCCTTCACAGGCTTAAAATATCTTGTCCAACAGATTAGCCTCCCTGATGAGACTGTCTCACCAAAGCACCTTATGGCACTGGCTTTATTTCCCCTGTTCTTGCAGTGCATGGGCTGGGGGGTGCATATTTGTTTTCAAAATGAGGGAGGACTGAAACACACAAGAAAGGGGTGTCAGATGACACACAAGCAGTGCTGTCATCTGGTGGTGAAATTGTTACGACTTCTAGCAAACTAACCATGCTTTTCAACCAATAGCTTCTTTTTTTTTGAGGGTGTTGATATAGTCCCCTTGGCATACATTAACGAATCTTTCATATTAGAAACAGGCAAGCCCAGTGATTTTATCCAAAATCACTAAACTTTTGAAACTATTTTTGTGGAAGAATAGCACACCAGAGGTAGGTTTACTGTGTTCAGGCTTTGAAATTTTCTTCAGCTCGCACTGCCAAAACAATGGAGTCTAAAGGAATGAGGAAGTAGGGACAAAAAGACATACCCCTCCCTCAGACACATACTCAAATGTGAAAGTACTGTTTTCTACTCTTACAGTTTTACCATCAGTACTTTTCTGCTGCATTATAGTTGGTGTCCATATCTTTACATACCAGGAAAATACACCTTTTAGATCTAGCTTCAAGGACCGTTTTGTGGAATGTAACTAAACAAGAGGGATATTACTGCCATCACTTAATCTCAAATGATACAGTCTGCTCACCTGAGAAGCCAGAGAAAATGTACAGCAAACAATGACAAAATTGTTACTTCATGATCTCTTTTCATACCTTTTAAGGCTGACTCCTTTCTGAGCTGTCTTAACCTTTAAAGTGAGACAAAATTGAAAAAAAGTTATAGTTGCCACATGAAAAAATTAGAAATCAAAGAACAAACCAAAGTATTTTGAAATTATTTTTACACATAAATGTAGTACACATACCAACTGCATTTCTCCAATATCCGACCTATATTACAAACTTTACAGATGGATAACAAAATAGACTATATGGATGATCATAATACAGTCATCTTTTGTCTTCCCGGAGTGCTTTCACTGGGAGTTAAATGGTTAAAAATGCTGAAATTAAAATATAAGCTTTTGTGTCTGCAAGAATTTTCCTTATTATCTATTAGCCTGTGTTATATGAGTCCTATATTTTGGAGTAGATTTCTTTTAGATATATGGCATTAACCAGAAAAGCTGGAACTGCTGAATAAAATACATCATTCTGGTTACAGATTTCCCATGCTGCTATAACTGCAATTTCTATGAGTCTGTGCTACTCATTGGAGTTGACAACTTTCAATGTTGCTATTTTGTTTCTCCTGCAAGGACTGAACAACCCACACTGATGGAAATTCATTGACACTAACATTTTTAATTCAGAAGGAGATGATTGTGCTTTCTATATTCAAAACTGATTTTCCTTGAATCTGGTTGTGGTATGCTCTTCTCCACTTAATAGCAACTTAGTAGCTGACCTAATTTGAATAACTTCTGGAGGCAGAGACAAGTAGTTAAATAAAGGTATCAGGACCTAGCTCTTTAAATGTGGCTAGCCATACAAAAAGTTTCTTTACATTCTTGAAATGCAATAGTCATATTCACTGTCCTGTAATAACAGCAACAATAAAGAGGAACTGGAACCGTGAAGATTTATTATATTCACAGATTTCATGAATCAGTGAGAGCATGGACAGGGTCACCGTGCAGAGTCAAAGTAAGGATATTAGCTGGGGTTTCTTAATTTGATTGTGAGCCATTGTTATGCTTGTGTGGCCTATTACCTGTAGTGGTTGGTTTTATTCACAGTTTAGATTTTCTGCTGAAATTCCAAGTCAAATCAAAGGGATGGTTTTGTAAAAATACTTCCTGTAGTTTGCTTTGCTTAACTTTATAAGATGTTTTTATAGTGCAATGTTAAAAACTTGATTCTTTTCTACCAGTGAAGACCACAAAGTCATCGAGGCTCATTGTTATTTTAAAACATGACAAGCTGGCCTTAAGACCTTAGGGATCCTTTCTTCAGAAGTCAAGCTGGTGATGGATAAGGAGCCATCAGAGCTGTGTGTATCTTAACTGCAGGAGTTCAATTAAGAAGCCAAGAGTGTCTCAGGTACACGGGTGCAAATGGAAGTGCTCTCTTTGATAATGTCTCTGTAGTTGCTCAGTGCAGGTAGTTGGCTTCCCCCAACTCATTTCAGATTGCACAAGAAGGTTAGCACAGAGGAATACCTGAAAGGACTGAGTTCCATCAGTGTTCAGTGAGTGCTAGAGAATACCACAATGGGGAAAGGTTATCAAAATCCCAGTGCCTACATGGGGATTTGTCAGGAAATGGTTAGCTGTAAGATCTAGCTACTATTAGCCACAGCCCTGAGAGCTCTGCTGCCTTTCTCCTCCTGAGAGAAACACTGTTCTGCTGCCTATGCTGTGCAAAGAAAGTTTTCTTACCCAGCACTGATATCTGAAAAGTCTGTTTTGCAGTTGTTTTGCTCCCACATTCCTTTTGCTTTTCATAATACTTGGAAGTGTGGTGGAGAATTTCCAATTACTCTCACCCTACACCATATTTATCAGCTATTTTTAGACGTTGAGATACCAAAATACACAAGAAGTAGTCATTGTCGAAGACATGGTCATTGTCAATGAACTTTTAACTATTTCTTCTTCAGTTCCTTCACCCTTGAAAGAATATTCACAAGTTCCTGATGAATATGATGTCAAAGGTTAAATAAGATGAAAAATAGTGCATTAGAGTCACAAGAGAATTTTTTTTTAACTTGAAAGCTACTGTAAGGCATCAGCTAAACACAGCTGTAAGTTTCCAGACTAGATGTCTTTTGTATTCATTCTTCATGCATATTAATGGGAAGGTCTCATCTAGTCAGATCAAAGTTCCTATAGGAAAAATATTCACATTTAAAAATTAATTACTGTGTTTAGCTTAAGTAATTAATTGGCATAATCACACATGCTTTTATAAACTAAACATTAAAGTGAACAGCTACAGTATTTGGTGATAGTCTTTAGGATAGAACAGAAATGTATAATTCCTAAGTTGAATTGAATTTTTATTTTATTATGAAATAATTTTACAAATAGTCTTTCCTCAAAAAGTTTAATAAAGAGAGCAAGAGAAACAAACAACTGTAATAGATGTTAAAAAGGATTATTTCATAACTAAAAATGCTTTTTTTTCCTAGCCCTTAAAATGCATTTGAAAGTCCTCAGATACAGAGCAAAAATAGTCTGTGTTGTCACTGTTTTTCTTATCTTAAAATGGAATTAAAATTTCTGGGTACTTACGGAACATTTTAATAATTAAGAGTGGATAATTAAATGCTTATTTTCTAGTACAGTAGCTGAAAAGAACATGAAGTCCCATCACTCATTTGCAGAGAGGTGTTGTGTTAATGATTGATGATAAATGATGCAATCCTATCAGAGTGAAAAATTTTTCTTCAAAAGCTATTAAAAACACTGAAACAAATTAATATCCAGGATAAATGGCAAACTTGAGAAGTCTGATGAGGTCTGTCCAGTATACTGTGATCATCTTTAAGCATATTATTTTGTAACAGAGGTTTAAGCATTTATTAAATTCAGACTGAATTTACATCAAAGGTTGCCATTAAAATAGCCAGCTCTCAGGTCCAAAACCCCATAAAATCTAAACACAGCAAGAGTTATTAGACCTCTCATTCTAATTCCTCTAAAATCACAGCCTTTTGTGGTGCATTCAGTTATTACCTTAGTACTCAGTTTTGAGTCCAAGAATATGTTTGATAAAAGTATACCTTGGATTTGGATACTCTATTTCTCCCAGAAAGTCACCGATCATTTGTTTGAAGAAAACAGTAGTTAGAACACTTCCTTTTGAGTACTTCACTGTTTATGCACACAATTTCTGCTATGTCTCACTTCAATTTGTGGCTAGTGGCTCTTTACATGCTTTGTGTGCTAGCTTTCCCATTCAGCATGTCCCATGAATTTCACTTTTTTTTTTCATGAAATGACAAGAACATAACCAAGCTTCTTTAAGCTTTCATTGAAATACTCTTTTCTCAGTCTTCAATTACTTTCATAGTCCTTTTCTTCATACTTTCTATTTTTCAACAGTGTTTCAAAAATATTTAGGGTAGAAATATTTTTGGCTTCCATTATTTATCTCTCCTGAGCCATAAATAAAAGCAGAGTAAAGCCAGGCTCCTATTCACTACCTTCTTTATGCCATTTTTCCTTTCTTCCTATAGCATCAGTGGGACACTCCTGCTGAGTTGCTGGCTTGTTATGACCCCAAATTCTTTACAGACTCATTGCTTGAGGTGTTTACTTCATTGTTGCATCCTGTATTTCTTCCTCCAGTATATGCAGATTTGTATTACTCTAACTGGGAACACTAGTCTAAAAATATTTATGCTTTTTAGTTCCTTTTATTTTTCATGAGTCCCAAATCACAGATGGTAAAATTGTATAATAAAAGACTGAACAGTCCCTCTTTCTGATGCCAAGCCTTTGCTGATCACTCTCTTATGCGTGTTCGTTAGCCAATGCTTAATCCAGTTAAAACACGCTTTGTTGATACTGTGCAGTGCTATATTTTTAATTAGAATATTGAGTGATACTAAGTCAAAAGGCACACAAAAGTTGAAGTGTATTATACCTACATCGTTACCTTTGGCAACCTAACTTAAAATCTCATCAAAGAGCAGAAGTAGATTTGTTTGACAAGGCTTATTTTGCACAGAACTATGTTGACTAGCATTAATTATATTCCTATCTTTTAATAATTTATTAATTGAATCTCTTTTCAGTTTTCCTATTATTTCTCTCGGGAAGGATGTTGGGCTGAGCAGCCTGGGAATACAGATGTCACCTGCTTGCTCTTAGTAGAATACCAAGAAAGATGTAGCACTGCTGCTTAATGGAATATCAGTGGCATTTTTCATTCCTTCTTTAGGTCCCCTAAATAGGTATTTTTTTCTTAATTTTGACATGCTATATATTCTTACTAGCAGAAGAAAAGTTCCATCAGCAAATTGTGAAGTAAAACAGTTTATGTAAATAAACTACTGCAAGTCTAGCTATGCCATTGTGCAACGTATTAGAAATGAAAGCAAACTTAGTGTGAATACGGGAAAAGATGTTACACAACTGTACTGCAGTGTTACAACAGGATGATGTGTGCTCAAATTAGAAAGAGCAATTGAAGAAGTCTGAATATGCATCTGTAATTCTGAAAGGCTCTTATGTTCTTGTTCCCAGAACTTGTCAGTGAGATATAAAATAGAAATAGGTACAGTCAGTTTCCTGCACATTAGGATCTTTTTCTGGATTAAAAAATCCATCTCAAAGTTTTGATTTCTATTTTGGCTTTGTGGAACTGGTGGAGTTATAATATTTGCATTTGTGTTGGATGCTTTTGATTTCCTTCATGCTTGAAGTTTCTGGTTCTGAGTAGACTTTAAATTCATTGTGTTTAGGAAAGCCAGGTATTAAACAAAAGCAGTGACTAGAAGGGAGTGGATAATCTATAGATCCACTATCTAGATTTTATGTTGTCCTTCATTCCTTAAACAATCTGGGATAATTAGCATTTAAAATACATGGCTGCCGCTGCTGCAAGAGAATTTCTGGGAGGAGAACCAGCACTTCAACTGGACAAATTCATCACCTTGTTACATTTTGCAGCTGTGATATCAGGAGCACTTGGCAGGAAGGGCCAGGTAAGTGACTATACTATGGGCTGGAGCAGATGTGCCAGTAGAACAACACTGAGTCCTGGGCTGTGTCTGAGGTTTGTCTGTGTCAGGGTCTGGATCATTAGGTGGTCACTGAGTGCCTGTTTTTTGCTAGAGATTCCTAGAAACCAGGTATACCAGCAAGCAAGGTCATCCTTGCTTCCAAAACAATAGGATGGCAGAAAGACATTTAATAGAAAATAGTCTGCTGAGAGCTAGAAGATATGTTTTATCAAATCACACTGCTTAACTTTTTTCAGAGATGTGAATCCAGGTTCCACAGATGGGCCAGATTATTGGATGCACTATCCTGAAAGCCATTTCAGGGTCTTCCTTCATGCTCTTCTGCTTTAAACAAAGGATTAAATATTCATTGATCCACAGAGACAAAAAAAAAAGAAAAGAAGGTAGCCCTATATTCATACTGTTGTGGCAGTAAAAGGTGCACCAACATCTGAATCTTAAAATTCCACATAGGCTCTAGTAAAATATTGTCACAGATTATGGGAATTCCTCAAAAGATTCTGAATTGAAAAATTGGTCTCCCAGCACTGCTGGAGGACACCATACTAGGATTATTGGGAAAAATAAAAATTCTTCTACTCTGGAAAATCTTTTTTTTCCCCTGTATTTTTTTGAGGAAGATTGTGTTTTGTGGATCTAATACATGCCCATGATTAAGGTCTCTAAGCAGCTAAGTGCATGTTGATCTTGGTTATTTTACTTGTGAAATTACTTTACTTGGAACTTTCAGTCTTTTGCTTTTTGCATTTATTTCACTGAACTTTGAACCTGACACCATCCTTTTTTCACCAGACTTGATAATGGTTATTCAGAGTTTCTATATATAGACTATCAATTCAAATTTCCCTGTCTGTTTTTAGATTTCTTTTGTCCAGAAAAATGAAAATCTCCAAGGATGGAGATTCCACAGCCTCTTGGGGCAACGTGTGCCAGTGCTTGTGCATCATTAAAATGAAGCTCAAAATCAAAGTTTAACGTTTGCAATTTTGGTAATACTTACTTAAAAGTGTTGAAGTCATCTGCAATATTCAGAAAATCTAAGTTGAAACTTACCTTCATACCACTGATAAAAGATAACAGAATTCATGCAACATCCCAATGGAGAATAAATCAGTCATACTTGGAATGAGACACTGGACTATCTGGTTTTAGAAAATTATGAGGATTTAAGTTTCTACTCCTAGTTCACGCATATTGCGTGCACAGTTTTAAAAATAAGTTCTACATTTCGAGAGCTTGACTTGCAATCTCAATATTCCTTTCTCATATTATGAATTTCCCCTCCCCCCACCCCACTTTTATTGTACATTAACAATATGATTATAAAAATAGATTTCCCATTCTGCTTTGTCTTTACATTGTGGTTTGATTTTAAAAAGCGCTTTACTTTAGCAGTGAGTACTAAGAATTATTTAGAATATATACAGATGAAAATCAGGGCATAGATCCATTTTTAACCTCAAAGATTCTGCTTTGTAATGACTGTAACTGGCACAGTAAAGGGGTGAAAAGGTATGCAAAATCACAGCAACACAGATCTTGTCAGCAAAGCTTTAATTCTTTTTCTGCCTGTGTAAGTTCAGGACAGGGTATAATCACTGAAAGATTATCATAGTAAGTAAGCACTTCTGATATACTATTTTTTACCTAAACAGCAGTTAGCTGAATGTGTTTCACAGTTCTTCCCTTTGCCCAGTGGGATGCCCCTGTGGTGGTTTACTAAGAAAACAGGATGCATAGTTTTTGGTCTGCCACTAGCAATCTGGGGCCCAGAGGAAAAAAAAAGCAAGCCACTGGCTTTTCAGCAGTTTTCTTGTAGGAGACTTATAAAAATTCCTTATTAAAAACACATTTAAAACAAGGTAATATGGATCTCGGACACTGCAATTTTCTTATGTTTCTCATTTAATTTGAAGGTATATTATATTCTTGATTTTATGCTTCAGGTAGGCCTTTAGAAATTGTAAGGTAGAAATTAATTGCTCCTTACAAAGGGTTCATTGGCTTCATTTAAGATAAAAATCAGTAGGGGTGAAATGCAGTAAATACAATTGTCACCTATGTGTTGATCCCACTCCCTTTTATGCCACATAAAGAATCTGTGTTTTCAAAGCTGTTGCTTGCAGAGTTCTGCAGTGCTGGAAAGAGATCCTCATCAGTTTAGGTACCGCAAGGCTCTGGGTAGTGGTCACTTTGTGTGGATTCACTCAGTAGAGTCCAGCATAATCATGAATTGTCCATGGATGCTTCTGAAAGAGAAGCAGAAAGTGAGGGTACACAGAGAATCCCTGGTCCAGCCATCCAATCAGATGTATTTGTTTTCCCTTAATGTGTTTGATTTTGCCCAAAAATAATACTATGGTTAAACTGACATGCAATAGATTTCATTGATTATCATTTAGGAAAATGCTTGGGTATCTAATTTTCAATATGATCTTAAGCATGAAGGACTAAATACATGCATGAGTATCTGAATTATTTGTTATGATTTTACATACACATGATAAATCAGAGCATAAACTAAGTGCATTATGCACTTTCTAAAACTAACACAAAAATCTAAGTTAAGACAAATAACGATGTAAGTAAATCCCAAATAGACATGAAATTTTTGCAACCTTATCTATTATGCATACCTTCCTAACATAAACCAGGGGAAAATTTAACAGTGTATTTAAGATTTTATACCAATGTTTTAATGGAATATTATTTAATAACTTTAGGGTTTACATCAAAATAATTAATCTCATATTCATTACTGCATGGTTTGGTCTTTTTATATAAATGGAAAATTAGTTTAAAGAAACAGAATTAAAATTATATTATAATGATTAAAAACAAAGTAGGTACTGCAATATCATATAGAAATACAACTTCTTCAAATGGAAACTGCTTTTATGGCTATCTATCTCTGCTTACATGTTTTAGGGGAATCAAAAAGAAGTTTGCTTAAATGGCTAACTCTTTTTTGAGAAAAAAGTCTTCAATGTCTTCAAAGCAAGTCTTGCTATTATTTAACAAATATTAATCATGCTTACAGAGGCCACTTGAGAAAAATTTATTACAAGACATTTGTGACCAGTCATGCCATAGGAAGAGGAGAGAGTCACAGGGCTGAAATGACAGTAAGGTTTATGTATGCAGTGCTCCTCTTGTAGTTAAATTGCAGGATGTGACATTGATCTGAAATGTGAGCTGTTTGAAGTAGCAACTGTCAATCTCTGTAATCAAAGGACGGCCCAAAGTCTTACTCAACCAGCCATTTTGGCATGACCACTCAGTTTATAAAGCCCAGTCCTGTACAAATCTGTCTTCAGGAGGCACTTCAAGAAGTCTGTGCAGTTTGTGGATAGTGTGCAGCCATTCAGAACTATAGCTTGGACTCTATTGCAAAAGTACAGCAATGCTTCATTTTAGTGACTGTACTTATTACAAGGCGAGACAAATGTGGATTGAGGTGTGAATGAATGTCTGCTGCTGTTGATATTTAAAATCGGTTGGATGATATTTCTCTTTGTGCATTTATTTACTCTTTCATGTACAAAAGAGTCAATATTAATTTTAGAGTACATATATGCATGTAGATTTGATTGCAGTGATCTCAAGAGGGATCACTTTTAATTGAGAAAAATGTGTAGCATATTTCTGGTCTTTTCTCAGGATCATGGTTATCTTTTCTAATTCTGTTTTTCTTTATAATTATTCAGTGTTTGTTCAGCTGTGTAAGGGAAAGTGGTAAACAAAAAAAAAGTGCATGTAAAATTGAAAAAAAATATATTAATAATTCTATCCAAGTGTTATTAAAGCTGACTCTATAGTTTTGAAGTATTTTTAAGTGAGCATATGTATAAATACTGATACAAGCAACTTGAAACTTCAGCAATTATTTCCATTCCTTCCCAGGTACAAACACACTTGGAAAATCAGTCTCGATACCACATACAGCAGAGCCAGAGGCACCAGGTGAAGCAGTACCTGACCCTTGATACCAAGCTGTCCAGCCAGACACTCTCCCTGTCCCACTCTCACACAATCCAGCCTGTGGGAGTGACCTCCATTCTGCGAAACGGACACATGCCTCCAGTGAGCAGCGCTGGCACTCCGGAAAGCCCTGTCACCAAGCTGCTGGCCCTTGGAGGCGAACACGAAAATGCGGTAGGGCTGAGCTGGGTAAAGGAAAGGGGAACTGGACTTTGTCCACCTCTACAAAAATCTTACATGACCCACCTTGTACTAGAAGTGGGCAAGACATGACTTAACTTTCAAGGGGCCTTTGGTTATGGCACTTGCTTTCTGTATCCTTTTGAATTATGTGGGATATCCCCTTGTGTGCCTGTGAATAGCTTACTGCAGGATCAAGCTTTCAGACTGCTGCCAGATAAAAGTACTGTTGCATTTTTTTACATATGCATCGTATGTTGCTGTACGTTTTCTGAATATGCACTTTGCGAAGAAAAACATCCTTTTTTTCAGATGGGAGTTGTTTCTGTCTAAAGGTATTAACCTAACTGCATAGAAAAAGTTAAATCAGGATTACCTTCAATACATAACTGAAAAAATCACTCATTCATTCTTCAGTTAGTTGTATATTTTTATATGGGTTATCTTGAATAAATTGGCAAAGATATGCTAACTTTAGTGTCACCATCGATTTTAACAGAGGTTCAGCTATAATACAATATCAGATTCTTAGCCAGTGTGAGATGTAGGTCATTATGGCTTTTAATAGTTCAATAGATTTCAAATGAGACTGTTTATTAGGTAAAAGGGTACTTCCTAAAGAAATGAGAAATGGAGATGCTGTATCACGTCTTGGACTTTACTAGAAAAGAAGAATCTTACAAATACACTGTGACTCATTTGAGCATTTGGATGTTAGGTAGCTAAGCATGAGGGAGCCCATAGAGCTTCCTGGAGAGTTCATCTGGGGCCTCTCCATTCCTTCTGCATTGATAACTTGACATTTTAAGTCAGCTTTATGGGTTGCTGAAGCTACTTTAAAATGCTATTTTAAATGGCCTTTGTGGATATCTATGTGACCACCTCCATGCTGGCAAAGTGCAATGTGCTGAAACTGTTCTCAGGCATTTTGGGTCTGATCAGGAGCCTGCCCTTGTACCACTCTCTGTCCTGGTGAGCAAGAGAGCGCCTGGTGAAGACTGGGAGGGTGACAGCTGGCACTGGCAAGATCCTGGCAGCTTTGCTATGATTTGGATAATCTCATCTCAGACACAGAGGGATGACTGTCACACTGTAATTTCTTAATGTGGGTGTGCCCTGTGGTTGAGAGTAGGCTATAGATATATTAGTAAATAATATAGAGCCAACACGCAGGTTGGTGCAGTAAACTGCACTCCTTCATATTGCCAGCATTTCTTGGTATCCTTTTGGCCCTGATGGTGCTTTACTAGATAAGTCTGGGCACAACTCCTGGCATAGTACTTTGGTTTTAGAGAGAGAGAGGAATGCATGTATGAGCTGTGCAGGGCCATGTTGCCTAAAATTCTATGTTGAAAGGTCCCATGTCTGTGTGATACTTTTGTTGCACAGGACCATCTACAATTCTTTCAGCTCCCAAGAGCTGCAGACAGTAGAGTTAAAAGTGACGTGATCATCATGGGATCTCTACAAAAATTATATTGTAAATGGAACCAGACCATAATTATCACTGAAAACTCATGTTATACTTTTCCCAAATCTATATATACCTATAGGCCTTCAAAGTATCCATTGTTTCATCCCAGGTAACTATTGAACTATTCCATCTGCCTCAATAGTTTTTGGCTCAGATTAGATCAAAAGTGAGACCAGAAGGCTGTCTGGAAAAGTATCCAGTGTACTGCTAAACAAAAAAACCTCTACCTACCAAAGAGGGCAGCATGTAACACCAAACCTTGAGTGACTCATGCAGTTGCAGAACCACAGGTTCCTTTCAGCCTTCCTGCACCAATGCAGCAGTGCACTGTGGATATGACACATTTGATCATGATGAGAGGTCACAGTAACAGCTCTACAATGCACTCCTGTCATCTGATCATGGTGCTGCAATAAGGGGTTAAAACAGGGGAGTGAGCTGGTGTTTAAGAGAAAGGTGTATCTTGCTAAACCATAACTGGTTTCACAAGAAGTAAAAAATGTGAATATTGCATAGAAGTGTTTGAATTGTTTGAATTTTAAGACATAAACTTCTGCAATTCAGTTTTATTGCTGTAATAGATATTCAAGATTAATTCCTCTGTATTTTAAAAACAACTTTTTTCCATTATTATTTGTAGTGATTTGTCTTAAAATATTATTTTGTCAGATGGAAGAAGTTATTGAAGACATAATCAATATGGAATCAAATTTTAATGATGAAGGGATAGGTTGTTCTGAAACTCCTTTACTAATGCAAAGAACTGTAAGTATTTTGTTGTATTTCATCTTGCTTTGTATACTAGAAAACTTCTTTGAGTGATTCAAGCACATCACAGTTCAGAGACTAAGGAATAGTGTCAGTGGATTGTTCACCTTTCTCTTCAGTAGACTGCCTTTTTGTCAGTAAATATTACAGAAAAGGACACCAGTGTGGTGAGACACAGTAATTTTAAGTGGTCTGAATAGCATTTGGAGTTCTGGCCCAGCAAAATGTCTGGTGCATAACCCATTGGAGTTACTAATTTCTGTGCAGTGCTAAAATAATAAGGATAAAAAGTCTCTGGACCCTAGAAGGCCTTTTAAAGCCTTGCTTAAAGATCCTTTTACCTCAACTAAAAAAAAAAAGAAAAGTCAAAACTTCCCCATGTAATAGTTTCTATGGTACAGTGGTTTCTCCAGTGTCTTATCCTGAAGCAAAGCTCTAGTTCTGGATTTTCATACAGAGAAGTTGCATTTAGTTGAATAATTTCAAGGACAAATAAGAGGAATGTGACTTCTTCACAAGAATTAATGTAACAAACTTCAATTTTATGATGTCCCTTTGTGAATAAATGTGAGAGGACTAACAAAGACTATTTATGTTTCCACATATGTTACGTATTTGAAGAGGAAAGATAGAGATTTTCTGGACACAAAAACACATCGAGTGTTATTATTTATGAAAGTAATACATATCAGTAACTGCAGTGCACTTTACAGAAGGATGTATGTTGTCCTCTCTACCCTAGCTTATGTCCAGAACTGTTTGTCCTCAGGGCTTTAAATTGAACACCGATAAAGGGGAACTTCACCCTGATGAAGGCAGGATTTTCACAGGCTTTGACAGTCTACCAAGTTCACCTCAGAATACAGTCAGGTGCTTGCTCTTTATCGCTCTTTGGAGGAACATCTTTTTCTGATTTACAGAATTTACTGGCCCCAAAACTACCTTAGGAGACAAGATCTCTACTCTTCTATGTTGCCCACTATACAGTCCAGCACTGATGCCAATTAACATTTCCATGAACACCTGATATTTGCACGCCAACTACAGGATTTATGCAGCTGGACTGATTTACACATATCTCTGTAAAGAACATAACAAAGAAATGGTTCCTGGGGAGTGAATTAATATTTTGTCTCAAATTAATGTGAGGCAGGGGAGGATGATTTCAGGTATGATAGTGTGGGATAGTGATGAGAGGCATGAATTCTGGGTTTTGAGTCGTACTCCCTCAAAACCTTTTAAAATTGGATGATGTTAATCTGTGTTAATTCCAGTTTCACTGCCTTTATCTTCAGCCTTGAAGGACATTTGTCTCTAAAATTTATTGAATACCCTACTCTTGATGAGGAAGGAAATATGCAATGTCTTTCAGACCTTGATGGTATTGTACTTGCAAAGATTTGGGACTCTTGAAGTGCCTCTGGGACAAGTAATAATATTTGGATTTTCATTTGTGCTGCTAGGGAAGCCAGGGAGTAGCACGCATTCTCAAATCTCTCTTTTCAATACTGTGGCAAAATAAAGCCTGCCTTCAACAAGGCAGGCAAACTGCATTGGTGTGAGAAAATTGTGCGGTGTCTCTGCTTCTTCTATCTTCTCTTTTAGCATTGTGTACTTTAAAAACATACAAAAGAATTAGACATATGGAGATGATCTCAGGCATTTAGTTCATGCCACTTGGTTTTATGCCATCTTTCAGGCAACATCCTAAATCTGCCAGCAAAGTTTTGGTCATAAGCTGTGCACTAGAGAAAGTTAGAGACGCAGGTAGAAAATAATTTTTTTCATATCCAGTTTTTCATTATCACATTAAACACAATGAAATTTCTTTATCTGAGCCAAACATGTATGTATTACAAGAGTATTGGACTAGGAGGCATGATCAAGAGTGAGAGAACATCTAATTTCCCTGAGAAGATGTGCTGGCTTTGTGCTGTACTTAAACAAGGACCCATAGTAGCTCTGACATCTGCACAAGGTGCCTTGCTGTGGTGGCTGACACAAACATAGAGTAAGTGAGATTACAGGTGAGACTGAGTTGCCTCTGTATCTGGCTGATTTTACATTGGCTTTCTCTTTAAAATTCTCCAGCATAATGCCTAAGTATTTCTAGAATTTCTTTTTAGACTTTCCTTACTTGGGATTGTCTTGATTTGCAAACTGTGCAGAGTAGTCTCTGAAATTCTGAAATGGACTGACTTGGTTTTCAGAATGCAGTAAAAGGCTCAGGTGTTTTTTCAGCGAAATCTTTTCTTGAGAAAAATAAGTTCAATATGCCATTTTCTTGTCTCAGTGTTCTCAATGGATAGTGGCTGAGTAATCTCTCCACTTTTTGCGGTGCAACCTGTTGTGTGTTGCAGGGAACTAATATTTGCTTTAGTTAAATGCACCCACGTACCATTTTAATGGCACATTAAATGAAGACGTTGAATTCTGTGAGACCACTCATGCATAATTGCTCACAGGCTCATTGTCTGACCCTGAATTAATGAATTACAGTTATGTATTAGCAGAATCAGAGAAGTGAAAAGAAGAACATTCCTCTATCTCCCATTAAATAATTACAGCTTCTGAGGAGTGGATTATCTGGCTTTTATTGTGTTTGGACCCAAATTTATAATTTCATGAAACTGTCTGGTTTTGGGTGGTCACTTAGGAATTGCTCAAAATAGGGAATTTTCTGGCTTTGTTTCTATTGCTCTTCCGAGTACCTTAATGGCAGAAATCTACTTTTTATAAAAATCTTTTAGAATTTCAGTTAAAATGTAAGACTAGGTCCTCCCTACATGCAAGAGGTCTTGATACTTCTGAAAGTATTTGTAAACCAAATTATATCTTTGTTCATAAAGCATAACTGAAATAAAATCATAACTATTCTTGTGAACTATCATTTAATGACAACTGTTTGTTAATTATGGAGAAGGTAAGATTTAATAAACAAGACCCTTGAAGATGGCACCAATTTAAAGTAATTTTTCCTTGTTGTAATAATTTATTTTTATGAAATTTTAATTAACAGAGAGCAGAGTATTTATTTATTATAAGAAAATATTTTTTCTCTAAATGTCTTATTAGGAGCAACAGGTTTGTTCCTGACCATATTAGAATAATTAAAAAAATAAATGAAACAAATAATATGTTGTCTCAGATTGAGAGGAAGTGAATTTTTTTGGGAAGTTATAGTCAAACCAATCAGTGGTCAGATTTGAATATTGACACCTGGTGTGACCACTGAAGACATGGATCGCCTCTGAGAACACAAGAGCTTAAAAGCAGAGAATTTCCAGAGTTCAGTCTCTTTTATTCTGGCACACCCGGCCACAGGCTGGGTGGGGGAGGGAAGCCATGGAGGCCCAGGCTGAGGTAGGCCGGAGCCCTG
>VZSE01008501.1:1708518-1872886 GCA_013398275.1 Promerops cafer | reverse complement strand
TGGTGAGAGCACTGTACATGGAAGGAGCATGTCACCATGGCAGATTTTCTCCGGGGGGTGCCATGTGTGACATGGAAACATGGGAGGTTTCAACTGTGTTTTGTGAGGAGGACTGTGGTACAAGAGAGACTCCTCTCTCCCCTGATGGACTGAGAATTGATTATCTGAGTGGTGGTAACTTGATCAGGCTTCCAAGGTTTTGTCTCACTGTGTTTTAGTGGAAATTGGGTGGGAGGAGGAGGAATGTTTGGAAGGTTTTCATTCTGTTTCATGTGTGTTCCTGTTATTTTAGTGTAGGTTAATAAAGTTTTTTCCCTCTCTTTCTAAGCTTGAGCCTGCTCTGCTCTGTTCCTGGTCACATCTCACAGCAGTTAGTTAAAGAAAATACATTTTCATGGGGGCACTGGCATTGGGCCAGCGTCAAACCATGACATATATGAATGAGTTTTAGAAGTGAACTACTGTCCTGTAGGTCAGATATGGTGACAGACATTTGAAAAGTAAATACTTTTCATTTTTATCAGAAGTTCATTTTTATTCAAAATCCTTACAGTCTATTTCACATTCTGCAGTGAATTTGAAGTATATTAGTACTTCCAAGTGTTCAGAACACAGGAAATGTAGATGTTTAGGTCTGTTAATACAAAGTGTATATTACACCATCATTAATAGTTAAGGACGGGTAGTAAAAAGCTCTGCTCTACATTGCTTTTAATGTCAGCAAAGAGAAAAATTTAAGAAACATATTAAAGCAGATGCAAAGAGCATTAGTCACAGTGAAGAGAGGAAAGAGCAGAGTTAAAAAATAGGATCTCTGTGCTTTTCAGGGTGTGATTTAACAGCATGTGATCTTATGAATCACTTCTTTGTACTAAATGTTGTTTTGTTTTCATAATATACATATACAGCCCTAGGACTCACCAGTAAACCCAATAATATAGCAATCACAATGGACATCTGTATGAAAACAGTTGGCAATTTACCAGTACTTTCATTCAGAAATAACTGTTGCGGTCCAAATAATCACTGTACAACTGGGATAATGCTCTCTACTTGACATGCAGTCCACTAAAACTTATTTCAAAAGCTTTAGGAGATTGACTGGCTTGGAATGAGAATGAAGTGAGAAGAAGTTAATGTTCTGCAATGGCGCAGGCCTCTCTTGCACAGACCTGGCTGGGACCAGCAAGAAAAATAACTGAATCTTGTGAACATTTTCAAGGATTCTAAGTTGTCCTTTTTTCTGGTGCACAAGAAAACATGAGCTTTCAGCATTATTTTTGAAGAAGCCTGGGGAGAGAGGCTCTGTAGCAGTTAGATGGCTGGCAATGAGAGCGAAGAAGTAGTTGCAGAGCAATGCTTCAGGCAGAGCACTACTGTGAAGTTGGATTTCAAATTCACCAGGAGAGGCCCAGCTGCTGGTATGTAGAATCAGTTCACCTCCATGTTGTTCACCTCCAGTAGTCAATACTGAATGACTAAACTAAATGGAACAGTTCCTTTCAGATTGGAGGAAAATTGAAAGCTACTTCATGGAAAACCTTCTTATTGAATTTTTTTCCATGTCCAGTACCAAATAAAGCCAAGAAAAAAATGTTTCCATGTTGATGTAGGAAGAAATTATTTACTGTGAGAGTGGTGAGACACTGTAACAGGTTGCCCAGGGAAGTTGTGGATGCCCCAACCCTGGCAGTGCTCAAGGCCAGGCTGATTAAGGCCTTGAGCAACCTGGTTTGGTGGGAGGTGTCCCTGCCCATGGCAGGGAGGGTTGGGACTAGATGGTCTTTAAGGTCCATTCCAACCCATTATCATTCTATGATACTATGATTTATTTGTAATATTTAAGAAATGTTTTCTTTAACTATCCCCTTGAATGACCTCAGCAGCAAGAATATTAGGAAATGAAGAATTAAACCAGTACCAGAGAAGGGAAGCCAAAGCACCTGGGCATGCTGTAAGTCAGGGATTGTGGGGAAACAGCTGGGCAGGGGAAAGGTGGCAATACTCTGTAAAGGTTGTGCCTTGCAATGAGTCACCTCTTCAGGGATCTTCTGAGGCTTCACTGCTTCACTTTCATTTCATATACTCATAGTTCACTATTTTACCAAGATTGGGAGCTACTGTCTATTTCCAGTCTGCTTGGGAGTCAAGTCAGTGGGATTGCTTCACTTTTGCCACTCTTGCAGGAAAAGAGCTTGTGGAGAAAATCCTCAGTGGCTGCATGGCTTGCTTATATTTGTTTTGCTCCTTTGGCATTTGGAAAAAGTCTTGTGTTGCACAGGTACGGACTAGAAGTTAGATCAGGACAGGACAGATAGATGTTTTCCTTCTTTAATTTTTATGATTCTATTAACTATAGCTGGTATGAAGTTCTGATTAAATCTGTTAACTCTGCATTTGATTTTAGGGAGACACAATTTATTAGTAAAAGCATAGTTCACTCTGTCTGCAAAATCTCACTGCTATTACAAGGTCTTTGAGGTCACAGTTTCTCATCATGACATTAATAATTTGTATTTGTATTAATTATTTGTTAAATATTGATGGTGACCATCTGGATGGATTGCAAAAGCTGCTGTCTGTCCCATTCTCAGAAATCACACAGAAGGAAGAAATTCAAGTAGGTATGCTCCAAAGTATTTTATTTAATAAGTGCTGCAATTATTCAGTCATGAAGTAAACCCGGCTTGGCATTAGATGTGTATATAGCATTGCTGATCTAGGCAGCCCCCTGCTGAATAATCATGAGTATTTTTTATTTAGTGAATACTGATGTAATTTGGCAACCCTTATAAGTTGATAAAATCTGCTAAAGTTCAAAACCATTTTAGAGAAAGGGCCAGAGTAAACATTAACAACCTCATTTGCTTAGGTTGGCTAACTTGAAAAGGCTGCATAACATCAATGAAAATGCTTTGTCAATCACATTCTACACTAGATTAGTCTTAAAGTCCAAGGAAGAATCAAAGTTCAACTAAGTACATAAACTTCTGTCTAGAACTCTCTGGTATCATTTACAAGTTTAAGGAAAAAGAAAAATGAAGGAGAAGGAACAGTCGGTAGCTATTGAGGAAATAATAGACGCCTCAAAAATAAAACTGGTGAGCAAATATTTTCTTTGTCTTCCTTCAATACTATAAAAGTGTTAGGTAGGAAATTGTGTCTTTCAGTTGCTTCAGCTGCAAAAAAACTAACTGCAAAAAGCATAAATTCAGAACTCCTCAGGCCTGTTTCCTGCAGCTGGAAGTATCTTTTGTTATCACTGCCACTGCTGTTTTGAATGTCATACGAATGTCAGATGAAGGTTTGCTTTTGGTATTTCACACAATTTAGTAGTTTGAGGTAGAAATGGGCAGTGTACAGCCCTCTTGCCTGCACAATTTACCTCATGCTGTAGAAAAGGTCTTCATAGAACAGAGCATGCATTACTTTGGGTCAGGAGAAGAACTGTGATCTACTTTTACCTAGCTGCAGCATTCAAGAGCTGTGCAAAATGACCAAAAAGTTCAGCTCTGTCTCTAGCAGGCTAACAGACCAATGTCTACTAATCCTTCTCTATTTTGGGGGTAGAACTCTCTGTCTAAAGGGAGCCAAAAGACTCAATCTTCATGCAACTGTAGTAAAGTTTCCATAACTCTGAAACTGAGGGAAAATTTATTTTTTCCTCTCTGGTTTCCTCTTTCTAAAAGGTAAATAGACAGAAATGAAAGTATTATTCAAAAATATACAGTTGTTTGTATGCAAGTACCTTTTACAAACATGGTTTTTATCTCAGACCTTAACATTTGTTTAACAGTAGTAAGAGAAAAGGATAGTTAAAACAAGTTTGTAATTCTCCCAATATTCATTCCTTATTAATTCCAAGCCCCTGTGCAGCAGGATCTGCCACCAAATTCCTGCTGTTTGGGGCCACCAAGAAGATTCTATTTTATCCCAAAGCTTCTGTTGCATCTTGTGTTGTTGTCTATATACAGCAGTGCAAGACTTGAAGCCCTTAGGACGTAATGGGCCATAAAGAAGATTATATTAAGCTCACTGCTGCCTGCAGCATACAGGTTATGATGCCTTCTGGAGAGAAACTTTACGAATTTCTGTCAATGGCATTTACATAGGTTGAATAAACAACCTGTGAGCTCAAAGGCAACAACGATGGCCACTTTGCTCTCCAGGCGCAGTCAAGCTTTTTACTGCAAGACAAAACTAGCTTGTAGAAAATAAGGATTTCTTGAAGTCCATTTTGATAAATACACTTCTGAAAGTACAACTGATTATCTTAGCACTTCCTTTTCCATCAGCCTAGGCCTTCAATAATCTTTAATGTATGTGTAAAATAGTTTATTAAGTAGCTGACTATTTACACTATATTTAAATTTATATTTATACATATTTTTATTTACACTAGAAATATGCATTTGTGAATTTACCTGAAATCAAACATTACAGAAAGGATTTTCAACCAAAATGAAATTCTGCATGGTATACCCATGTGAACACACTAGAACACAGAAACCTTATTGTAATATGTTCAGAGACTTAGGTGTTAGATGACATCTCAGAGGACATAATATAAAGCATATAATATATAGTGTATAGGATATAAATAAATGTGTTCTTCACTTCTCCCTCAGCTTCAATTTTTCAATTTTTTTTTTTGTGCTGACATTTATTCATTTTTTTAGAGGAAAAATTTGAATTATTTGATATATGCATTTACATGTTGTATCCAACAAAATTGAAGGAAGGTGGAACCAGGAATTAGTACATTAGATGGTGTAACTTGTGAAATAATAGTAAAATAGCTAACAGACCTACCATTAATTGGCATCTTTGGTTTTCAGAACCTGGGTTTTAGTGGGCTGTACTCTCATGACTTGATTTCCAGCTGCAAGTTGGATGATGACATTATCAGAGCATCACTTCACTTCTGGACTGTGTCTGTTAATTTTGTGACTAGAAAAAACAAAAGAAGCTAAAAACATACAATTAAAGGGTGGTAATTGAAAGAGCATATATGTCTTGCAAAGGGTTGATTCTCCAGAAAATTCTTTTGCTTGGTCATATTTGATCAGACATTTATCTAGACAATGGACTTCTATGTATATGATCAGGGCAGAAATGTACTATGACTGGAACATGAAGAGAGTTCATTTTTCTCTGATGAATAATGAACTATCTTGATGATCATTATTGGAAGATAAAAAATGAACCAGTTTTCATGCATAATATATAATATCTGATATAATATATCTGAACATTAAGTCCCTGGTTGAGGATTGTGTAATTATGAAACATGTTAAAGATAAATATAGAAGGAAATGGAATTTGTTCAGATGAAAACAAATCTGAGAAGGATAGTATTTTCTGCTAGTCTCTTTACATAATAAAAAGAGAAGCTGGAATATTTTTGAATCATTATTGCTGAAGACCGTTTGTGCTCAAACGTTAAGTATTTTGCATTGCAATTACAAAAGGACCAAGAAAATTTAGCTGTAAATGGGATCTTCCAGATTCTGAAAACAGTATGCTACAAATTCTTTGGCAATTGATAGTGCAAACACATCCTTACAAATAAAAAGGATAACACAGCTTAGGTTCAACTTTCTCCAAGCATCACACCACTTGAAAAAGAAAGCTGAACCCTAGTCTTTCAAGCACAGTACTTGTATTGCAAGATTACGCATCCTGTCTGCAATAAATTTAAAAAGATGAAAAGTCACAGTTTATGAAAACACACATTGAAGATACAAGAACTGCCCCAGTTTTCCCCTTGTCAAAACCTGCAAACACCCATTATACCAGGTATTGTTATTTAGAAAATGGATTTGTTAATATGTGTTAATATACATTTATGGATCAACTCACTATTTGGCCGAATTCGGTGCATATTTTGATGTCAATCTGTGAACTTGAGAGATTTAAAAAAAGTTTTGTTTACCTGTCATGAATAAATTGTAAAGACATGGCAAGCAATTAACTGTGTTTTTATGTTTGGTACCCCAGTAACACAAACTTTTATGAGATATGTAAAATGAACTGTGGACACAATTCCATATTGAGATTTTTGTATTTGGGATGCATATATGGGGTAATAATGTAAACATTCTGCAAATTTCCTACTTTTGTTTTTTTTCTCTTTTTTTTTTTTCTTTAATTAAAATGAGTAAGCAAGAAACACATTGAAATAGATGGGTGCTAAAATTTTTTGTGGCTAAGAAGGACAAGTAGCCTCATTTTCAAAAACACTTCCTTGAAATGTTGCTGTCAATTAAGCTCCTGAAAACATGATTTAAGTGGGATATATTTAGGGGTGGGAAATGATAAAATGTTGCACTAATGTTTTATTTTAGATGCAGTCTGAGCAAGTACCAGTTTTTACCAAGAACCAAAACAAATTTTCTCTTGCAGATACAGCACTCAACCTTTCAGGTTAGGTGGCTACATGGTATCTTTCTTCTTGTGACAAGTAAAGCCACACGTGTTGTGGTTCCCTGTTACTTTGCATCTGCAGGTGCAGTACAGGCAATCTGACTGTGTGTTACAGGGTCAAGGATCCTCAGAATGGTCGGTAGGGCACAGCAGCTGCTGTGGAAACACTCCATACATTGTTACTGCAGGAGACAGGCGCACTTGGTGGGTTGTTTGTCTGCAGTTATTAACCCTGGAAAAAAGGATAGCAAAGGAAGTCTCTGCTAGCAGGACTATTCCTGCAACTTGCTTTCCACTTGCCTCTTTTCACGAGCACTTCTGATCCAGGCAGAATGAAGATGTGTGGTAGCGGCAGTCTGGCCCTGACCTCTGTCTTCTCTGGGGACATCTTGACCTTTCTAATCACACTTGAGCTTGTGAGTGTGACTGTGAGGAAGTAAGCCCCTGGGAGAAATGGTATCTGGATAACAGGACAGTCTATTCAGTTCTCTGTTTGCAGGTTCTTCAAGGGAAAGCAGGCTAGCTGATGAACTGTTTTGACCTGTCAGGACAGTCCAGATACCTTTGATGAAGAGCTCTTGATATCCTAGGGTTTAGCCATTTTAGACAACTAGAACATCAGGTTTTTAAAGATATACACACCCTACGTCATCCTTGAGTAGTCACATCCTTTGGGTGTATGGAGAGCTGTTTCCTACTGGAATTAATCTTTTTTAGCTAGTCCTGTATATCCAAGGTTTGCTGTTCACAACCTTGCATATGAACACATTTCAGTAAAATGAAGTACAGGTTATTTAGAAAGTAACAGAACAGCATTCCTTTCAGGCTAAGGAGCAAGCTAAAGGGACAATAAAGCTTTTTTTTTTTTTTTTAATTTGAAATAAGAATATATTAATGAGGTGCACCAATAACCAATCCTTGATCTCAGTTTACTTAATATTTTCGTTAGCGATCTCAGTACAAATAATACATTTAAGCTGATGAAATTTACTGAGGTAGCAAAAGTAAAAAGTATTGCCAATACAAAGAAGGATGAGGATATCATAGAGGAAGAATTATATGACTGTGATGACAGAATGGTCTAAATGGAAGAAATGTAATAGTACTGAGTGGAAGGTCATTCATTTAAATACTAATAACAGGAATGTCTGCAGTAAGCTGAGAACTCATTAACTGGAGATGACAGAAAAAGATCTGGTTACATTAGTTGTTCAGAGGATAACTATAAGCCATCAAAATGATGAGACTGCATAAAGGAGATAAATATGATCTTAGTATCCATCATGAGACTGATTTCCAAGAGACATGAGGAAATACCCAGTGTGGGATTCACTGGGCACAAAACTCCTTGAATGCTATAGGCAAAAAAAAGTGTCCACCCTTCAGAAAAACTAATTCAAAGCAGGAAAGGTACAGAGAGGCTCTTGTTAGAACATATCATTGCATGGGAAGTCTGTCTAAAGAATCATGGCCTGTCCAATTTAGCAAAGCAAAGTCTTAAGTGAGTTATGTTCACTCCCAGTAGTCACCTGGGGATGTTAAACAATGACATATGTTTTAAAGGGACACAAAACAAAATAAAATTTGTCTACAAATGGAAATAAAAGATAAGATTTTTGACGTTAATTTGCGATTATTCAACTTTTTTTAACATACTCCAAATAAAATAATGGGGACGTGAAACCTAATTGGTTTTAGACAGAGCTTTATTGGCTCATGAACTAGATTATGTAATGATATGTTAAATGAACCCAATGTCCAGGAAATGCTTTCTAGTCCAGACTGGTCATTACCATTTTCAGCAGAATTCTTAAATTAAGAAAATTCTAGCTTTGGAAAAGGGTTGGGCTGTTATTTTCTAGCTGTGCAACAGTGACTGTGATACAACCATGATACTTACAGACTTGAATTTTACTGTAAGGCAAACACATCATGCAAAGATTAGCCAAAATAGAAAAATACTTAAATAGTATGTGATCATGCAAATGGACACTGTTGTGACATAGACCTGTTTAGGAACTACAAGTGAATAGGCACAGACAACCTGTATTCATACATTTTATTGCTGCATTCAGATTCCTTCTCTTGGAAGGTATGGAAATGCTATTGCTTTAAGTCTTCCTTAAAATTACATGGTATTTACCAACAGCTATCATGCTATAAGATTTGGAATACCACATAATTTCCTTTCATAAAGCAATGTCTTTCATGTAATGTTTTCCTTCATGAAACTCCCCGAACTTGGTATTAATTGCAAATTGTGCTCAAAGCTGTCCGTTGCTAGTCATCCATGCTGTTAAAAAACCCTTAGTATTTGCTACCCAATCCTGCCTGTGCAGCAGCTGAGACCCAAGCATTGAACACAGCAATCTTCTCTCAATGAAACCTCCATAATACTTCCCTTGGACACTGTCAGCAAGCACAAGGTCATAGGTGCCTGTGAGGTGTATTCACTCAGGTAGCCCAGCTGAAGTTTGCTTTTATAATTGGTCTAAGCTTCAAAGTTGAGTATCTTTCAGGACTGAGCCCCATGAATGGAAATTCTCATGTTCCAGTCTTTGCACACAGGCATTGAAGATCCCATGACACTTTATACAAAAGGAAGAATGTTAACCCTAGTGTCCTTGCCAAATGCTAACTTCGTTAATTACAGTCTGCTTTCTTCAATGCTCCTTGCAGTTTTAATTAGAAATTGTATTATTCTCTTCCTGTACTACATTGTCACTGGTTATTCACAGTTAACCATTTGCTGTGCTAATGGTTGTTTATCTTTTGTCCAAAGCTGGCTGTATTTCAGAAGGGGGAAAGATGGTGTATTATATTCTGCTATTTTTAATATTTCTGTTCTCATTCCTTGTGAGCTGCTTGCATCTAAATTCCTAGATACATATTCATAAATATAAGTATCATGAATGCAAGGTTTGGAAATTATGTGACTTACAGGGACTTCTCAGAACACCACAGGTGTGAACCAATACGACACCTGCAAGATAAATGATTTGCTGGTACCTAGGAATTTTCATGCCCAAATGTCTGTGCTTCCACATCTAAACTGAAAACAAGAACATGCATTTGATACGTGGAATCAGCTGGATTTTTAAAGTGTTTTGGGATTCATCAGGTCTCACAGTGCTATAGAATTGTAAGATCATCATTGTACACATATTGTATAATTGTGCCATTTTAAGTGATTTGTACCTTTAGTAACATTGTGTTGAATTTTTATGAAATTATTTGTGTGTGTGTATATATATATACTTATCTTTTAGTGTAGACCTGGAAGCTATTTGAAGCCTCAGTACTGCAAGAACTTTCCCTGCTTAAATGACACTACAAGCAATAAATTGCATTACAATGTATGGAGCTTTGGTACACATCCAAACAGCTAGATGTATTTTGACTCACAATTTCTATAATATATTGTGCTATATATTTTGATTTTGTAATTTGAAAATTAGTTGCTTACAGATGTCTACATTTCTAAAAGAACTTCCTGTTTTGTCAGACAAAAAGTATGTTTCCTCATGTATCAAAATTGGCCAATTTCTACTATAAGATTGCTCTCAGTGTTCAGTAACATTAGCAAGCAATTCCTTGGAAGTTTATATGCTTGATATCAATGCAGAGCAAATTTGGGTAGAGAGTTTCAACAAAATACTTTGACACATTTTTTGACTGTATATTATAAAAGTATCTGATAATCAGAAAAACAATTAATTTTAAAGAAAGTCTTTCTTATGTGATTTTTAAAGTAAGAGTTTATTTGGAAATTTTCACATTAGGAGCACAATGAGGTTTCCTGAGAAGCTGCACATGGGAGGCCTGCAACATTCACCCCAAACTCTCTTCAGAGTCAAGAATAAGAGACAGAGATCATTCCGTTCTTTTGGACACATTCAAGTGACCAAAACAGGTCACATTAATCACTCTATTTCTTCTCCTGATCCTGAATCCTGACACTGAGAATTACTCCTTGCACACTAATTCATAGCAGATTTTTTTGTGCTATGAATGAAGACAGTGTGTCAAAGGGAGACCACCAGTGGCTGTATCCACAAAGCCACTTATCTGTCATAATGGCCATTGCAATAAAACTGAGATTTCTACTAAATTCACAGAAGAAAGAGACAGTTGATAGTGCAATTGGCACTAACTTTCCATAACATTTCCTGTCACCTGGGTAAGGATGACAGGCCTGTAGTTCCTCCATCCTCCTTCTGGCCCACCTTGTAGATGGGCATCACATTTGCTCCAGTAACTGTGACCTCCTCAGTTAGTCAGGACTTCTGGTAATTGACTAAAGATGGCTCAGTGAGCTCTTCTGCCAGCTCCCTCAGGGCCCTCGTGCATCCCGTCTGGCCTCACTGGCCTGTGTGTGTCTAAGTGGTATAGCAGATCACTGACCATTTCCCTTGGACTGTGAGGTCTTCATTCTGCTCTATTTCCCAGGCCAGGTGGCTGGGTACCCAAGGAACAAGCAGTACTACTCTTAAAGACTGAGGCAAAGAAGGCATTAAGTACTTCAGCCTTTTCCTCATCCTTTGTCACTGTGTTTTCTCCCACATCCAATACAAACAGGGAGATTCTCCTTACCCCTCTTTTTGTTGCTAATTTGTTTATAGAAACATTTTTCATTGTCTTTTACAGCAGTGGCCAGATTAAGTTCTAATTAGGTTTTGGGCCTTCTAATTTTCTCCATGCATAACCTCACAACATCATTGCTGTCCTCTTAAGTTGCTTGGCTCTTCCACGATGATTTTTTCCCTCAGTTCCAGACAAAGCTCTCTGTTCAGCCAGGCCAGTCTTCCTCACTGGCTCATTTTTTCACACATTAAGATGTCTTGCTCCTGCACCTTCAGCATTTCATTCATGGTCCAGCCCTCCTGGACTCCTTTCCCCTTCAGGACTGGCTCCCAAGGGAGTTTCTCAACCAGTCCCCTAAACAAGCCAGAGTATGCCCTCTGAAAATCCAAGTCTTGCTGACCCCTCTCCTCACTTCCCCAAGACTCAAAAACTTTATTATTTCATGGTCGCTGTGCCCAAAGTGGCCTCCAACTGTCACATCTGTACAAGTGCTTGTCTGTTCACCAACAGCAGATTCATCTGTCACCTTCCCTAGTTGGTTTGCTCACCAGCTGTGTCAGGACATTAGCTGTCACACACTCATTTATTCATCTTCTGCACTGTTTCCTCTAGGCTGCTGTACTTCCAGGCAATATCTGGTAAGTTGAAGTCCCCCTCGGGAGCAAGGGCCAGCAATTGCAAGACTTCTCTCAGCTGCTGATAGAATATTTCAGTTGTCTCTTCATCCTGGTTGGGTGGTCTATAACAAAGTCCAACTAGGAAAACTTCCTTCCTGGCCTTCCCTCTGATTCTTACCCATAAACATTCAACTTTAGCATCCCCATCATTAAGCTGTAGACAATCAAAGCACTCCGTAAAATACAGAGCTGTCTCTTCTTCCCTGACCATCCCTTCTGGAGTAATGCTTATGTGAATCCTTCTAATTAGTGAGATGATAGAATTGTAGTCATCAGTAGTTGAATGACTTGGGTTTGGGCTTCATTTTCATCATCTCCATATGGAGTAGTGATTCTGTTTTCCTAATGGCTGATAAAAATTGTGAAATGACAAGGGGAAGAATACTGGAGAGCATCTCCATGAAACAAAGGTGATATTGGACATTTGGCAGAGACACTGCAAAGAGAATTAGACAAATTAGAGGACTGGACAGTCACTGAATGAAGTTTAACAAAGACAAGTCTTGGGTTCTACACCTGGGATGGGGCAACCCTGCATGTATGTACAGAGTGAGGAATGAGATGCTGGAAAGCAGCACCACAGAAAGGGCTCTGGTCGATGGCAAGCCGAATTTGAGTCAGCAGTGCCCTGGCAGTCAGGAGGTGCATCAGGCACAGCATCACCTGTGGGACAAGGGAGGGGATTGTCAGGCTGTTATATGGAATTGCCTTCACCAACTGTGTAATTGAATTCAGCTGAAATATCTACCTGTGGTTTTAAGTTGAATTTACTCATGCTCTTTTGAACCGTCACACAATTTTGAACTTTGAGGTGTGTTGGTATTATTTTTTCCTTGCCAGCTAAATTGGCCATTCATGAACTTTTCTCTTGGATTTGGACATTGTCATTTAAATTCATACCTTTGTGAATAGACTATAGAAATTTAACTATCTTTCAAGGATAAATGTGAATTTCTGTTTGAAAATTAGAAGTACTCAATTAAGTATCTCATGTTTGTGTCAACCTGTGGTGTAGAAGCCTGTTTTCTCATTAATGGCATTGATAATCTACTAAATTGAAGATTGCCACCACTTTCATGCAAATTATTGAACTTATGTACACAGCTGTGTGAAATATATAAAGAAAGACGGATATGTATTTCTCATTTGTCAGATTATTTATTAGATTATATCATTTTCAGTGGTTACTATTTCCGAGCATTTCACAAAAACTGTAGCCTAAATCATATAACAACCTTTCCAAAGTCCACCAGAACCTAGACGTGTAGGAGTGTAGGAATCACATTGACTCTCAATTTTTTATGTCATTCTGTTTTCATATCATTTGAATAAACCAAATTCATTTACATGAATGTAGGAAGTAATTAAATATGAATAGAGTTAATATGAGTTCACTCTTGTAACGTGGTTATCCTATCACTGGAACAAAGAAAGTGCGAAGGTAAAATGGCAGCGAATTCCATAATACTTGTCAGTTTACGCCTTGAATGAAACACAGGTACATAATGTGAGAATACTCTTAGCATTCAAATCCTGCGTATTAAACATAGCTTGTTCTGAGTAATACTCAACTGAATTCCAAACATTCTTTTAAAAAGTATTTTCACTGAGAGATCAAATGTATAATCAGATTTTCAAAACTGACTTGGTGTTGGGATTTCTAATGGTATTCAAGAATTTTCAGTTTTCCTAAGTAATAAAGCTCTAGTTTAAAAATGAACACATTATTTATATGTGTTCAATAAGAATTCTGATTGTTTCACTTCATGGTATGTAATATAACTGGAAGAATTTAACTCAAACAAGATTCTCAGATGATCTAGTGCAATTATTAGTTAATTTAATAAAATCATGATTTAAAAATAAAAATAATATAAAATTTCAGTTTTAACATAAAATATAGGAAACACTGCCGTGGAACAACTTCACACTGAGCAAATAATTGGGAAAATTGTCTCCAATCAAAGTAACTTGTGGTGAAGCTCACGGTCTCTACAAAAAGAGAAATTGCGAGTCTGAAAAAAGCTGGTTCCCAGCAGACCTATGGTTGTCTCGATGACCTGCCTGGAAAATTCCAGGGTGTTTCAGGATCTATAGGTGCCGGGCAAATCTGTAACAACACACTTTCTTGTCTATGAAAAACAATGTTCTTAAATAACTCCTAATTTCCTTTCATGCTTTTCTGTCTCAAGTCAGTGGTTGTATCCAAATTTTTTTCACCCACTTTTTAATCCTTTTGGGATTTTTGGGGTTTTTCTTTTGTTTGCTTTTGGATTTATTTTCTGTTATCTTGGCCATGTGGATCCAAACTCCATTTCTAAATCCTTGAGTGTTGGCCACAAAAAAACCCCAAAGATGTCAGAATAAATTTTATATACATGATAAAACAAACAAAAAAGCTTTTCTTTTACTGCAAAGGATCAATACTGAAAGGTTGGTCATAGGATCATAGAAACTAAGCAAAGCCTGAATTGTTCTTCAGTAAACTTTTACATATTTTACAGTTATTTCAAATATGTAAAGTTATTCAAGTAAAGGAAATTGTACAATTACCTGAAATCCACATACTTAGGCTTACTTTTCTTGGAGTGCATTCTATGGGNTATATTATATTATATTATATTTTTTAAGGGAATAAGGACACTGGTATACATGGTTATATGTTATACATGTTAAAATCATTAGGTTATCTGGTCTATCCTGACAGCAGTACAGTTCCTTCCCTCAAAGCATATTCTCTGATGTTCTGTCCACTCTAATTTTAACTATTACATGTAACGAGGTCCTTGACTCTCTTTATTGCTAGACCAGGCCCTGTATGAAGTACCAATTCAGAGTTTAGAGTTGTGGTTAAAAAGTCATACTGGGGAGTATGGTCAAAATCAGCATGGTAAAGTTGACTTTCAACCTACTGCATATTTGAAGTGCAGTCATGACAACACTGGATTTTGAAAATATAATGTAGAAGCAATTGAAAAACAGACACTGTGGCTCATATCGTATCTGTAGATCTGAAACCCACACAAATGGCACCTGTAGAAAAATGGCAGACAGTGACCCTTTGCTTTCAATTTTAGTTAATATTGTGTAACAGGAAACCTTCCCTTTAGATATATGTACATATGCTCATTCTAAAGAAAACCAGACACATATCCAAAGATATTTGCTTCTTGCATGCATGCTTTTTTTTTTTTTTTTTTTTATCTTTTAAGTCTTTTACTTATTTTAATTTTTTTTTCTCCTTATTCTTCTTTCCTTCCCTACCCCTCAAGCTATCTAGCAGCATTTTGGATATATATAACAGTGACCAGGGAATGGCACCAGCTAATATGGGTCTCACAAATTCTTCTTGCCCAGCTAATCTACCTGTAAAAAGGGAGCTCACAGGTAAAAGAACTCTGAGATTTTAATATATAACTGCATAAGTTATGGTGTGTGTCTTAAAATTTGAATAGATCTTATCCATGAAAAAGATATCCATAATTGAATTCCTGAGAATTTTCAGTTTGTGGTTTCATTTAAGGAAAAGAACAAAGATCAATGAGAAATGTTTTCATTCTGTTCTTCTTTATAGAAATTCAGAAACCGTTTTCCCCCTGTTTTTATGAACATCATGCTTCTAAAAAACCTTAATATTTTAGAAAGCAGTATATTCTTCCACATGTTGGCTTCTGACCAACAATATAAATAAAGTATCATCTATTAAATTTGTTCCAGGGTAGAACAAATAGTTCTTTTAAAACTTTACAATAAGGCTATTCAAGGTAAAGCTATATTAGTGGATTAAGAACTTTAAAAGTTACTTTCATTAATCCAAAGAATGCTAAAAATCATGTACAGTTTATTAATGTTACTTAGAGGAAACAGTGAGTTTATTCAATATCTTACAAATCTGATTAACTCTTGCATTATGGGATATAGAAAATCCAAATTCACCTACGTGTATTGTAAGTTTTATCCTGATGTAAAATACAGGAAATTGGAGAAAAATACCACTCCATGGCATTTCTACGTTCTTATATTAAAAAAAAAAAGTGCCATAAAAAAATGTTAAGCAACCTGCCAGACTTGCACAAAATTTAGTACTGCTAGAATAAAGATTTGCCTATGATCTGTTTTAATAATAAAAATATTAATGCAGTAAAAGGACTGGAAGTCTGGTCTTTCTGACAAGGGGCCATTTTCAAAAGATGAAAGAGGTACTGCAATTGCATCTTAAGGACTATTTTAATAAATGTTACTTTCTGTCAGAAGCAGATACAAGAGCAATGGCAAAGGAGAGACAAAAAAAGGATAACCACAATCTCAGTAAGTATATGTTCCTCTTCCATCTTATTAAATGGAATGTTTAGAGAATGCAAAACCATTATACATTAGCTACCACATCTCTGCTCTTCTTCTAGACCAGCATCTCAGCAGGCTAATCAAATTGAACTCAGACTGCAAAAACAGCCAACCATAAAGCTTTCTTTCTTGAAATTAATTTCTGTCTCTTTTTGTCTTTCAAAATACTTTGCATATTGCAATTCATTTATTTCCATATAATCTCCTGCTATTACTTTTTCACAGTAGCACACTTGATGTTTTCTCTAAGAATTACAGTGCAAAGCAGACAAGAAAGGAGGCAGGTTATGAGGAAAACAACAGTGAAAATCTGGTCTTTGCACCTTATTTACTGAAGCACCAAAGCAAGAAGCTGTATCTCTTTATGGGTGATGGGATAGGAAAAAGAATTGCATAGGGTATCAGACAACTTCTAAGTGGTTGCTAAGCTCTTAAAGTTACCGAAATTGTATGTCACCAAAAGAGATCAGTGCAGGACTGTGGGAGATTCACCAGTGTTCTAACTCTGACACACAAACCCCATAACCCCTGTCATGTGGGATACACTTCTGCTTCCTTTATGGACAGATAAAGTCCATATAGGTGGACTATATCCTAGTGCAGATATATACAGATGATAGATGTTGGTTTTAGAGGAACAGTCTTAGAACATAGTGAAATTCATAGTTCAGTGTCTAAACATTATAATTACAAAAATAAAAACCATTTTAGTTTATACAGAATAGAAAAAAAACATCAGTTTCATTACTAGGAGAAGACTGCCTATAAAATTACACTGTTTTTCCCTCTAAAGCATAATTTGAAACAAAAAGCCTTCAGGATTCTTTTTGGAAAGTGTTGAATAAAGCAGTTACAATTTTCAAGTTCTCCTTTCCAGTTCTTCCAACAGAAATAGTAAGTGTTTGGATTCAATGATCCTTTTGAAACACTTCCAGCTCGAGATATTCTATGATTCTATGAATTTAAACCTAAATAAGTAATTAGTTAATAGATACTATTTATATCTTTATTCTCTTACTTCTTTTTTCTCTGGCTATTCCAGTAATCAGAGGGATTTATGGCTTTACTTTCATGAAATTACATACCTGAAAGTATACATCCACTGGCACAATGTGCTAGCAATCATTGTGGACAATCTTCTGCTACTTAAAATTTCCAGAAGACATCCTTATATCTGTCTGTAATTTTTTTGTGGGTTACAGACAGACCATGAAGATTTTTAGACATGTTGCACGTAATCTCTGAAATGCCAATGCAGCTGCTGTGAGTCTTGTTAGGGCAGAGATGGGGAGTTTTGCTGGACTAAGAAAGGGGGTGGGTAGGAGTTATCTGGATCTACAAGGGGAAAAAGAGGCTCATCATAGATACATTAGGGATGTCAGGTCTTACTATTGCCTCCATTGTTTCCTTTGGCTTCTCATAGTCCTTCCTGATCACAGAAGAAATGCTGGAGAACTTTCCCTCACCACAAGCAACTAAACTGAAGGCCATGAAGATACCACTGCAGACAGACAGCATCTGTTTTGGCTTGGCTCCAGGTGTATTCTACAGAGCTCAGAGGCTCTCTGGACATAGCTCTACTATCTTAAGGCTTTGACATAATAATGCAGTGAATATAAAGGCTTTATCAGTGTGATTTACTCTTTTATGAGGATCAGGTTTCTTAGTGATGGTCTGAAAAACCAGTTTTTAAATGTTGATTGGAATGATACAAACTTTCAATTTGCAGGTCGAATTAAGGTTTACATTTCACAGAAATGTTCTTGTACATTCTCATAACAAGGAGTAATAAAGGAACTGGAAATAAGTTCCTTTTGAAAGACTGTATATTGAATGAAACCATGGAAAGAGATTTAGATTTGAGAAGTGGAACCCCTTCATGCAACAGACAGAGTTTAAAATGTTACTGAATGTTTCTTTACTTTGGGGTTTTTGCTTCCAAATGAAGGATGTTATATTATAATCTGGTCCATGCAGTTTGAAAAATAATTTTCTGATTTGGCTTATGTATAATTTGATGCTTGAAATATTGTTGATAACTCAGGGTATCTCTGGAAAGATTACAGACATAGGAAAGTTCTATTTCAACATGTTTCCAAGCATAAAAATCTCCCCTCCTAACTCATTGACACAACTACTGGAAATTTCTTTTCAGGAAATAATGCAAAAATATAAAGAAAAAGGAATTCTGTAAGTGTTCACTTGTAAGGATAATTTTTTCTTTGCCTTGTTTTATAGCTAATGCTTAGTTGACTACTTTTTGATGAATATCTTACAGAGTTTTCCACAGTGTAAATATTAATTAAACAACAGCTATTATGTCATACGACAGTATAGTTTCAGTACATTTTTCAAGTTTGATTGCCATGCCATTATTTTGCCACAATTTTGCCAGTTGTCATTACACAACTGAAATATATCTTTTACATTTTTCAGTTCCTATGTGTTTTTGTACACTGGGCTCTCCTACAAGATCCAGCACATTCATTCCAATGTGATGCAGGGGTTCACTAAGCAGTACACTCAGGAGGATTATAACCCTGTCTTCTGAATATGTGAATCATCACCAAAAAGCCTGAGATGCTTTAATTTGTTAAGTGAAATTCCTCTTTCTATAGAAAGCAAGACAAGATAATTCATCCCACCAAGGCAGAGTACTTCATCGGGGTAAATAATAACACTCAGGTTGTTCCCGGAGCTTGAATCTGCTAGGGAGGAAGTAACTGACTGCTGCACAAACCTAGGAGCCTCACACAGGCAGGAAGCAAACCATTTTATATACAGGAAGAAAAGGACAAAAAGTGATCCAGGTGGCAGGGCTGAGACTGAAAGTGACATGCTTATATGACCGTGAGAAGATTGAAGTTCGCTTTTGAAGACCCACTAGGATGCCCTTGGCTGAACACTTATAACTTAGCTCTACTGGGATTTTTGTATTTATATTCAAGAATAGGACATTAGACTTTAAGTGAACATCTCCAAACATGGAGCATGTATCCATTCTGCCCATGTTCTAGGCTGGCCAGGGCTGGTCTGACAGAGTACAGTGGCATTAGCATATTGAGCCCAAGGTAAGGTCTTCTAAGATGCAGAGCACAAGAGAAAGTGCTCAGTGTGATGTTAGTGATGGAGAAAAGCTGAATCCTGCTTAGTCAGTGAGATTTGGATTGAGGTAAGGTGGAGGCAGTGGTCAGAAGTGTGAGCTCGCACCAGTAGAACACAAGTAGAGACTGCTGGTGTCTGACACCCAGCAGTACCCTAATGGGACTACATTCTCACTGAATACACTTTCTGTATACACCATTATATACAAGTAATTCCCCAAAGCAATGAGATGTTCTCTGGACCTAACCACTAGAAAAATGTGAAGTTTCTGAAGGATCACACACATCAGCCTGGATACCAGTACAATGCTGGTAAAGTGAACTGAGAGCATGCAGAGGGAGTACTAATTTTAAGAGATTTATTTTCTCTTTTTTCCTTTAAACTAAATTACAAAGTGAACCAAGATACCCTACATAGCTTGTCTTAGGAGAAGCGTAAATTTAAATCCAGAAACTATATTTCATTGTTTAAACCATCGTGGGTTTTTTTTCATTTTTTCTATGTTTTAAAAATTATCAAAAATAATTTTTGTGCTGTCCATCACCAAAGGAAATGTATGTAGAGGGGATGAAGTGGTTTTGGGACATAATCTTGCCCTGTTTCAGTGAGGGGATATCGTTTTAGTTATGTACTCTCTGTGGGTTTAAGTGTTGGTAATTGTAAATAAGGGATAGTGAAGGTGTTACCTTGTGATCTGTAACAGGAGTTCTGCCAAAATATCAATTGCTGGATGAATTGTCTTATATCCCTGTTCGAGTCATCAGCAAGACTCCACTAAGCTGAAGTCTCTGTTCTGTGGGAGCATGGTGGAGAAAGAATATATAGACATCAGGACAAAAGAAATGTTAGCTCACATTTAGACAATATGTGACTATTTCATTGTCTAGAAATCTAATTGTAGATTGGGGAAAACCCTGTAGTTAAGGTAAGATACAGACAGTACTAATGATAGAGTTTGTCCTGAGAGTAAGTCAGAGACAGGTAGGAGATCATGTTGGGACTGCTATTTGAGGAAGATCTTTTCTGTATATTGACTAATGTTTTTAACTAATTAAAATGTTTTATGTTGAATTTCTCAAAAAATATTTCACTGTAAAAATAGTAAATGTTTCTTTTTAACAGTTGAGAGAAGAAGAAGGTATAATATTAATTACCGAATCAAGGAGCTTGGCACACTCATCCCCAAGTCTAATGATCCGTGAGTTCAACTGTCTTTCCTATAATAATGTTTATAGTATTAATACAGGAAAAAAGAGACAGTTGTGTATACTGGCTATAGGACTGAGAAATGGGATACAAAATCTTCTATGCCTGGTCTCTGGCTCAGATCAAGCTGTTGAAGTAACAAAATTTTGACAGATTTTTCCTGCCTGTTGAAAAACTTATGTGAAAACATAATAATATGAAAGCAATTTCAGGGTGTTTAAGAGAAACTGACACTTCAAGGGAAAACAAATAAACAACAACAACAAAAATATAAGCCAAACAAAAGAAAATCTATCTCTCTGTCCCCAAGCACAAATGTGTGGTGTCTCTGGAGAAGGAAGTAGTGGTGCTTTCAGCTCTTGTCATGGCCCTCTAGTGGGATAACACAAAAGTTACATTGTCACTGTCTGCCCTTTGACTAAGAGAAAAAATAAAATCAATTTAAGAGTCTGTAGACTGAGCATTTTTTAAAAGTCCTTAACTCAGTGCAGGGAAAGCACCAGTCCTAAAATGCAAGGATAAAAGTAATAATTACTATAATTGCTATAATAATATCATTTTATACTAATGCATATACTTACAGAAACACAAAATGCATATTGGTGGAACTATATATGCATTCCCTTAAAGCTTATATTTGCCATCAACAGGAAAAAAGCTGCCTTGTAGAAAAGCCCATTGCAAGATTAACAGTAAAAATTCAGAGTGATTTTTAATGCAGAACTTTAGCCTTAGAGTTCTCTTGTCACTCAGGGAAGACTTAAGACAATGCACCAGCATGATTGTGACTTGCATAAAATTGATTATACAGATTTTGTCTTTATCATTTGCATATCAATACAGATGTGCATGATACTTCAAATGAAAACATCTTTTGATATTTCAGCTTCTTAAATCTTAGGACTAACAAACTTTTGGTTACATTAGGAACTTCTGCAACAATACAAAGCTGTGTGAGACTTACACAAGTAGATGGTTGGCTTTATTTGAAGGGAAGCCACCAGAGAGAAAGTTAACATACTGCATCCATTTTAGAGAATTCACAAACTCAGCTCCTTCTGTAGCATCCACCAAAGATTAGAAAAATGGGTATGATTTTTATCATTAATATGGAATTAGGTGTTAAAGCTGAATTAAAATAAGAAGCACTTTAAGTACCTAAATAAAGTTTTGGTCTTGTGATCCATTGCAAGCAGAAGCTGATAGAAGTGTTTTAATTTTGCTGGTGCATCTTTCAGCATTCAATACCACTTGGGCAAGTAATTGAAAGATTTCTCAGAAAAACAGTGGATGGCACTGTTGGTTTGCAGCTATGAAGCAAAAATAGAAACTGGTTATACTGCAATTAGAGATGGGCATGGGAAACAAATTCCAGTTGCACTTTTTGATTGCCTAGAAAGGTTTTTCACTTGCAAGTTTTGGATTCAGGTTGACTATGTGAACTTAATCAAAACATTAATACCTAGAGTTATCATTTAAGCAGTTCTTAAAATTATTTACCTGGACCTGCAGTTTTGCTCCAGTAAGTGGATGGTGGATTTCACCCTCAGTTTTTGGTGTCGTTGCCTGATGAAAAAGTTTCAGGTATAGATTCTGAAATCATTGCCTTATCTTGTTTTAGTTTGCAAACCCATGACTAAGTTTAGCAGTGTGACCAGACCCAGAGTGATTTATGTTTACAAAAGCACAGGGTGAACTTAAGTATCCCACATTCTGAAGACCACTGTCTTCAAAAGGCTGATAATCAGTACTCCTTTGGAAAGCAGGCCTACTGAAAAGCTTTTAAGTTGGTGCTAAGAAAAAAAAAAGACATCAAAACGTGCAGGGCTTTTGAAAAACCAGGCTGCAACATAATTTTGCTATAGCTTAGCAAGCAAAAATTAATTTGAAGAAGTGTAAGTGGGTTTTTTTTGTATTTGTATTTTTAGGTGGATATATGTTAATTTGAACATGTTGTTTTGTTGTCTGAGTAGATCAAAATTATTATTACCTTTTGGTATGGTCTTGTTTTGCCAAATCATAACTCAGCATCCTTATTCTCTCTTTCAGTTCTTGCTTTTTACTTCATAACACCTTACTGTGCCCCCAGTCTGCCCCCTCTTCTTTGAAAGAAAGAGATTTATCATGGCTTACAATACTTTATCTGTAACATTTTATCACACATAGCATTTTTGCCTCATATTGATTTTAGAAAATTCTTCTTATAGTGGAAACTTGCAAAAGGAGAAAGCTTACTGATGCTTTGACTAATGACAGTGAAGAAAATCGGCCTCTGCATTGAAGAGCAAATACTGCTATAACTAAGCCATTGTGGTTAGCATGCCTGTCCCAGATGGCTTGCTTCAAGAAGATTACATTCAGAATCAGAAACAGAAAAGGACATTTTTATGCCATTTGGAAACCTTTTGTGATTTATATTTCTTAGAAGTGCTGTGTGGGGTTTTTATTTCACTTTTGTTTTGTTGGTTATGTAGTGAACTTGTTTGGCTCCTGCAGAGCTCCTGCAGGGACTTTCTTTTGACTGGATTAAACCCCTATTCTTTTCTTTTTTTTTTTTTTTTTTTTTTTTTTTTTTTTTTCCTAATTTAATGATGAAAAGTGTGGATTACATTACGTAAATGAATGGGTGTTTTAAGTTCACTTCATCAGCATTAGAAAATGAAGATAAGTTACAAAGAACTATGACTCTTTTGTTTAATTTTCAATGCTTAGGTATCCAAGTGCGGGATGATTCACAAATGTAAATCAGTTTAAAAGAAAAATTCAAAAATAGAATTTTAAAAATGCCAGAAATAGTCATATTTTGCTGAAAAACTCATAACCTGCTCCTTTAATTATACCCACCTTTCCATTTGTGCTCAACCTTTCAGAATCCACCTTTTAGGTGGTTAACAGGATTCTTTATTGTGATGGAGTCTGGCAATGCCTACCCAAGAACAATTTAATGGTAGTCGGACTTAAATTGCCAGAAAGCTGAACATGAAAAAGCCCCTTCCTTCAAGAATTCTAGTAATTTTACAGAACTGGAATGTTAAGAGAACTGCTGAGGGTTTGGGCAGAAGCAGTGGGTTGCTCTCACTCTCTCCATTCTGCTCTCTGCATTTACCCGTGCCTGACCTCTGTGATGCCTGTGGACAGACCCTCTAGCAGCCAGCACAGACACATTTCTTGCAAAGGAAAAGCTTGTGTACACTCATGCTGTTCTAAAGTGGAAACTTGCTGCCTCTTTCAGAATAATACACTTCGCAATTGTGCAAGTCCTCAAAACAAGTACAAAGTCCTTCCAAGTACTTCTTTGAGCAAATTTCTTTAGTTTAAAGCCAATTTCTCAGAAACATGGAAAGAAATATTCTGCAAACACAGTTTCAACTTTGCAAATGTATTTGTTATTAGTAACCAGCCTGTGCCTAGCAAACTCTGTAACTATCACACTCTCTCAAACACTGCTTTTATTAATTAATTCTAATCTTAGATAACCAGATGCTCCCATCCTTCCTACAGGAGTTCAACTTCTGTGAACTAGTGAAGCTCATGTGACTTCAGCAAAGTTAAATTAATGGAAATGAGCTGAAGATCAGTCTCTTTTCTATGTTTCTTTTCTCCAAAATAGGAAACTCTGCTTGGTGAGATTTACATGTTTTGTTCTGGGCATTTGAGTTTTGTAGAGAGATTCAGATGTTAAAGTTAAGAGGAGACTGGATTCAGAGACTAATAAAACATAATGTGCTTTTTACTTTTTTTTTTAACTTTTCCACACAAATCTTGTTATTTTTGGTAAGCCTCTGTTGATTAAACTCACTAACACATCTGTAGCTTGCTAGAAACTTCAAATTACCACATGGATACACAGAAGCAATCCTCCTTTGCAGAGGCCATTTCTGATGACCAGACTGGCAAAACATCTTACTGCTCTTAAATGACTTAGCTTGGATTTAAATTTCCCATGTATTTCAGTATTTACAAGATGCTGCCATGCATGCATTTAATAAAAATGAAGACTAAGAAAAACAAATGCAAAATAAAAAAAAAAAAGAAACAAAGAAAATAAATAGAACTGAAAAATCAAAATGAAGAAAAGAATTCCTGCAGTATCTGAAGATCAGTAGGTCTATCGCTAAGTTTTTAGGATCAAAACATTTAAGAATGCAAGTATTTTGTCTGTTTTTACACAGAAACTTCCAATTAAATGAGTAAAAACTGATAGTGATTTCTCAGGTTCAACTTCAATATTCTTCATTTAATAAGACACCAACCAGTATATGTGCATATGAGAAGTGATGTAGAAGCCATATGTGGGTTATGCACACATGCACAGACACACACACGTGTACACAGGTTAAAGAAGATCTCTTGAATAACAATAGTAACCACTGCATTTTGATCCTAGCTCTCCATTACAGTTCTGCCTCTCAGATCTGTAAATATTACCACAAGAGATATCTGTCTGTATGTATCTCATGCAAAAGCTGACCAAGTCCATCTCTCTGGCAGTTTGAATACAGGAATTAGTCTGTCAGTGAAGATTTATTTAAAACTATGAAAAAAGATCATTACCATAGAAATAAGAACTGAAACTATCAAGGAAACATGAACTAAAAGTAATCCATATCACAAGGTGATATTAATTGTAACAATTAAGTGTAACAGGAATAAATTTCATAAAAAGATATTTCAAATACAGTCATGAATATATGACTTATTCATATGTCAATCAGAAAAATCAACCAAAAAGAATTTTGTCTGATTTTGAATTAATAAAATTTTATGACTGACATGAATTTTTTTGGTGAAAACACACTGAAATATTTTCTAAATATGTGATATATTCAAATTTTTCAACTGCTGTTACATTTCCTCAATTATTTCCATTTTTCCAGCTATGCATTTACTTCTAATTTCATAGTACTATATCTTTAGTTTTGGGCCATCAGTTCAAACCTGTCTTAGTTTTGTTTTTAGTACTTATTAGAGACTAACCTCCTTGTAGAGGCAGACTGTGTTTCTCCATACAGCATATATAGCTCATATCTGAGATGGGAGTGGAGAATCCGCATTTGAAAAGTTCTTGTCCTGATAACTTTATTTATTTTATTTAGCTTCTTTATTCATGAGTAGTCTGTCATAGACAGACAGACACTGCCTTTCAATTTCCACTGCAATTTAGTCATTAACAGGGACCACTCCGAATTTTACCTAACTTTCCAAAGATGTGTGAAGAAAATGAAACTATGATATGGTGATGGTGGTCAAAGATTTTTCCAGAAAATATGCATACTAAAAGCTTCCTTAACCTTTACAGTTTGAACATAGGTAAGCCATTTGAGAGGAGAAAGTCCTCTCCTAGGAGGGAGCCCATGAGGTACTGGCAAGAAATTCTGTCCTCCTACCTGCTCAAGAGGTACAGAGGAAGGAGAAGGCAGAGAAACTACCAAGAGATGATTCAGCCATCATGGGGGAGATGTATTCTGCTCTTGGCTCCCAGTCCCACCTCTGCTCTAGCTTTTTTGACCAGGCAATGTCTAAATCAGAATACATACCCAATTATGTTTTGTCTTTGTAGACAGTAGGGTTGTAGACAACAATTATTTTCTCTCTGACCTCCTCGCCTTCTAATGCCAAAAGCTGTGCATTTCTGGCCTGCAGAACTGAGAGGAGGGGAGGTCCCAGCATACTGGAGCCTCAGAGTTTGTGTGCTGTTCAGGAAGAACTGACATTTGAATTTGAGCACTCTTGGATCAAAAAAATGTTACTCCCAAATCTCTAGCAAATTATCTGAATTCTATGGTATGGTTAAACACTGTGATGCTTTATCACAAATAATTTTGTGTATTCTTCTTAGTGTCTTGAAGTTATCAGGTCCATAAGGTTTTATCCCTAGTAAGTCATCAGGAAAACTGGGTGGTCTGGGTCCATAAATCCTGTACCTGCCTGGCTTTTGCACTATACATTCAGAAGAAAAATAACTGCAGAACTCTCTGAGGGTGCTTAGCCTCATGAGGGGACATGGAGGGGCAATATCAATCTCTTCACTCTTGTAACCAGTGAGGGGACTCAAGGAAATGACATGAGGCTGAGTCAGGGGAGGTTTAGGTTGGATATCAGGAAAAGGTTTTCACGCAGTAGATAGCTGAGTGCTGGAAACAGATTCTCCTGTGAAGCAGTCATAGCACCACTCCTGGCAGAGTTCAAGGAGTGTTTGGACAATGCTCTCAGGCACATGGTGTGATTCTTGAGGTGTCCTGTGAAAGGCCAGGATGTGGACTCACTAATCCTGATGCGTGCTTTCCAACTCAGCACATTCTATGATTCTATGAATAAGGGAAAGTGATAATAGCTGGACAGATAATTTATATTTTTTTTGCTCCATAAATGACAGCATGTAAATATATGTCTTTGGAAAAGGTATTGAAAAAATGCTTGTCCCTCCCAACACCAGATTCTTACTTGTTTTAACAGCATTTCTTTCTCACAGTTGTGTTTGGGACCAGAAGCTTGGCCAACCTTCTGCTCAGCCTCAGCAATCTTGCAATGAAGTAGATAGTTTGCATAAAGCCCATATATCTGTATATTTAATGCAGCGAACTCATCCTGTATCATAAAATACTGAAATTTATTAGAAATTGAACATTTCCAGTAAAATTCATTCTTGTTCCAAGACCTTTCTTAGAGGAATGCATGAAAATTTGATAAATGAATACATGAAAGTCTTTGGACAGTTTCATTTGAACAAGTGTTTTGTTGCTAGTGAGGCTGCTTGTAAGCTGGAAGTCAAACCATGATTTCCTGAATGATGGGCAGGTTTAATCTAATTTTTTTGCAAAGCTTTTATTTTGAGTTGGCGTTTGCATGTAGCTGTAGATTTTTAACTTGGTTTTTATATTGTTTCAAGATTTTTTAACATGATTTTTGTCATTCCCTAGTCATTATGGTTATGAAAGTGTGATTTTTCTGGTCTGTCATCAATGAGGAGTGGCATTCAGCACAGATCATTTTTTTTTCTACAAGCATAAAAGCAACCTCATTAGTAAGTCAGGTAAAAGGAGTAGTACATTCAAAATGATCTTTAAAAATTTAGGCTTAAGTCCTCAGTAATGTATATTTCCTAGTTCATTAATGCAGAAATACTGCACATAGATTTTAATCTTAGAGTTAATAATAAAAGCAATTTTCACTAAAAATATAAAAACTGTAATGGTAGAATCATGATATTGCATTTAGCTCTCCCACAAAAAGTCACTTTATTACTTTCTTTTGACACTTATTTTCATTCTGGGATTAATTTTACTATATAAGGGCTTCTTAACTATTCTATTAAAATTTCCATTCAGAAGCAATAATATCTAAGAGTGAATAATAGTCATGTAAATCATTATTTCATATTAATGTAAAAGATTTTGTAAGTTCTTATGAATTCTGCTGACATGCACAATTGTGAAAAGGTTATCTCTACATTCTGCAGTGATATGCGCTGGAACAAAGGAACTATTTTAAAAGCATCGGTAGAGTACATCAAGTGGCTACAAAAAGAACAACAGAGAGCCAGAGAATTAGAACACAGGCAGAAGAAATTAGAGCATGCTAACAGAAGACTTCTACTCCGAATTCAGGTTTGTATAAGTGTTGCCACGAACTACAAAGCTTTCTCAGTACTTACCCCCATCAAATTTTGTTAATCTATATAATTTTTCTTCAAATTTATTTTTAATAAATTGACTTTGCCTTTTTATTTCTATGTATATTGGAGAGGCGGTATTCTTTTGATTTCTAGGAAATTTCTTTGATAATTATACCTTAGATAAAGTAAGTAGTGAAAAAGTAATAAAGTATTTGTACAAACAGTTTCATTATGCATGTGCTAGAAACAAAGAAAGACCAAAAAAAAACCCCCCAAAAAGGAAAAAAGTATATTCCTGCAGCCAAAAATCAATACTGGACACAAAGTTCCCTTCAGTATTTTAATTTTCCCTTTCAAACTGTTTAATGCATTACACTCCCTGGTAAGAGTGTCTTATGCTATACCTGCTTTTGACACGAAGAAGCAGAATATAGCCCTTCATGGCTTGAAAAGCAAGATTCTAATATAGATACACACCTGTGAAAATGGGATGGGTAGATAGGTAGAGAGACATAAGACAGATCATCTTACATATGTTGATTTACTGATATATCTGTATAATATAAGTATTATCAGGAAAAAAATCTTTTCTCTGGATAACAGTTTTATAATGAACTATCAAGTTGCAATATTTTTCTGCTACCTTCATTGGATTCAGTATGCAATGGTTTTAGAGAGGCTGTCCTACCTCTTCTGTTTCTGTAGAATAGTTGCTTAATGACAGAAAGAGATACAAAAATACTTTAGTGGCAAATTTTCTTAGATAAAAAATTGAATCTTTTAAAATTTAATATCACAACTGGGCAACCGTTATAATACATTTTCATGCATGATTTATATACTTTCTGCAGTTGTTCTGAAGTTGTTCTGTTTTCTTTTTCAAAATTGTTGTCTAATTAATTTTGTTTGAAATGTTAGGAACTGGAGATCCAGGCACGTGCACACGGCCTTCCAGTCATGTCTTCGCTCAGTGCTGTCGATTTAGCTGCACAGGTCATCAAGCAACAGTCTTATCCAGAAGAGAACTCTATAGACTACTCTCAACAAATGCCTCTGGTACATGGACAAAATTCTGATGTCTGCAATGGATCTACAGCCTTTTCTGATCCACTTTCACACTTCACGGATTTGTCCTTCAGCGCAGCTTTAAAGGAAGAACAACGACTAGAGGAAATTTTGTTGGACGACACAGTGTCACCATTTGGAGCAGACCCACTCTTGTCCTCCACGTCTCCAGCTGCATCAAAAGAGAGCAGCAGGAGAAGTAGCTTTAGCACAGATGGTGGAGATGATTTATAAAAGCAGAAAGGGTCTCATACTTCTCTAAATCACTTGTTAAAAGACTGAGTTGAACATAAGCGTGGTGTTTGCTCTTATTTTAAATACCTATAGGGAGAGTCACTGTAAAAATCAATTACTGCATGACAAGGGTTTCAATCAGCCCTTATGTCACAAGAAAATAAGATGGACATGAACTCATATCACTCTGCCCCAAGTTCACCCTCTGTTCACAGCCGGCATTTGCATAAGTCTCTCTTCACTGGGAATATTTTTACTAACACTTCATGACTTTTATCAGTACTATGAAAAAGGTTACCACAAAAGGAATACCCATGTTGCAAAACTGTATTCAAACTCTTTTCAATCTGCTTACACTTTTCTCGGCTACAAATATGAGTTTTAGTAATTTTCTAATTTCTTTATTTTTTTATAACTAAAAATTCTACAAAATGTGAAGCAACAGAACTGTTTAAGCTGGGACCTGTAGAGATGTTACAGGTTTTAAAATCCAAAAAAGTCAGATGTAATGCTTTCACACAAACAAGCATGAAGTTTAAACTGTGTGGGCTTTTCTTTAGAAGGAGAAAATCCATTAAGCTTTTCATGGAATGCCTTTAGTTTTTAAAATTTCATTTGTAGAAAAAGAACACTCTTTTAAGTATATCTTTTAATGACACAGAAGAAAAATGGAAACTAACATAATGACAGTGATTCTATTGAACTCAGACAGAAAAAGACACAGCACTGCAGCAGACAGTCTGTGTGGATATACAAGACAGCACAGACACTCGATGTTACAGTTAGCACAATTTAAAACAAGCACTACTTGTGACATTATTATGTCAGCTACTTATTCCAAGAATATTCAAACTGTGTCCTTTGTTATGTGGAAGAAATTGGAATTCAGATACAACACTGGGCTGTTGGATGACACTTCCAGTGTCCTTTGACAGTACAGTGAGGTTTTTCCAAAGGGATTTTATCCATACGTGTGCTTTTGATCCATTTGGAAGCAGAGGGAAATGACAAGATTCCCATTGCATACACTATAAACAACAATTTAATTTCATGTTTGGCTTTGGACTCCCTGCAGAAAAGCTGGAAAGGAAGACTTATCAAACTGAAGGGAGTACTTAGAAACACTGATGTGTCATAAGCAGCTTGCTAGGAGGGGGCATTTAGAAAACTCACTTCTATACATAGTGAAATTCTGGGGAGTGATGTACATTCCTGAAGAACATTAAGTGCAACCATTCCAACTGTAATATTAAAACATAGGAAAATAAACTGGAACAGGTTCTTCATAGCTCTTCCTCAATCAAAGCCAGAAGATCACATTAGGGAGTAGTTATGGTTTAACCCCAGGTGGCAACCAAGTCTCACACAGCCACTTGCTCACTGCCCAGCCAGAGTGACTGGGGAGACAACTGGAAGGGTAAAATCTGGAAGGCTCTTGGGTTGAGATAAAGAGAGTTTAATAGGCAAAGCAAAAGCCATGCACACAAGTGAAGCAAAACAAGGAATTGTGTCACTGCTTCCCATGGGCAGGCAGCTGTTCAGTCATCTCCAGGAGAGCAGAGCCCCATCACACATAATGGTGACTTGTGATGTCAAATGCCATCACTCAAAAATCTCCACACCTTCCTCCTTCTTCCCCTCACTTTATATACTAAGCATTATTTGATATGGTGCAGAATATCCCTTGGTCAGTTTGGGTCACCTGTCCTGGCTGTGTCTCCTCCCAACCTCCCATGCACCCCCATTTTCCTTGCCAGTGTGTCAGTATGAAAAGCAGAAAAGGCCTTGGCTGTGAAAGCACTGCTCACCAACAATGAAAACATCTCTGCCCAGCACAAATCCAAAATACAGCCCCATACTAGCCACTGTGAAGAAAATTAACTACCCCAGCTGAAACCACCGCAGGAGTTCTGTAATGATTCAAAATATGTTTCAGAAGTGTGTATTAATTTTGCCGTCACTGAGCCTGCCTCGCTCCAGAAGTGTCACAGGTTTGGAAATAGTAAGAAGAGATTAAAGTGGATTACTTTTTGCATGAACATTTTAAATTTTTAAAAGCATACTATCCAAAACCAGAGCAATTGTTTCTTACTATTGCCTCTTTTGTTATTGGTACCTGGGCCCTCCTACCAGTCATTGTGAAGTTTGTGTTCCTGCCAGGCCTTAGCACATGCCTGACCAACCTTGACAGTGTCACAATAGTTTCATAATTGGAAAATTAGCAGCTGGATAATAAATCACACCCAGATGGCTGTGAAAGATGATGGTGTGTCCAATTTCACAAGAATATTTATGATTTTAGGAATCTCAAGGTTTTCTATGAGTTTGTGCAAACTACTTGGATATAAGGTGACCTGTAAGCATAGACCTGACCATTAGAAGAGGCTTTGATACACTCACCCTTTGTGGATTAAAAAAACGGCAACAGAGAGGGTTCTGGTAATTTTCTTTTGTTTTGGTTTGGTGTTTTTGTTTGTCTTTTTATTTGTTTGGTATAGCTTTTTATTTTTGTTTGTTTGTTTGTTTGTTTTTGTTTTTTGTAGAATATCAGAAAGACAAACAAGTACAAAGATAACTGGATATAGGACTGACTGCCATTTTAATTAGATTAATTAAAAGATGAACCACTTTGTCATAGTTTTGTCGAAGTCAATTGCTAATATTGACATCTGAATACAAAATATCATTAATTACAAGTAAACTTCATGCCCATATTATGTCTAGTGTAGTATGAGTATTGTCCATTTCAGCTGGCAAAAGGAAGGGTTATTTGGTTGATATCAAATGCCATTTGTCCTTGTACTGCAGTTTCTACTACATTAGTTTTAAATACACCAGTGTGAATTGCTCATAATGGAGAAAAAGAAATTAAATATGAATGTATTACATGATTTTCCCATTGAACTTTTACATGTGACTTAGTCCATACTTCTGAACCATACTGACTTTAAATAACATCCTGAATTTCATCACTTTTATAAGCACTGTTCTAAAAAAAACATTATAGTGCATCCATTAAATTTTTTAAAGTTGATTTTCATTCTTCTGACAATTGCTTCAGTCTAAAGCACCAGAATTTTTCTCTTTTCTTGCATGAGAAACTTAAGACAGTCAATGCTCTTTTTGCAAGGCACTGTGTTGCATCTATCATGAAACATATTGAGGCTGTCTTCCTTCACACAAAGCATCCAGCCTCCTTGCCCAAACCAATAAATACATCAATCCTTCGAGGTGTTTATTACGGCAATGGTATTTCACCAACATTGCATTTTTTCTAGTAGGAAGTCACCATAATTTGTATTTCAGCTAATAGCCTGGATTACAGGTTCACCCTTGAAATTAAATGGTGGTACAGACTGCAAAACCAGACTAGGACATTCTGGGGATTAATAGGTGCTATTTAAGGTGTTTAGGAGATGCATGTGCTGGTAGTCACATCCCAGACTTTCTGGAGTAAACACTCCCTCTCCCACCACAGACTTGGAAATGGTGCTGTGAAGCTGAGAGGACTTCTAGGGCAGAGCCAAGCCCAATCCTACCAGCTTCTGCAGAGGAAAGGGATTTCATAACTACAGGGACAAATCCTAACATTTTCTGTCATGCAGAATTTCTTTGCTGTCCATGCAAGTTTTACTGGGCTGAGTTGCGGTGCAAGCGAAATACAATTTTTAGCTATTTCCAGCAGAGATCTGTTTAGTGAAATCTCATGAAAGGGATGCATAATATGCCCATGGCTCTGGGCCTAGAAAAAAATGTGAAGTCTTACAGATCTTGACCTCAACCAGGCCAGGGGGTAGATGAACTGGCTATTTTTGTCAAGATGTATTAAATGAGGAATTATTGCTTGTTTTCAGTAGCAGCTGTTCAAAGCTGGTGGACATATTCCTACAGAATCCACAGAACAGCAGACTGATAATTACACAAAAGGAAAGGGAGTTGAAATATTAACATCCTGTTTAATTCATGACATGGATATAGATGCTATACTAAGAAAAGAAAACTAAATTATTTCATTGTGCATAGCATGGATAGTGTGAAAAGCTACAGTAAGTGCAAACAGTTTTAACAAACAGGAACACAGTTGCTTTATATAATAAAATAACTAAATATAATTCAGTTGCTTAATCTTAATAAGAACATTGATATTATAATGCTTTCTGAATTTAATAGAACTGTATATATGAATGATGTAAAATTATTGTAATTTAAAATTAAGTCTCCTAGATAAGTAAAGGCATTTACATTGTTATTATGAGACTGTAGAATATTTTTATAATAATTGCTATTTTTCATTGTTAACCATATAGTATCTTGTTTTCTAAGTCATTGTATGCAGACAGAATGTACTTTATTACACACTATATATGCAATCTTTTTACAATTACATTTTATACTTGCTGGCATTTTATGTTTATTGTATGAATATAATTAAAGGACTGAAATGAAGACATCTTTTTATATGTCCCTTGTGAAACTTCACTGTCCAGACCCTCAAAAATGCCACCAAAAGGCAATATAGTACATCTAGTAAGAACATCTGAGATACCTAACAGACAAAACACTTCACAACTGCTAAACATTTAGTCCATTATGATACATCATGATCCAGTAGCATCCCATTAATAAAAATAATTGATACATTCTTTAATATGGTCTCCTGCCATCTGCTTATTCCTGCTGCTCAGGCTTTGATTTATGGAAAGTGTTTTCAGAATGTTGCAAAATTGCTAGGAGGCATGATGATATCAGTTAAATCACTAAGAAGCTCTACAAAAACCTTTTAATGTACTAGATGTTCCCCAGACAATCTAGGATAAACAGAATATTGTATTTTAAGATGTAAAGCATTTTTTAAAGTGGATAATTAGGCAGCATTTGGCACTAAAAGATACTCACTTAAGGAAGTAAGTAAGGATTCAGATTTCATTTTGAATTCCTGATATCAAAAGTGCTGCCTTCTTTAGAAGATAGTTGGTGCTTTCTGTGCGTGAAATGATGAAAAGTTGTTAAGTAGTAATATAAATTTCAACTATAGTTTTGTAATAGTTTATCATTCCATCTAAAATAGAGCTCATTGTTTGTGTACATCAGATAAATATTTTATTTGTACTAAAGATTTCTTCAGTCTCTTTATTTTGTCAAGTATTATCAGTATTAAAATTGAATATTATTATAAATATTATTTAAAGTTCAGTGATTACCCATGGAAAGAAGCTTTGCTTTTTTGCATATTTATTATGTGCTTAGGATTTGACCATAAAAGGTACTCAGTTCCTTTGTGAAGGGATGGAGAGCCCCTACTTTGCTTTGTAGAAAGCCAATGCTTATCCTATTTAGGACTCAGACACTTAACAATTAAATAAACAACATCAGAAAATAAAATCAGAAGTTATTTCAGCTATTATAAAAGCCCTATATGATACACTGCTTGATTAAAAGTAGTGAGGTTTGCAACTGACAGACAAACAGATTTAATGTCAGCGTCATTTGTGGTGACAGCCAATGGGAGATTAGAGGAAAATGTATGAAGTTATGATAATAATCAGATCAAAAGTCTAATTAAAAAGGAGACTGCAGCAGTGAAGTATGCTAAGGCTTATTGGTTAAATCACTGGTACCATCAAGTTAAATAGATATCAGTTTCATTAATTGGCAACCACAAGACAAGTGTTCTATATTCAGGGTGGTGATGATTTTGATATAACCCACCACATTGTGGTTGAGTATATGATTCATGTAATAAGAAGAAGGTGCCTCCAGGCTATTGTTTCTACCATGGATTAAAATTTACATATTGCTTCTCCTTATGTCAAAACATCTGGTGCCTGCAAATGCTAACATTTTGTTAAAAAGTTTCACAAGATAGGAAAAGTGGATTGAAAACATTGCATGTGAATCATTCAAGCATTATAATGGAATAAGAAGATGAGTTATGAACAGGCAGATTGAACAGTAGTATAGTCAAAGAGATTCTTATGCTTATGAGTTCAAGACAACACTTTGTATAAGAAGGGGAAACGCCTCAAACCACAGTGAGGTTTTTCAAATGTCACTGAGATATACAATCTTGGTCTTTCCAAACTGCATTTTCCTGCCCAAAGAAGATCCCTGTATCTAAGCATATGTACTAAAGTGATAAGACTGTGTTTAATACATTCATTTAATTCATGCACTTTAAGATGTTGGCATCCTTACCTGCCATGAAGTTCCGCAGAAAATTTTGTGACTTATATTTACTTTCCTATTTTACAGCAGTATATATCAGGATTGAATCTCAAAAGATCTCACTGGCAGATTATCTTAATTATCTTGCCTCCTTGGAAAACATATCAGTCCTTGAATTAGCACCTAGACCTAGACTTGAGACCTTTTCCCTTTGATTTCCAGGAGGGACTTAAGATATTAATTTTCAGTTACTGAAATTTTGTGGTTTTTTTTTTTTTTTAATGCCAGGTTGTCAAGAAGGCTACACATCACAGATTGCTGTGATTAGCAGATACATTACTGTTGGAAACATTCCTCTGTGTGAAAGGAGGCGATAAACACTGTTTTTGTGAAGGGCCTTGATTGAAGTGATATCATATCTATTAATTTTCTGGAATCAATGCATAAATATTCCTAGATGGATATTTTGCTCGCAAAAGAGGAACCATTCAAAAAGTAGTGGCTCTTCAAAGTGCTTTTGAATTTTTAAAACACACTCCTTGGATTAGAAATTTACTTTCAGGCTTCTGGAATTCTAGAATGTAACATTTATGCGGCCTGAATCACCACCCACTGACACCTCTGGGATGTCTCAGGACCACCTGTCTGTGAAACTGAGGCAGCAGTGACACCATTCACTCCATTCTGCAACCAGTCCCACTGCCAGAAGATTCAAATGAACCAAGCCTCTGGTGGTCAGCCCCATGGTCCCATCTCTCCAGGGAAGAACACCTCTTCCCAGTCTCACTTTCCATCTGGATTTCCTCTTCAGATGGCTAGTCACAGGGCTCCTAATCATCCTGCCTCAAATCCTGGGTCACTTGACCTGAACTGGGTCACTTTTCAATCCTGCTGACATCCAACAGGTTCAAAATCTCTAAGTATAATATTGACATTACACAATCTGGTATTGGCCCATGACAGCAAGCCAGGATTTGGGAATATACTTGAGCTCTTCTGCAGACATCCCAGACTTCTGAGCCCAGGGAGATTTGAACAAGAGGGCAGCCAAAATCTCAGACCAAGAGCACTCCCTCCTACAAACCTGCTGGGAACTTTAATTTTGTTAATAATGGTAAACTGGAGTTTTGGTTGGTTTTTATTTTTAAGCATTTTACCAAAAACCACATTTACACATTGTATTTCCTTCTAACNTTTTATTTTTAAGCATTTTACCAAAAACCACTTCTAATGTATTTAGAAGTATTACTTGTATTTACTTCTAATGGACCTGTCTGCAGTTCCCAAAGATTCAAAATTGTTTAAGTTTAATACTCAGAATTTGACAAAAATCTGTTAGCTAATGTATTTTACATACTCTTCCAGGAGTAGGTTGAGTTAAAGGAAATGTTTCTTTTTAAAATATAACTTGACAGCCTTAAAGGTTCTTAATAGAATATCTTTTTGTCAATTAGTTTTTCTGTGACATATGCACCTTGTGTCATCATTAGGTAGAGGAACCTCAACAAAAAAAAATTGCGTTTCTATAGAGCCACTTGGAAAGTAAAGGGAATAACAAAACTAATTGCAGAAATACCATTCCATCATTTCCTCTGGAAAATAGTTTCTACTGTAGAACATTTAATATACACAGCTGGCTTGCTATAAAAACAAACTGACACAAAGCAATTTTGTCTTATTGCAAAGTATAGTAAGCATGGTCAATTTTAAGCATGGACCAGAGAACTGACTCCTGCAATAAGCACCCAAGGGGCAGTGTCTCCACTTGGAAATTTACACTCCAAATTACCTTAAATTTGACTTGCTCTTTTGCAGTGGGCATAGAATCCTTTAGGCAAGTGAAAGCAAAACGTGAGACAGCTGAAGTTAAGAAGCATGGAAAACAAAAAAGGTACATTTTTCATCCCAAAATGTCACAAATAGGATTTGGTACACACAAAGGAAGATCTCTGCTCAAGGGCAAACATCAGTCTGAGAAACAGGCAGGGGAGTACTAGGCTGGGCTCTGGCAGAACCTGTCCCTTCCCAAAGGAAAAGAAAGGAGATTATTTCAGGGCATTTGCATCTTCCAGTAAGGTAAGTTATGAGTATCCCTTCTTGCCCACCTCTCACATTATTCTCTCCCTCCTCAAACCATGCCTCATTCTGAAAGATAAAAAATAAATTCTCCTGTCCCTTCTTCACTGCTCTTCCTCCCTAAGAGGCTGAAGTGTGAGGAGCATCAGCTCCTCCTGCTTCTCAGGGAGCAGCTGTAGCTCCAGGTGAACCTGCCAGACTGGTCAGTGGTTTAACAGCTTGGTATTTCCAAAACAGTGTCAATACATTACTGGTGACAAGTATTTATGTGATTATTTTAAAGGCCAGAAGGCATTTTTACATATCTTGATCTTAAAAGTTACCAAGCATGAGAATTAAATAAACATATTTGCCCTTTAAGCCTTGCTGCTTCAGAAGAGCTAATTTAGTTTTGATGCTCAGTGTATTGAAATACAGTAAGAAATAGATATTTGGTTCCCTCAGACTCCTGAAGTCCAAAACTGATGGTTGTTGGCTTCAGGCACTCTTATTGTTGCTAGGAGGTGCACATGGCTTGTTCATAACCTTGCTGGTGAGACCAGATTTTGGATCAAGAGCATGTTGGCTTAACTGAGGTTTTCCTTCTAAATAAGGGTTCATGCTTGCACTTTCAAAATTATTTTTTGGATAGTTAAGAAAAATATGGTTATTGCTGGAACCATCAGCCTCGTGTCCTGTTTTGAACAGTGAAGTAATGCAGAGAATTAAGTAAATTTCACACTAAAATACTTGCAAAAATGTGCCTATTTGGACTTTCCCCTTCAAAGTCCATTTCCTGAAGTTTGAATGCAGGCTATGAATTACTTTGTTTTGGAGAACTAAGTTCTTAAGCAAACTGAGAGCAAGTGATTCGGGACTATTCATAGACTGTTTCAGTGAGATGGTAGCTTTTAAATTTTCTTTCTTTCTTTGCTTAGCTGTATTGTAAAAGTGTTTTTGCTAGATGCCAGTTGCAGCCAAAGAATTTATAAGTAGAAACAGAGACAGTGATGTGATTTACAGCCAAAGCAGACTTCTGGGATATATGGAAAAATATGGACACAGATTTTGTGTACAGAAATAATTAAGGTCCTAAGTGTCCTCCTCAAATTCAATCTGCTGGCATGTGGAGATAAGATGTTACTCAGAGAGGGGCACAAGGGACCGATCTTATAAAAAGCATTTCAGCAGTATCACACTTTCCAAGACTTGTTCCTTTCCTCCTTTATGAAGTAACTTCATAAACTAACATCACTTTTCTATTCCATTATTAGAGCACATCTGCTATCAAGAAGGCTGTGGAAGCCCTGTTCCCATTTTGTGCAAGGTCCTGCATTACCTCCTTTGTCTATAAAATGCAGGGATACTTAGGTCTGTATTATAAATAATAATACATGTATGCAATGGATGATTCTAATGATGTAGTTCAGTTTCAGGTTTTTACTGCCATTCATAAACTGCTTCAGCAGACTTGTTGTAATTTATGATATCAATAGAGCCCCTTAAATTACATCCTGGATTCTGCCATGTATTGCCCTATGAAAGAAAATGGCTTTGTATCCAATATCAGTGTAAGAAGAGTGCTAAAGGGAGAATGAACCAAAAGTCAAGTGCCCTTTATTGAGAGCGAAAATTGCCTTCATGGTGTGCAATATGTGAGAACTGAACACTTGAAAACAACTGCTGTAATCCTCAACTTAACTGTTTGCTTTGGAGCTATGTGGGGCTCGCTAACACTGGTTTGTGACAAGCTTGTCAGAGACACAAGAAAGGTGAGTGCATCTTTCTCTGTGCTGTACTTTTTGGACCCACAGCTTTTAACTCTGAGAATGTCGGGGTCAAAATACCTGCTGAACATTTTTGAATTGTCCAGTCTGATTCAGAATCTTCTATGTCTTGCAGGGACTGTCTACTATGCCATGACCTGTTGGGGGGAAGCAGAACTCCCAGGCTGAAAATATTAATCCTGAAGCCCATGTTGCCCAGAGTACTGATGGCACCTGTAAAAGAGCCAAATATTCTTGGCTGTAGCATGAATCTGCACTGACAGTTTTGAGTATTTCCAGTCTTGACCCACATACAAGTACAAGTTGTCTTGTCTGCCTTTGTTAGGCAAGGGGATAAATCCCAATGCACCCATTAGAAGATGGATCACAGCATGGTAGGCTATTGCCTCCACAGTTTTTTTTCCCTTTATTCGTCTTCCTCCTGTAAAACCCTCTAAGGAGGTCAAGAACTGCAGGTGGTGAGGGGACTCTTCAAAACTAGCAAAGAGAACTGGCCAATTTAGCACTGAGTTATTTTAATTCAGGTGCTTTCTTCTTCTGCAATGTGTAAACCTTCCTTGAGCAGAGGACTCCTGGGGGTTGTGGCTGGAGGGGATCCATTACTGTCTTGGCTCCATCAAAGCTCTTCGGGGGACAGGGAGGTGACGTGGAGGCACTGAATCTTGCTGGGGGACAGCTCATGTGGTTCCCCACCACATGAATGCTTTTATTCCTTTCTAAGGAATTATATTCCACTGCTAAAAATCAACAGAAAGCGAAGTTTTACAGAAGCTATACTTACAGAACCAGACAAGCTTCTGATTTCAGAACTGCAAGCACATTCAATTGTTTGTGTTTCAACAACAGAAGCCATTTGTATAAGACATTAAAGCTGGATTCAGAAGAAGCACTATAGCCAGGATACTGGCCAAAATATTTGAAATGTTAATAGGATTTTTAGTGGGTTAATTTTACTATTTGCATGTACTTCTAATTTTTCAAAATATTTAAATGGAGCTTGACCTTCATTGTTACCTCTGAGGAAAGGCAACTTTAGAAATGTTCTTTTGCACAAGGTGCAAAACACAACCTTAGCAGATTTCAGATATGGAGGGAAAATCTTGTAGTTTTCAAGGGTGTTCAGCTGATATTGGAGGGGGAATAATAAGATTTATTTTGTCTAAACAACAAAGGAGACATGAAGAAAAGACTTGTTCTGAACATCCCATGTATGTTTGAAAATACTTTGTCTTGGTCGGAACTTTGAGTATTAAATATACTGAGACTTTGAGATCGAAACGCAGCAGAGGCAAACAAGACATGGCATGTGAACATTTCTTAGCTTTTTTGATAGTACTCTAATCCTATTGTACCTAACAATTCACATAGTGGAACATATCAACTCATAGGAATGTTATCTAGACTACTTTTTATTTCTTTTTCTGTTTTATTTCTTTTTTTTTTCCCCAGTGAAATTTAATTCTAGTGGCACTGTGTAATTTTCATCAACAAAAGTAATTAAATGTATACAGTAGAAAATGGATCCTGTTTTAAAATGCTCCAATCTGTCAGATGTCCATTAATCTATATATATTCCATGCAGGAAGTAGAAAGCAATATGAGTTTTCACATTCTTTGTATTTAATATTTACCTGTGGGCATGTATAAAAAAATTCTAATAAATCCACAGCTACTTACAATTTACAGAATGGGACCAATGCTGGTAGTTGATCCTAAACTGACACAAACCAGATATTCTCTTAATGTTACTCCAAGGAATTTTAAACTGACTCTGTTAAAGCCAAGGTTATTTGCCTTGGGGATGCCTAATGGAAGGGTTATTATAACACTGTCCACAAATAGGTGTCTTGAGAGAGCCAGGGCCATAATACTTCATTGACAGCTATTAGATTGTGCTATTGCTGTATCATAGTCATCTTTAAGGCCAAAGGTCACACCTCTTCCTTAATATTTAAATAAAGATACTTGACTGGAGCAGAAAACAGCTTATTGCCAGTGATGGCTGCTGCTCAATTTACAAGAACCTTTACAAAGTCATGCTAATTCCTGGCCTCCTTAGAATGCACGATAACCTTTCATAAATCCATCTTTTCCAGATGTCCTTGGAAATGACAGTTATAAAACTACAAATGATTTGTAATGCAAAATGGGACTGACAGACTTGGAGATTAGTTCTCAGTGTACTAAAATGACTAAGGACTATAGCTAACAGAAGACTTAAACTGCATCAATAAGTATCTGCCAAAACAGCTCATGAGTATCTTCAACATGTTCAGTAAAAGCTGGAAAATAAGGAATACTTGTGATTGTAATATGACAAGTGGGAAATTTTCCTCTAAGGGTCTCAGAGCACAACTTTGTGGGTCAGTCTGGAAGGCAGATTTTGAATTGCTCATGCTTCCAATTCAGAATTTCATTTGACTGTATCTTCTCATTCATGAACAGGAATTTTCATGAACCAAACACAGTTTTTTATGAGATGAAATTCTGTTTACATTTACACACATCATTTTGTTTAAAAATGATTCATTCCACCTCTAGGGAGAATATCCTCTTCAAGGTTTTGAAAGTATATACATAACTAAGGTTTCGGAGTTTCACAAAAATACACTATAGTTTATATTTATGAATAATTTTGTTTTTTGTTGCCACAGGAAAAGCTTTATAATATAGGAAAAAAATTAAATATACCTGTATAAAGATCCATGATTTTTTCAATAATTCCGGAAGTCTACAGAAATCAACAGAAATAACAGTTGTTGTCAGGGTGGCCTAGAAATGCAGGCCTCAAATTAAGGCAAAAATTACTTTCTAATACTAAAAAAAAAGTTAGGAGGAGACAAACCCAGGTCAGATAAAGCATTAGGGTGACAACAACAGCTCATGGAACCAGCTGTAGGAGGGCAACCTGCATTATGGCTTCTATTGAGTTAATTCATTGAGTTAATGAAGTATTAGATGAAGTAAATAAGAAATGGTACCCATCAGGTTAAAGATGTATGTTATTACAAAAGTAATTTTGTTCATCTTTTCATATTGTTAAATCTACCTGAGAAAATAATAATATATATATTAGAACAAATCACATAGATTAATTGGTCTCAAGAATGTTCCTAGCTTTTGTTCATTTGGGAATTAGTTCACAGTCCTGGTTTCTTCAATGGTATTTGTAATTCCCAAGTTTTATATGGATTATCAAAACATATTTGAGCCAATTTTCTGTTCCCTCATTTTACCTTGCCTGTACATTTTTTCTTTCATGCCAATGACTGTTTGCCAAGACATAATGATTCCTGCTCCCAGACTGAATTAGTGAAAATTATTAATCGGTCACTCTGTAGTTTATGAAAAAAACTATTCATATAGATATTAAGGAATGGCATTCATAAAGAAATCCATTTGAAAAATAACTCTCAGCTTTCAATCTATCATTTATGAGCCATGACCTTATTTTTCGCCTAGCTCTATTTTGTTTATTTTCATAAAAAAAGTGTGATTTTGTATTCTGAAGCTCAGACACCATCTCTGTGATGTCACCTGTTATGATGAGTCAGGGAGGTAAGGGAATAAAGCCTGTGCAGTAATGACTTTGCCCCATCTATTCTTTTTATGGCTTGTGGTGTGACGCTTGGGGATGCTGTGTGCAGGGCCACGAGTTGGATTTCATGGTCATCGTGGGTCCCTTCCAACTCAGCTTGTTCTGTGATTCTGTGATTCTGTGATTCTGTGATTCTGTGATTCTGTGATTCTGTTGATCCAGCTGGGAGGTCTTTTCTCAGCTGTCACTATTTGTTCATTCTCACTGCATGTCCTTTCTCCTCTTCTCTGGAACCTTCCAGCTTGCCTCCCCACATAATTTATTGCAAACCATAGCTAAACCAACAATGCCAAGAGGAGGGGGACATGGATTTCGCCAAGTGCTCTGACTGTCTGAGGACCACCATGAATTTGGTAGGTACGTGCATAATCATGAAAGGAAACAGTGTGTGTTGGCATAACCTTGTTTGCAAAATAGCTACAGGAATTTGAGATGAAGCCACACTTCAGACGTTGGTAGTCACTCTTCAGGTTTCTTAGAAGGACATCCAGTAGTGGACTCAGGTGCAGGGAAAAACAGGTTCACCTGAGTGAAGCTCTGTAGAAGCTGTAGTGAAGTTGAACAGCAATAGCCTCAGAAACAGCCACATGCACCTTGCAAGCAAAGTCTCACTTCTAAAGTGCAAGCATGTGAAGCATGTACAGACCAGGGAGACAAAGGAGCAGAGGTTTGTGAATGCCACAAAATGTTGCCCAGATGTTTAAAGATATTTTTAGGTGCGTGATAACACTAATATACATTTAAGGATTGCTGAGGCATTCTTCCATGTTTACACTGTGTTATTTGTGCCTGATGGTTTTAATAGTGATTAGAAAGTATAAAAATATTTTCTAGGTGTTTCCCCTGACAATTCAAGTAATGATGATGTACGTAGTTAACCTATTTCCCCAAAAAGTATACTCCCTCACATATTCCTCTCATTTGAGGGATGTAAGAACAGAGTGTTTGCCTTTACAGATGTTTAAGAATAATGTACTCAAAAAGTAAGCAAAATAATACTCTGTTATTTTAAGTTTACAAAGTTCTGTTTGTATTATCAGAAAATGAAAAATAAGTGTGAAAAAATAGCTCAGTGAGAGAATCCTTTGGTTTGGGATTCCTAAATTCCAGAAAACAATCTCTGAACTTGCCACACGTACTTGGAGATTAAAAAGAAAGGGAGGGAGTATTAGATGGCTACATATGAAATGGTTTAACTCAGCCAACCTGTTCTAAACCAGTAATTCAATTTCAGTAAGAAAATTGAAACCATGTGCCTCTTTGTTGGAATGATTGGTAAATTACACTTAACCATTTTCTTCCTGCTCGTCCCCAATATGGTATCTTTCCTCAATTTTTAAACATTTTTGCAGGACTAGCAATGAATCTTTTCATGTTTAAAAGATCAGCACATATTTTATGCACAAAGATTGCAGTGCCAAATAAATTTCTTCAGTAGACCACCTCCAGCAATACTCTAAATAATATTTAGAGAGAAGTCCACCTACAGGGGAAAAGTAGCCCAGACACCTATCTGATCAGAGATGATGAGGCAAAGATGATGAAGTAATTCACTAAAGTAGATTCTGTAGTTCTGCCATAAGCAATATATTCAAGGAACTGATTGATAAGACTTGTTTTCATGCAATAAACGTTTGAAGGATGAAAAATGAAAATTCAAGATACACCATGTAAGAGTAAATGTGATCAGAACACAAAAAACAGGTGGCTGAGAGGAGATAATACAGCATATGAACTATAACATTAACTTGTCTTTTGTCTTCCAAAAGGAAAGAGAAAACAGAAAGTAAAAAAAAATCGAGGTTGTACTCCCTTTTTAGTGTCCTTTCTAACCCAAAACACTGTGTACTTGTTTCCTCAGTGATGTACTCTTGTCACCTAGAAAACAAAGCTATATGAATAAACTTTACGTTATTAAAATGGAATCTATTGAAAAAGATAAATGCTCTCATTGCAAATTCCAGAGTGCCAGTTGTCCGATTCACGGGCTTGCTGAAATACCTACACACAAGTAACAAGTGGGTTATCTCGGCAAATTGCTGAGAACTGCTGGTAAAATTCATGAAAGAACTGTGAATAACCTGTGTGATGAATGGGGTCAAGAAATCACATCATCTTCAGGTATCTGAGGAGAGCTTAATTAATTCAAATGAAGAAATTAAAGGTGTATGAAGGGGATTAAGGCAAAAGCTGAAAATAAAAATAGATCTGCAAAATGTTAGATCTCTCCTAGCCTCAAAAGAGATCAATTAAATCTTTACAAGAGGAAAGGCACTGAAGAGGTCTCCTGTGAAGCCAGCAAAAATCTGAAGTGTAATAGTTTGGAAATACCATAAATTAGGGAGAATACAATGTGTTATTTTTATATGCTACAGAACTCCACAGCTCCACCTCCTTTTCCTGTTAAAAATGCTACCCAAATAGCTTAATACTCAAAACTCTTTGACACAGTGTCCTGGATTTTAACGCTTTCTGCCTATTGTATTTTCCATGTCTGCAGCAGTTCCAGAAATCAGTCCCTTCAGTGTTATTATTCTCCATAAATCAGAGAGGAGTGATTGATTCCTTTATAAATTACGTGTACCACATGGCAGACTGGCTGGTAAACATTGTGATAGTAAACAGGCCTTCTCTTTATACCTGTATTTTTGAGAACTCTGCACAAAGGGTTTAAATTTCTGATTGACTGCTTGCTCCTTCCCTAATTAGCATTAACACTAAAAACACTATTCACTCTTCATATTTGCTCATCTCCTTATCTTAGATTAACCACTGTTTAATATGTGGTTAAAATTATTCTGCACATCATCAACTGATCTATGTGAAACAGCACAGAGAACAAAAGAAGCTTAATCTTCCATGAAGCTTCAGTCAAGTGAAACTGTACATAATCCAGAGACAAGTTTCTTTTCGATAACCTGCGCTGAATACACAGTGCATGTCCCCTCTCTCTCTGCCCTTGCATTATTTTGAATCTGCTTATTAAAACGGAAAAAATAGCTCTGATTAATATTATTAGCATTTTGCTAGATTTCACACACTTTGGGCCCAATTGTGCCAAGTCTTTGCGTTGGGCATGACGGCTGAGCTGTCCCATGGACACAACGCCGTGCTTACAGACATGGCAGCAGCAGCATCTGTACATCCAGAGGAAAGAAGACTGTGAGATGAGACTTTCAATAGTGACCGTAGCAGCAAATGCCTTGAGACAAATAGTTCTCATTTGGGCTGCTAAGATGAAAAAGAAATTGAAAAAATAAACAAGATACCTCTCACAAACAAGTAAAGCTACAGGTTATAAATATATGGAATAACGTGTGACAGCACCTTCTTATTGGTAAGAACCTAAGTTGCATCACTTGTATTTTTCTAAATTCCTCACTTAAGTAGGTCAGGGGTCTCAACAAATAGGAGCAGTAAAACAACCCAAATTTTCTCTGACTTGAAATATTTTATATTTTAAAAAAGTCACAGGGGATTTATAGCAACTTTAATTTCCAATGTCATGTCCCGCAGTGCACTGCTGCATAATGAAGTAAATTAAAGCCTGAAACGGAGAGAAAGGCACTTTTGTCCCTATAGCCTGTGGCAGCAGCGGGATGCCGGTGGGCATTCCCTTAGAAGACCGCAGCCCCTTGCCCGGCAGCGTGCCCTCCGCACGGGGGACAGCTCCGGGGGGTGCGGCAGGCGCGGTGCGGTGCGCGGAGCCACGCGGTTCCGCTTTGGGGCAGGGCCGTGATTTGCACGGGGTGTTGCGGAGTGCGCTGCGGTGCGGTTGGGAGGGGAGCGGTGCCGTGCGGGGCAGTGGGGAGCAGTGCGTTTGGTGCGTGCGGAGAGGTGCGGAGCGCAGCGGAGCTGTGCGTGCGGGGCAGTGCGGTTCGCAGCGGTGCGGGGCGGTGGAAGCAGTGCGGGGCGGTGCGGTGCGGGGCGGTGCAGTTCGGTGCGGTGGGAGCAGTGCAGTTCGCTTCGGGGCGGTGGGAGCAGTGCAGTTCGGTGCGGGGCAGTTCGGGGCGGTGGGAGCAGTGCAGTTCGCTGCGGGGCAGTTCGGGGCGGTGGGAGCAGTGCAGTTCGGTGCGGGGCAGTTCGGGGCGGTGGGAGCAGTGCAGTTCGCTGCGGGGCGGTGCGGGGCGGTGGGAGCAGTGCAGTTCGGTGCGGGGCAGAAGGAGCCGGCCCGGGCCGGCGCGGCGCTCCCGCCGCTAGAGGTCTCTCTCGTCCCAGCTTTGCCGCCCCTGCGCCCGGTAATTATTTTACTCAAAGGAACAATTCTGCCTTTTCGATCGGAATGCCTCATTTTAAGCGGCGCGCTGGAGAAAGATATAGTGCCTCCTTAGCTTGTTCTCCTGCTGATGAGTAGATGTTGGGTTGACTGAATGAATCATCCTGGATATTTTAATACACAATAGATATACTTTAGCAGAGATGTTTGAGCTTTCACCTTGTCTTCCAAAAGGTTGAAAATTTGACCACATAAGACAATATGCCCCGGTAAAAAAGGGCCTTACTATTGAGAGGAAGGCAACATGAAACTTCAGACACCTAGGATCTGGTATATACTTAGATCCCATAATTGCAAATGTGAACCCTTTTACAGTCATATCTATTCAAATTTTTTTTTTGGGGGGGGGGAAATAAAGGCATATTTTCCCCTATAAGTTGACAGTAAAGTTCTTGTGTATAACTACTTCCACTTTCTCATGCATTTTTCTTTTAATAAAAAGTGGGATATTAACTGTGGTAGTCATCTTTTTACTGTAAACTTATAATGAAAAAAGCCCTATCAAACTTCTTTGTTTACCTTTTACCGTGTTCTTACTGTTTTCAATGCTTGTATGATGTTGCTTTCCTTATACTTCCTACACAGGTAAGGCACCACACTATCCAACTCACATAATGTTATGTTAATAAAAGCAAAGGCCATGAAGCAAACTGAACAAAATGCAAACACAACCCCATCCTCGTGATCAAGGCAAAGAAAGCACAGCAAAGCAAATTGATGTTAGCTATAAGGGAATATAAAGATCCATGGGATAGAAAGAATTTTCCAATTTCCAAGGACAGTAGAGGAAGACAGGTGGAGAGAATCTTCTTAGCACAGGGTGGGGAACGTGGGAGAAAAACAAGAACATAATGCAACAAATCATTGACAGTAACATGCTGGAGGGAGGAGATTTCTGTTAAACAGAGGAGACACTGTGGAGCAGTGGCGGAGGGGGAAGCAAAAAGGGGGTGGAATTAGCAGTAGTAGGCTGATACAACCTGGCCAAAATTGGGAGACAAAGAGAAGCCAGAATACTGTTTCAAAAAATACTGTGAACTGAGCAAGAAAGCACTGTAAGGAAATGTTATGGGGCCATAATCATACCATTCAGGCTATGCTGAAAGAATTCAAGGTGAGGTCTATTTCCTACTAACAAACTGATAAATGGAGTTACAGTGTGAGTACATACTACCCACAATATCTTATTGGGATTGTTAAAATGTTAGTGTAGGTCTGGATTCTGATTTCACTTATACTACATTCACTGTAGTGCAGCTGGAAATCTCACTGGAGTTACTACTTATTTACAGTCCTGTGAGATCACACTCAGGATTTTAAAAAGCGAAGAGGTTCTCAGTATGCCTTTTATGATACCAAATTGCTTGTTCAGGGACAAAAAAATCTTTCTCTCAAAGATTTTAAAGGGCCTTATTTTCAATTTCCAGCTCCACCTCCCTCACTGTTCCCAAATTTCCAGAGTGAGTGTAGAATACTATCTGCCCAATGTTGCCTTGTGGCATTCTGTTTTCCTAACCACGTAAAACTGTGCAGGTGCTAAGCGGTAGAAAGTCATGCATTCATAATTCTTAGGATACTTGTGGTGTTCAAATCTTTAATAGACCAAAACCTGGACTGTGATACTCCTACTGCAAGGCTTTTTCAGAGCCAGACACCCTGAGCAGGCTCTGGTAGGCTGATACATATTGTGAGGCTGTTGGCCTACTTTATTGAAGCTACTGGCACTAGGTGAGACACTGTTGTTTCATCACTACAGAGGGGAACTGAATTATGCAGCTGCCAACTTGTGTGTTTAAATTTAGGTGTTCAAGTGAAGAAAGAAGTAGATTTTTGAAATCAGGGAGATTGACAATGCTGAGAGCAAAACCAGTAGCTTGTAGAAGAGCATGATCACTAAACTCGGAGCTTTCCTGAAGTGAGCATCTTCTTGACTCAGTGTGGAGAGGTAAATCCCTCCTTCCCTGACTAATGGAAATCCTGTGAGACTGAGAAGTTTGCATAGTTCTCTGAGCCTAGTTGCTGCAAGTGTCTTTCCATTATGTAGAAGGAAGGTGGTGTTAAGAAACCTTCTTCATCTTCTCCTTCTGCATGAGGAGGTCATTTTTGTTTTGAAATCCTGGTAGACATTCAATGCAGTTAATTTCACCATCATTTACAGTAGTTCCACACGGATCGTTGTAGCCTGAGGGCTATCATTACTGCTAGGGCTTACAGAAGGGGAAAGAAAGACCAGATTCATTATTCATTTGTACTGAAGGGAGAGGGAATGAATCCAGAGAGACAGAGTGGTCATACACAGAATCTGGATTTCCCCATTCACAGAGTGTCCACTGGGCTATGCTGCCTTTGGCAGGCATCAGGGGTAAGAATTACATTAAGTACAAGTGTCTGCCCAATAGGCTGTGTAGCTCCAGCCCATCTCCTGGGGCAGAGCAGACCCACTGCTGCTTTGGAGCAGGGACTGCAAAGTGATGGCAGAGGCCGAGAGCCCAGTCCTTTCCTGCCTGGGTAAACATCCCAGCCCAGTAAATGATGGGCAAGGGCTGCCACATCTTTAGCTGGAGCTGGACACAGCTGCCATGCTGACACAGAGAGAGCAGCATTTTCTTCAGCTCATGACCCAGAGTATGTGCCCCTTATTTTGTCTCATAAATCCATTGCTGCTAACTGCTGCATTAAATAGACCCATGACCTCAATATTTTTAGTTCATCTTTTCCTGGACTCTGGCTTGGCTATTACTATAAATTAAGAAAATAAGAAAGGATTGTATTATCTCTGGAAGTGTCCTTGTTCTGCAGACCCCTCACCTGCTATTAGTAGTAGCTACAGCTTCCAATGAGCCTGAATCTGTGATTTCCAAAGTTTTGGGTTTGGGGCTTTTTTGGGGTTTAGGTGTTCTTTTACATTCACCTAGGGCAAAACACACCTGGTCAGCATGGCAGGTTTATATATTATGTTCTTCAACAGCAGTGCTGACCAAACTGTTATCCTATGTTACCTTTTTTGGGAAGATGTTTCTCTACATATTGGTCCCCACATGGGCTTCTACATTGCTTCTTCAGGAGAATGTTTCTCAGAATATTAGACCCCACAATGGCTTTGGTGGAGATTTCTGGGAAAGACTGTGACTGTCTATGTTCAAAGACAGCTTCTGAGAAGAACACCATCATGTACTAGATAAGTTCACTTTACCCAGAGTAGAAGGTAGGCCTTCTCTCAAGTTGCTGTTGAGCACATGTGTGGTCTGGAGACATGTCTGCATTTTGTAAAGTAAATAATGGAGAGACAAGTTTGCAAATTAAAAAGCTCAAATGACAATGGTACTGGGTACGGACAAACATATCTGTATTTTGGCAGGATCAGGTCAGGTATTCATCAGTGACTTTCTTATTGAAATATGAGTTAAGTTTTACAACTACCAGCCTAGAAAAGAGAAAAGTATATGCATAGAAACTTCTTTGCCTGGGAAATATTAGATGTAATAGGACACCAAACCACCATATATCCATAGGTCCAGGATCCAATACCTATGGAGGGCTTGAGACAGAGTCCACCTTCATCCCATTTGCTGAAAGTATTACAAATTTTCCCAATAAAAAAAAAGTAGATTTTGTCATTGACATTCATTGTTAGTGGAAGCTACCCATTCTACCTCTGCAAAGCAGAATATTGCCTTCTGGTCACACAGTTAGGATTTTGCAGCAGATTAGAAGGATTTTGAACTTCGTAACTACTTCACAAGGGTGTTAACACCAACCATCAGTCAGTTTATGTATAGGTCTGAAGAGGTAGTAAGAGAATAATATTACAGCTGAGATCCACTGTGAATATAAGGAAACAAAATTCCCATGATATTAATTCTGACTTGAAGGAAGTATTTGGAGATGGCTTATTTCCCTGTATGAATTGTACTATGGAGACTCCTTACCCATCACATTTGTATTGTTTTCATGTTTGGGATATTATCAGCCTGTTGGGTTGGCATTAAATTAATATTTAAAGATAAATTTAAGAAGGAAAGAAAATCAGACAAAATGAACTGCTGAATTGCTATAGAAACATCTCTCTTCAGTTTCATTTCAATCCAAATATGTATAAAGAATGCCAGAATACTTATTTAAACTGTGGATATATGTCTGCACATTTCTTGGCACTGAGCTTTCAAAAAACTCTTTGTCAGTAGCCATCTGATACATAAATGGCTTTGTTTACAGCAAAATGCTGGCATAAATAAATAGGAATATTGAACCAGAACAACTGCCTTTAGCAGCCAGTGCTGTAAATCATACACAAGCTGTCATCATGAGTTGAAACACGTCTGCATACTTAGTACCATGTTTAGCTTGCTTAATCAGAACAATATGTAAACCGTTAGTGCATGAGAGCTTGCCAAAACAAAAATTATTTACAAGTTGCATTTTGTGTTTCTGGAAATTTTTAACAGAGGAGAGGAGAGGAGAGGAGAGGAGAGGAGAGGAGAGGAATTTTTTGATATTATAAGAACTACATTGGGTACAGTAATCAAGCAAACACTAAATGTTTTCCTTGACAATGCAATAGTGTGGACCAGATCCCCAGTTGATGTAAATCAGAAGAGTCAGTGAAGCTGTCCAGATATATACCAGCTATAATTCTGCCTGTTAAGTTTTTACTTTCACTTAAATTCAGAGGAATATAAACAAATAGTTAAAAGCCACATGTATTTTTCAGCTTGATTCCATTCATCAGACTATGGTGCCTTAATGATATATATTCTGACCCTAAAAATCCTTTAACCTGTGGGTGGGTATAGCCTTTAAAGAATATATACCCCTGATCAGATTCTCAACAGTGTAGACTGGATTTTTGATTTGAATTGCTGTTACTTTAATTTGTATTCCCAAGTCTTTGTTTACAAGAAACACTGAAATCCTTTTATTTAACAGAGAGTAATAGTAAGCATGGGCTGCCCATGTTCCTCTCCGTACAGGCCTCTGATGTCACCTTAAACACTGTCCCTGATTAGGGACATTGGTATATGGATTTACCTGGAGACCCCTGTGTTGCTGTTGATGGGAACACTTCATAGGGAAATACCTCCAGTGACATAAGATTGTGTCTTTAGCATTGCTGGGGGATGGTGATAAGGACTACATGTGCTATTAGCAGCAGTGCATGAGACAAAGGGTGTCTACAGAACACACTTTGGCCCTTCTATTGGCCCTTCAGAGTCTGTGTTAAAGGCTTAATTTGCTGCCAGAATAATATGGCCCTCGTTTCAGACAGGGGTGGTTCTCCCGAGAGATGCAGAAATGCTGCAGCCAGGCTGTGGAGCAGGCCTGCCACTGGTAAATCTGTGCAGATAAAAACGGGCAAGAGACATCCATTGTGCATGTTCTGGCTGTGCATCAGCTGCTGAAGAGGGAGAGCCAAGGTCATCACATTTAGGGATGACAGGGTCAATGATGTGTCCTAGTTCAGCCTTTGGAGAAGCAACATGTATTCCTCTGCACAGCCATCCAGGTCAACAAGAGGAAAGCAGCATTTAGGCTTCAGATTGGTTCGCCTGGTGTTGGAGCTTGGAGAGAAGCAGGAGGAAATGAGATTAAACTTTCCTGCTGTCATCAGCTGCACAAGGACCAGGCATTCATCACTAGACAAAATACTATGATCAAGAATACCATTTCCACTGCTATGTGACCTGAAGAAAATTTCAATAACCACTCTCATTTTCACATGATAATTCTTAATCTATTTTAATGGACTATAAAGAGACAGAACTTTAGCACAGATTCCTGCCTTGAGTATTTGCTGTTTACAAATCAGTTTTTCTTTTGTTTCTGAGTGTGCTGTTCCAGCAGACAATCCTTTGTAAACCTCTAATTGCTCTGTAGGCCACACACTATCTGATCCTGGTGGTCTATGAAGAACAATAAAAGTAGACTTACAATAGCCTTCTTTAAATAACGCTTGGCACTTGACCATGAACATGCATGCATTCTGAGGTTTCCATTTATTAAAAATCTAGCACTTTTTATTGAGAAAATTAATGGTTCAAAATCACAATGAAATACCACTATTACAGCTGATCTTACCTAGAAAAATATGGCACTAAACGTAATGAGAATGAACTGTTCTCTCTCCATTTTGCATACACTGCTGACATCCATATGTGGTGTTACAAAAACTGTCTTTGGCCTTTTTAGAAAAATCTTAATATGTATTTAAATGAAAACATAAGTGGGTTACAATCCTCTGAAGTACTTTATTCAGTTAACTCTTTTTCTTTCCTCTGTAGAAAGATTTGAATTATTTTATATTGTTTTGCTCCCTGAAAATATCTGGTGTGATTACTATGATGATGCCATTTGTGCCACTCTGGGTACATTTATGTCATATTTTTCATTTATAACTCCTTGTTTCAGATTTTTATGATTAAACCATTAGAAGTCCAGTCCTGTAAAAAAGACTTAGACCCAAGTACTGGAGAAAAACATATACGTGTGCTTAACTTGAGTGCTCAGCATTGTTCTTACAGTAAAGTTAAGCATGAATGCAATACTGTGACCTTCTCTGTTTTATTACACACACTAACTGCAATGGGACAACTCGATTAATGGAATCAAGGTTGCGTGTATTGTATAAGCCCAAAGCTGGAGTTTTCTCCAGGATGAAACCATAGGATCTAATGTTCAAATGCAGCTGATCTAAAGAAAAAAAATGGAAGCAAATTGTTTCAGTTGTTATGATGTTGCATAAATCAAAGATATAGGAATGGTTTTATATTAGATGCCTTTTTCAGTTTATGAAACAAGCAAAAAAAATAAAATTAAATTTTGAAGGTCATTAGTCTTTTAAAGGCAGAGAAGTTTTAAGAGCTATTGTGAAAATGCCAGATAACTCTTATTTTTTTCCACTGGTCATTTATACACAGATACACCCACAACCTAATTTTAAAAATAATATATTTCATAACTGCTCACAGATTGTTCTGTATGTGCAGCAGCCAAATAGACATTAAATTCTGCAACTGATTTAATGGAGCAGTTGTAGTCTATTGGGGTTAAAAATCTCCTGTCTACAGGAATTTAAATATGCATTTAAATAATAGCCCATAGTAATTCAAAGAACTCCTATGCTGTACAGGAGAAATAGAATAGTTACTAATAGGAAGTCAGCTAAGTTATCATAAAGATATTTCAAAAGCCCCATGGCATGTGGGTTCATAGGTCGGGGAACAATGCCACGGAAAACCACAGCTCACTCCTGCCTGGGCTGTCCACTTGGCTTGCAAAGAGGAGATTCAACAGCCAGATTTTTAGCCTCCTGCTCACATTCCTCTGTGATTATTCATTCACACAATGAGTCCTATTAAAACCAAAGGGACTCCTTGGGAGAATAGCATTACTTGCCTGTGGGTAATGGGTTCTTGATTTGACTCCAAGAAAGTAAGATTTAGCAACATTGTGCTGCCCAGCTGTGGTAAAGTGTTTTGGCAAATTGACTTATAGTTTTGGCAAATGAGACATGCTGAAAGGCATTTACAAATTAGCACATGCTTGATCATCTCTGTTTACCAAAGAGACTGTCTTCAATGGGGCAAATACACCAAACAGAAGGTTATAGTCTTTGACAGCATTTGGGAATGAAGTTTCCATAGATTAATATTCCGTTTCCTCCTGTTTTCTCCTTCCTGATGTATTATATAATTTAATGGCATCTCTGATCTTCTGTGTATTTTCTGTTTTCATCCATTGAAGTCCTGAGCTTGCTACTAAACAGTCACACAAACATCTGACTGATTACAAAGACACTAATCAAACAGTAAAGTTATTTGTAAGTTTAAACCCACGAAGAACTGTCCCTGTAGGATTAGTGCCTTAATTTAATTTTTTTGTTGTTTTTTTTAGTATTTAAAATTGATTTAAGTAGTTTTTGTCATTATGATTGAACGCAGGTGAAGAGAACCATTTTTGGATGCTTATCTTCCTTTCATCTTTATTAAAGTTTTTCTTTTATTGAACTGGAAAAATATTAAACTTTTCACCTTAGACAGCAGGTTGAAGTATGGCATTGTAATTGTAATCCAGATGGGAAACACCAGAAGACGGATAAAAGAAAATGAACTGCAAAGGAGCCCAAGATGACGAGGTTGACAATGCTGTAACAGTACCTTCAGCTTAGTTTCAAGCTGTTTGTTTTTCCAATGAACACAAGTTTCCATTGTAACATTTTTCTGTATGAAAAACTATGGCAATGCTTTGGTTTCCATGGTGATGTTTTTCTTTTTCATACATATTTATCCTCAAAAAGCAGGAAGCCCACCCCTTTTACTGTCTTTTAGAACTTAATAATTGAAGTCAAGTCTGATTTATTTTTTAAAAATAAAAAAGCGTGTCTTAAACACATTCCTCTATCAGTGAAAACTCCCACAGTATTACAGTCATTTACTGTAAGCAGTTTATTCCAAGCATTACTTCAGGAAAAAAATTCCAGGTTTTAAAACTTGAGAGTGCCCTGCCTTTCCTCTCCCAGATTCAATTGACTCCAGGGGGTATCAGGGCTAAGCTTTCAAGCTATTTCAGGGCACACTGCCCTACACACAAAGCTTTTGGCTTCATTAATATGATATGCAAGAGATGCAGCATTTTTGTTTCTTGCCAGTGACCACAGAATACTTGGAAGAGCAAAATGTCTTATGAAACGAAGCTTTTTGGAAACAGAAATGCTCTGTCTTCACCTGGCTTGCAACACTGTGCATTTACACAGCAGCGCTGTTATTTTTGACTCCTCCACAACAGAGCTGAAAATAGTAAATAAACTAGGATGGCCACTGTGTCAGTTTTCCTATGTCTCAAACCTATCCTTCACCTGATATTTTACTAACATTTCTCAAGTGAAAAAAGTTGGAAACTCAATCCAAAACAATTTTTCTATTCCCAGGTTCCCAAGGTGATGTGTTTTATTAGCAGAGCTTTGTCTGTTAGAGGAAAGATACCCTGGTGAAATATGTTGTCTAATTAGTTTTGAATCTAAAAGCACCAAGGATATGTGACATAATTAAATATACAAATGCTACCTGAACCTAAACAGTTCTTACAGAAATTGAGGTAACATCAGAATGATGCCTTCAGAAATGTATTAAGTGGCAATGAACAAGGTCTATATATAGCATCTGGAGTGGGTGGGTCCCTCTTAGGCAATTTAGTGTGTCCTTAGTGTTTACAGGGTTCTGCACCATTCCCCGTGTTTCCCAGCAAAACTGAAAAGAGGACCCTCTAAATCCATGACAAACTGGTGCCATATACCCATGCCGAGATACTTGGCCAAACTGGTAGAATAGACTGTGATTTGGGATAATGTCACCATGTGGTTATGGTGATGAGTACGGTGTACAAATGCAGCCACTGTTTAACTTAAGGGCTCTGTCATTACAGCATTAGTCCAAATTCAATGGGCTTTTAAGTGCAATGCAACTGGAGGTGACTATCAGGAAAATAAGAATTAGAAAGGCCTTAGGAAGAGTTTTTACACGTGAAAAATCACAGGTACTTCTGTCACAGGTCTCTTTTTGGCCAGCAGAGCTGAGCTGAGTAATGGCCAGGCCACGCGCAGCATAAGGGCTGCAGTGCTGTGCGCAGTGAGGGCTCCTCACTGTGATGGGAAGGGCATGGCTAGCACAGCAGGTTCTCTGGCCAAGGACCTGTTTCACTACCTGTTGTCAACCCCTCCGGACCTCTGGAGATGGGAATTATGTGTGGATAAGAAGAAAGCAGCAATGCAATGCATCGGTGCTGCACTGCACTGATGGAACTGCTGCCTTCACAGAAGTGAAGGGGGATGAGATACCTTTGCTTTTCTCCTCAAACGTCTCCTTCCAGGTGTGGGATGCTGAGGTGAACTCCTCTTTCTGAGTGGCTTCTGTGAGGACCTTGTCTCTTTATGGTGCAGCTCCACTGACACTGGTTTTCCTCTTCTTTGGGGGAACAATTATTCTAATTTTTTGTTTGTTTGTGATTTCTTGAGAGCAGAATTTGTATACTGTTATGGATTTCGGAGTAAAGAAACAAAAGCTGTTGAAAACAAAGATCAATCATCAGATTTATACCAAAGTAAAAAGACAGCTAGATAGATGCACATATGTTAGTTCCCACATATGCACATACGTAGTTTCCACCCGCAATGGTACCAATATATTGGTGGACAATGAAGAAGTATGGAATATCATTAAATGTTGGACAGACCAAACACAGGATTAAATATACACATATACATCTATGTATAAAAACTGTAAAATTTGTGCATGTGAAGTGAGCAGCTGAGGTTTCTGAAAGCAGTATCTAGGTTAAATTTTATAAAACTTTTTGAACTCTTCAGTATTATTAGTTTAACTCTCTCCATTCTTTTTTTCATATAACCTAATAAAGACAATATTTTTGCTTTCTGGAAACGTGTTTGCTAATGATACATACAGGTTGTTCAGTCTAGGCCTTGGGCATTTCTTCTGGATTTATTTATCTTCTATTGTAGAGCAGTGGTGGTCTTTCATATATGCACTAATAATGTTTACATTTCTAAAATGGAATGCAGACTTTCATTTGAGGTAAAAGATCACAAGGTCAAGGAAACTCAGAGATTAGATCTTCTGCCTAAGTAGGCTGCAACCAGTAATACTTTAGAGATCTTAACAGCTAATGTTAATACCCTCCCAGAGAGGTAGAGGCCAAGGCCTTTTGAGGACCAGTATTTTTCTTGAAACTGCCTTCTAAAATGTCTTTGAATAACCCACTCACACCAGTGAAACCACAACTAACATGACTGGCTGTTGGGAGTATGACCATATTTCAGGTTCACGTTACAGCCTCAGCCTGATCCAGACCTTGTAGAGAGGGATGCCATTCCACCAGGCTCCCACTCACACCTCCTGCCCACTGCTAATGGTGGCCATGAAACAAGAAATGTTATTAAACTCACCAGTAGTATAGGCAGGTCAAACATGTCATGGTGATTTTTAGTAGAACAAACTCACCTATCAACAGCTTGGAAATGAAGAAAGTGAAAGTCAACACCTTGGAGACTGGGCTGTTTGGGTAGTAATGTCCCTAAACAATTAAGTTTGACAAGCTGCAGAAAATCTCTGGAGGTAGGTTAACTCATGAGTTTTGAATTAATTGGTGGTTACATTTAATTCATTCAGGTATGATGAGACTAAATTAGTAAAAATACTGGGGCTAATGTTCAACTATTCTTTCCTGGGAAGACTTTTTGCACTGGATAAACATTGAGCATCCTCTCCATAATGTGCATGTCATTTCCAGTAGGACTCCAAGTATACCTTCTTTTCCTCTCAGCTCCCATACTGTGCTTTGATATTGAAACTTGTAGGCTCTGTTCAGCCTAGTTTACTTTTGTGCCTGTGCCTAAGTAAAGAACTGGAGTTTAACCTTCTCTGTTGGACAGTAGTGTCTGTAATAGTTTAAGACTATAAGAGAGACAAAGTAAATGGAAGAAGTTGCATCTGTTATTAGAATCACAGATAGTTGAAAGATATAGATGTAGAATAGTTTCTGCTACTTTTACTTCTTTCAAAGCAAACAAACCGCAAAAAAGCAACCGCCAATAGAAAAATATATTTTAAAAATGAGAAGGAAAATATTTGCCTAAATTGTCAGCTTTTTGACTGAAGTATTTTGACTTTTTTTACCTGAAATAGTATTTCTAGTTTTTCAGCTGGAAACAAAAGTTTGTTTTGAGCAATATCAATCTGCTTCATATTTTGAGAGCCTCATGGAAATGATAGTTCTTAGACTCTTACACCCTCCACCTTCCCTTTCTTATGTTTACAGTTAGAACACTCGTCTCATGGTCAGCAGTGGCCACTCCCTAGTAATGAATTATTACATTACTCAAGAGAGAATTTGTAAATTCCCCAACTGGCAAAATGCCCCTGTTTCTGGGCTTTGTGTAGGAATTTTTCTTTTTGCAATGCTGAGAAAGGAAAAAGTTTCCTTTCCTGTGGTAAGTCTGCAAAACTACTTGCTCATTCCCCTGAACTTCCCTGTGTCTCTTTGCAGACACATCCTTCTTTGTCTTGCAAGTTGCTGTGTATTTTGTGTGGTCCCCTGGTAGACCTGAAATCTAAAATCATCTTTCTTTTGTACTGGAGGACATGTAAGGGATACTGTGTATGGATGTTTCAGCTGTGTAACTCTACACAGAACACAGAGGTGTCATCCAAACATTCAGCCATTTATTGGATAAACAGGAGAAAATGGCTGCTACAAATGGTGAATGAAATGGAGACTGTTAACCTTCCTGGAGCCAAGTCCATGGCTACAGAATGTGTGCAGCCTGATGGAGATGAGAAAGACAGAAAGGATGCCTGAGAAAAATCAGTGGCATTTATTTAGTTGCAGTCATAATGAAAATGGAGCCAAAATCAGTCACTGTAAACCCAGACAACTTCAGACTTGAATTCTGACTCCAGCCAGTTTCTAAAAATAACATGAAAGCTGTGGTGAAAACTGATAAAAGCTTGGAAATACCAAACTACAGCTGGTCACTGGGCTTGATTCACTGCTTTATTAAAGCCCCCTTAAGCATCTTTGGCAGGGCAAAGGGGCTTTAAAGTGAGTGTGAATTATATGGTTAAATACTTGCAGGTGATTTATCGTAGCTTGTATTTCTGTATAGGGTTATGAAATATATCTTTTGTAGTCCTGTTTTCCTGAGTTGAGCAGGTCTAAGGAACTCATGTGTTTGCAGGATAGCTGCAGCTGGAACACACAGAATGAGGCATGCTGTGGGGGGCTCAAGCTTAAAACAAAACCTCAAACTTCTCAGTGTAGAAGTTTGCAATATACCAAATTATATCGATATTTACATGGAATTGTTTGCATTAAGTACAAATTAAAAATGTTAATAAGAAATTTAGGCCTCCTTCTATGTAGGTTTCTGACAACAGTAATTGTACATTTTTACGTAAAATTCAAGATATATACTCTTCAGAGAGCTCTTTTCTCAAGTTGGTAAAAGCCTAAATTTTCCCCTATAAATGCTATCTAATTAAATGATTTTGCCTTAGTTGTAACATGATTAGGTTAATTGCCCAGGCAAAATTTTTCTCTGGGTTCCACCTAATCCAACTGAATCTCTTTTAAATAGCTAAACTGGTGATTTTCTAGATCAAGGGTTGTACTCAGATCAATGACAGTTACTTGTGTATATTGATTACTAACCATGCTGATGAAAATATCATTAGTTACTTCAGGAATGATAGTGGAAGGAACAAGCTAGCTCCAAACTGAAAGGAGATCAATGTGTTGCATGTAGATAAAAAGAAGCATGTTACCTGAGAGAGCATCAATTTTTCATGGACTGTGGACAAAACATGAAAGAAAAAGGAATTCTGCGGGTCACACACTTAATTACAGAGGTCTTGTATGATTTTCTTCTAGCATATGAGTGAACTAAGTTCATTTTTTTCAGTCACAGAGAAGGAGGAAATTCTCTAAGCCATGCTGGTGCACATGAGGGCATATCCATTAAAAGTGAAGATACGTGCTGTGGTATTACACTCATACTCAGTGGTTTAGAAACAGACTGGAGTATCATGTTATAATAAGTACTCCTAGGCAAACATGCTAAACCAGCCAGGGATGAACAGCTTATGCACATAAACATCCCAGTTGTGTCCAGGCCTCCAGGAGAAGCTCACTTCTTCCCTTTTCCTCAGACACATGAAGTTAGAAGTATTGTATTCATATTTAGAAAGTACACCAATTTAAAAAGTGTAACATATTGGAATAATAATGACAAACATGCTTCCTTGCAAGCACATATTTCAGACTGTTTCTTCCCCTACTCTGAGCTTTACACTGAGGTGGATTGGCAGATCATGGCGGATTAATTTTTCTGCTGTAAATGTGCAATAGAAGAAGGATTTAGTCCACATGTCAGCAGCACTTTCTGCAGTTTAAGGAAGCATGAGATATTCTACAAGGGAAATGGATGTGAGGGACAAAGTACATGTTGTGCAGAGCTTCTCTGCTGAAATGCGGAGCAACTGAGGGGCAGGGGACATGAGTTTGCCAAGCAGAGGAGCTGCAGATGTCCTAGAGCCACAATGGAGGACCCTCAGCCTCTGCATACAGGTCCATGCTGCCAGCTGGCTCTGGGCAGTCACAGGGAAAGCCCACTGCTTGCTCTGTACTGAAGGGGAGAGAATGAAGGAGTGAGCTCACGTACCTGGAGAGTGATCTGATGGAACTTCCCAAAGCCAAATTCCGTAGTGTTTTGGAACTATGACTTTTTAGCTGTCTTAGTTGTCCTTTCTGGTACACAGGTGGCAAACTCCCACAGGTTAGGCTGTGTTACTAGACCAGGAGATGGTAATTCTTCCTTCTTTTCTGACACTAATAAAGGTACTAGTCTAGAGGGACTTAGCTCATCCCTGATAATGATAATTCCCTGATGAACTCCAGACTTACCCGCTGGGATCTTTAGGAAGTTACTCAAGTCTAAAGTAACAAAGTTTTTTTGTGGTGCTCTAATCTTGAGGAAAACAGTACAGGTATTACAATCAGTAAAGAAGTAATGAACTGAGAGTCTAAATTCTTAGCCTGTTTCTGATTACTTTTCTGTCTGATCCTATAACATTTCTGTAGCATTTCTTTCACATTGTGTTGTTATGAAATGTATGGAATACAGTGGCAAAATACCTGCTTTCTTACTTTTGCATGAATATTCAATTATTTTTGCCCTCCAAATAGGGAAGGGAAGGGAGGGGAGGGAAGGGAAATCTTTCCAGAGTGAATTTAGAAATATTGACTGTTGTCTGGGCTTAAGGTACAAGATAAAAGACAAAATCTTTTATTGATTTCACATTATTATTTTCTCCCGTGATTCTGTAACCTTGCTTGTGGTATTTAATAAATTTGTAAATTTGGCAATGATAAGTGAAATTATAGCTGCTATTAAAATCAGAATAAATTGAATAGTTTTGAGTCATATAGCATGAAGGATTTCCACTCTACAAGCTGACATAATCCTTAACAGCCTGTACCTCTTCTCAGATTTGCTTTTGACAGTGACAGAAGAAATATAGAATAAAAATAAATACAGGTTCTCTATTTTATTAGCGAAGACAATCATGTAGACACAGTTTCCAGATTATTCACTACCACTTCAAAAAACCAATCTTCCATGTTTTTACTTCCTTAAAATATTTTGAATGGATGTAACAAGTCAACTACATTTACCCACTGATAAAGAAACATGAGAAATTGAAATCTTGAATACTACTGTGGCTCAGAGAACTTCTAGCTAAAAGTAAACAAGCTAACTCCAATGTTAATCTTTTATTTGTTTTTAAAAATTGAAGAAAGTAAGAAAAACAACTCACAAAGAGGAATTTGGCATCTGGGCAAAGTGAAGGAGTGAGATCCTCATCAGAAAAAAAGGAAGTGTTGATATTAGCCATCTAAACTGGATTCATGTTGATTTATTTTTCTGCTGCTGTTGTTTTTCCTTTGCTTCCAAGCATTAGAAAAATGCTAGTTTTCTGTTTTGTTTCAAGCAAGATGATTAAATGTAGACACTAGCTAGCTTGCTAAAGGAAAGATTGTCTCAGACAATTAGCAACCTTGTTATATGGTTCAGATTTTAAATCAAAATTAGAAATAAGACTGTCACCCTATTGTGTATGAACCACAGGGCAATTTTTACATGTACAAACACTGATTAGCATTTCAGTTCAATTTGTTAATTTAATTAGGTTTTTTTCCAGATATTTTAAATATTGTTTGAGCAGAAGTCCTGTATTTACAGCTTTCATGTGAAGGTCATATGGGCAAATCATGTTTTGCCAGGTGGACTGTCTACAGAGCTCAGAGTCTTGATAAAAAACAGCTGCAGTGGCCTGATACTGGTTGAGACTCAAAAATCAGACTGTGCAAACAAATATATCTTGGCCCTAGATACTTGCCACATCTGCCAACAATTAGTTATATATCAGGACTAGAAAGGGGCACAGAATAAACAAGATCTGATTTCAGAATAAGCAAATAAACAAGGAGCTCTGCATCATTATTCATCTAGTGGATGTGGAATAACATAAGTTGCAGGCTTAGGTTCACAGCTGTCAATCCTTGAGGTTTAGCTAAAAGTATTAGGTAACAGAAGAGCTGATTGACAAATACTTTGCAGATGCTCTGGAGCACATTATCTCACCTGCTTGCTGACTCCAGAGTGCCACCCAAACACTCAGCCAGGGTGCTCCTGAGAGACAGATGCTAGGGGCCAACTGGCTGTGCAAGGAGAAAGAGCCACTTCCCAAGAGCTGCTTCTGATGATTTTTAGGGATTCTACAGATGGTGGTGACATTATGCCAGTAATGTTGCAAGACATCTGTCTTTTCAGAATTAGATGAGAACATAAAACAAATAAATACTAATATTTTGGAGCCTGAAGGAGTTTTTTATACCAAGTGTTTTTTGAGGATTGAAGGAGGGAGGGGAGTATTTTCTCTGAAAATCAGAGAAAATACTGAGGTTTCCTGGCTTGCAAAGTTAAGTTGCTGTGCAAAGAAACCATGAATCCTGACTCTCATCTTGCAGGAAAAATATTCCAAGTTTTGAAGATATTCCAAAATATTTTGATTAGTTGCTTTAGAGCATGAAAAAGAAACAATGTTGAGTTTATGTAACAAAGAATATTTAATGACAATAAAATTGACAAATAATAGGTCGTTTACTATTTAGACAAAGCAAGGCTTTCTGATATTGTGTTTCACTTAAAAGATTGTATTCAACTAAAATCAAAGCAGGAAAGGAATTTTATTACCTGCATGTAATGGGGGATATGATATAATGACCTTCATTTAAACACCAAATCATTAAAACTCTTTAACTGGTGACCAGGGAGGACTTCAGATTGAGGTCCAGCAGCAGCGAAATATGAATAAGATCTGTAGTTTAATTGAATCAGTGATTCTAAACCTTAGTACACAAACGGCATGAGAAAATCAGGAATGTGGGAACAGAAGTTTCTGCTCTAAATTATTACGTTTTATTTTGAACAATTCTTAAACTCAGCTGTGCTGGAGAAAACACAGGAAGACTCTGCACACTGTCAGGTCTCTCTGATACCCCAACTTTATTGTCTCTAGAGAATCCTCTGATAGTTGGCAACAAGCGGTAACCTGCTAACAAAAAAGAGTGAGCCACTGCTTCCTTGCACAATGCAATTCCTGTCGTGGACCGGGACCAGAGTTCAGAGCAAATCAGGAGTAGATATTCTTCTGATGCCTGATGTGAATAGCATATGAAAAAAGACATTTTTGTGTTTATGGAATGGGAATTAATGAGCATGTTTTTCTCATCCCTAGATTGATAATGGTCATGTAATAACCACTCCACTGAAATCAGCTTCAAGATTTTAGGTGATTCCGGCCAATTTTCAGTCAGGCTTGCAGACAGCAAACAGGCGGAGGTACATAAGGGTATAAGTTGTTTTTCCTAAGCTTTGGGGAAATCAATTTTTGTTCAGAGTATCTATGAATTAGGACATATGCCTTAAAGGGACCTCAAAAATTATCTTCTGTCCCTTTGTACAATGTGAGAGTCACTGCAGAAGTTCATAATGACCCATTTAGATTTTGTGGGAAAACTAGGCTTAAGAGTTGCAGTCATTTTGCTTTCTCATGGATTAGAAAGAAGAATATGTCCTGGCCTATAATAATGCAGTCATGTCCAAAAGGAAAACTAAGAGCTTTCCTCAGAAACACAAATTTCAGAGAGGAGAATAAGATACCTCTCCTCCACAGCCTCAGATAGCTGTATTCAAATTCTGGAGCTCACAAGAAGATGAAATAGAATAAAACCTGAATTCTAATCATACTTTACATTGCCTTAAAAACTCACATATATACAATGGAATATTTTGTCTGAATTAATTAAAAACCACTCTTTTCATCTTTTTAACTATGCTTAACCAAACCAGCTGAAAGTTGCTTAAAAATATGAAATAGGAAAGGAACTCATTAAAAAGTGAATTAGCATTTCACTGATTTGAGTTTAATATGATTGCATTTATACACTACAGAAAAATTACCACTTTATTAGAAGTAATTTGTATACTTAACTGCTGTATGAATTCACCTTTGATGTAGTAGAATATTATTTGTATTAACTGTTAAATATTATAAGGCAATTAGTCTTGCTCTGTTCTGCTTCTAAATAGTGAGTTATTAGATGAACCTGATATGATGCAAACCTTATGATTTGTGGCCCAAAAGTCTCCATTAATCTATTGGGATATGTCTCTGTAGTGGCTTGTCCTAATACCAGAGAAATTATTACTTTAGGAAAAGTCTTACAAACCTGTTGCTGATATGACAGGACCTTAAAGCCTAGTTTTTCTCTCTGACCAGTCCAAGAATCTGGAGAGTGTCTGCAAGAAAGCTGGCATGATTTTTCTTCTGGGAAAAGCATTGTGGCTGAGTCATAGTGTGCACATAAGCTGTCCCAACACCTGTTAAGTGTGAAGTTCTTTTCTGAATTTAGTGTCCTAAAATAAAATTACAGTAGGAAAAAGAAGAATATAAATATATTTTTCACATATCTAGAGGGTATGTGATCAGCTTTGTGTTCTAGTCCTTCCGGATTCTTAAAAATGTAGAAAAATATTTGAAACCACATTTCAAAATCAACTCTTCTCTTGTTCGGGACTCCAAGTGGTGTCAGAGCAAAGTGCACCAGACTGATGTAAATATGCCTTTTAAAATGAAGCCAGAATTCTCCCTTGAGTCCTGTCATATTTCGTTTAAAGGTCACAGCATCTTTCTTTACATTCAGAATGAGGAAGGAAGGAAGGAAGGAAGGAAGGAAGGAAGGAAGGAAGGAAGGAAGGAAGGAAGGAAGGAAGGAAGGAAGGAAAAAGAACATTTCACTATACTTTTGCTCTTTGAGCTACTTGGGAAAAGTTGAACAGATTTAGCAGATTCTCTTCTGGCATTGTCGGTCTAAAATTCATATTATTATCAATGACCAAGGGCTCATTCAGAGATGTTGCATTCTTTTCTTTTTGAACAGAACTGCAGTCTCTAAAAAGGATAGTCTCTTCATGTCCATGGTTAAGGACTTTGGAAGGTGCTCTACAGTGACTGTTTATTTTAAGTGAAGTTCATACAGAAGAACATGCTTCCTAAATAATCTTCCAAATGTCTGTTTCATTTTTAATTTACAAGGGATTGAAACACTAGAAGCTGATTTCCATGTTCATTCACTTTTTGTTTCCCTTAGAATTTAATCTAAATCTTGCCAGATTTCATTTGCACCATATTAATTTTACCATATGCTTACTTTAAAAGGAAATGTGATAGGGAATCATAATTTATTCCCACAAGTCATTCAAAAAAAATTGAATTTTTAAAAGCTTCCAATCCTTAGCAATGTTTAGCCAATTTCAGAAAGACAATTTACATGGGAAAATCCCAAACTGTTGCTTTTAATCCGAGCCAACATTTTTTTAATATCTAAGATGTATATTTAAAAAATGTAGAAGCATGATCAGTTGCAACTGTCATCATATTCTGCATTTCAACAAAGTTTGGAGTTGTTTTAAACAGTGCTTTTGTCCCAGTCCTGCAAGAAAAAAAGAAAGCATTAGGAATATTATCTAGACAACAAGTCTATTGGTCTATCTAGGTGCATATTGGTCATATGTCTCCAAGGATCCCTTTTAGTTTTTTAAAAGGAGGTAGAAATCCTACATTTCTGTTATCCTTTTTTCTCAGTCTTGAAGCAGTTGATAGGTTTGTGTATGCCTGTGCACATTAGTCAGCTATGGATGCATACTTGTGTAAAATAATGGGTTCATTGTGGACAGCCGAATCAAAAAAGTATGCACATCTCATTTTTAAAACCCCCTTTTGTTTACATGATTGTTGTGAATGAATTCACAGGATCTCTCATGATCCTTAAGACCTGATTTTCCAGGGCTTGCAAACCTTTTCTTGTAGAATGAAACGTTTATTTCCAAAGGGGAAAGTAGAATCTCTCAGATAACTTCTCAGATTCCTGGAAGGAATTGGAGGAGACTGTAAGTATCAGGATGGACTTTTCTCTTTGAATTTTGTGTTAGGGTGGAGAACTCCAGCTTGCAAAGTAGATCACCAGTTGTGTTCACAGGGAACTGTGTTGTTTAAAAATGACCTGCTGCCTTCTGCCACAAGAGACCTTTGATGGAGAGAAGCTGTCGTCTTTTCCCGGACTCTTACGGAATCACAAAACCTGTGGAGTTACTGTGCTCTCTATGGCAAGTTCAGACATGAGGTTTAACACGAGGCACAAATTTCTGGAAATAATAAATGGGATGGATATATATATATGTATATATATGTATATATATCTGTGTATATATATGTATATACTAGACTGTAAAAATTTTGATAGCCATCAGTGGTGACTATCCTGAGGATGAATATTAATTTAGCAAAGGTATATTCCCTCACTAGTGAGATATGCTGCAGAAGAAACAAATGCTCATGTCTTTATATGAGTTTCTCTCTTGGCACACTATCAAGCAGAATGAGAAGGAAAGATCTCTGTGGAAAGAATAAAAAGCTTGCGGCCTTCCCCCCCCCGACCCTTCTTCACTGGCCAAACCATTTTTTACTATTTAAATATGGAAAAGCAAAACTCTGAATACATTATAAAAGAAGGTGTTGAGAGAAGATTAATAAAGTGTGTATCATCTTTTGCACTCATGGCTTCTACTACAGAGGGATCTGCGAAGACTGTAGTGCACACTTCCATCATCTTTTCCCTAGACATAAAATAGTAAGAAAGGCATAGATTAGAACGAAACATGTTTTGATTCTAGTCACTCACGTACAAATGTGTGTTGATGACCTAGCACTGCTTAGAGTGAATCTGTTACAGAGTTAACTTTCCTGTTTGTTACTGGTTTGGTAAGAGTAGATGTGTGTTAAACAGAAATAAGTCAAGGTCATGGTTTTGGAGCATCATTCAAATTCATCAGACGGTGTCCATCTTCCAATACCATCTTTGCTTTGTACTAAAACTTTTCTTTTCCAGATGACTTCTGTGAGAATTCATATAGTGTTGCAGCAGTATACTCCTGTATGATATTCAGAACCCCTAAATAGAGAAATTATAGTACCTGTCAAATTGATGTTCAAACACCACTGTGCTTCTGTGGGATAGTTTTCATTTACTTTGTTAATTTTTGTTGCCAAAGGTAAAGTCATGTTTGTATCAAGTTGGGCTGAAGATATTTATTATCTCAGTGTGTTAAGTAAAACAGCCGTAGTATATAAAGGCAAATTATTGGCTGAATATTTTGCAATCAATTTACAGTCTCAGAAGGAAACTTTTTTCTTTTCAATTCTTTGTAAAGATATGTGTAATAACCTTGTTTTCTGAAAAGCATATGCCAACAATTGCTAGTGTGATAATGTATTATTAATGTAACTAAGCTCAAAACCAGGCACATATTTAATTCTTTCTTCTGTTGTGGGCTGCTTTGTCTAGAACATGGATGGGGGTTGACTGCTGCATCTGTGCACAACAGCTCTCTGAAACTTCCCCCTTGTCCTTGGAAGCCTCATGGCTCTTTCTTCTTAACTGGGCTCTTTCTTCTTAACTGGAGGTAAAAATCTTTAAGGGTTGGTGCTTGGGCAGGGAATGACTGTATTTCACCAAGGTGTATTGAAGAAATAGTGGATATTCTGAGTTCATTGCTTACTCTCCTGGTTCTAAATTTGCTTTGCTTTTTCTGGACTTGTCAACTCCTCCATCTTGGAATTGAGATGCAAGAGGTTTGATATTGCTCTTCAATCCCATTAGCCCTAGAATAGAGTCATTTGATAGGCATGGAGCTTTACTTTATAGACAGAGGCTATTTAATTCTGTTTAATTCTTTTATTCTTGTAAACAACATTAATATGACTTCATATTTGAAAATTATACAAAATTAAAAGATGTTGCAAGTAAATGTAAGGACAGAAAAACAATGCAGGATCCATTAAATTTGGTAAAATGCAGTAAAAATAAGTTCACATAGGTGAGATACAAAGCAGAAAAATAAACAGTAGCACATTATGAGATGATGAGACTATGAAATGGAGATATTCACTAGGAAGATAATAGTTGAAAACCAAATGGGTCACAAGGACCTATTCTGAGATATTACAGTATACTTGTTGAACTTACTATTTGGTACAATGGAAAAAAAAATCCAAAGAGTAGTTGTTTCAGTGAAACTGATTTTAATAGCAAAAAATCCTTTTAGCCCTTTTTCACCTCCAAATATCTTAACACAAAGGCACTGTCTCTTTTAAGTATTTTATTCTATCCCAATTAAAACCTCAGAGTTTCCACAAAAGAGGAACTTTTTAGTACTCTACATAAGAAAAGGAATAAAACACGTATAATTGTTCTTCCTACTAATGCTAATGCTAACGGCTAATGCTCTTTTGAGAAGTTTTAACTGCTTTGTTTGCTTATGTAATAAAGGTTTTATCAAGGATTGCCTGAATATAAAAGTGGTACTTACCACTTTTACCACTTACCACTTTCTAAAGTCCAGCCTGAAACAGGATTAACCAGACTGTTTTAAACATAATATCTTGATGTTCTGAATGTAACATGAAACATATGGCTGGCCCAGCATGATTCATCTATAGTCTCCATATAGTATCCAGCAAACCTCAGAGATGACTTTATGGTATGGATTTACCTTTTTATTTTTTTCAATCCTAACAGGTAAAATGATCTTTCCAACTGATTTTATTTTGCCAGATCTGATCTCATTTAAAGCTGCAATCAGGTGAGATTTTTCCTGACAGAAGACAAAGTAAGTATTTCCTTCAACATGATCCATTTGGGACTGCAATGGCGTAGCAGAAATTGGGTAAGCAGTAAAAAATGTCAAGCTGTTTCAAATACAGAAGTCTATGAAAATAACTATCAAAATAAGGTCACTGAACAATATGATTTTGAAAAGAATTGTGTTTGCATGCACTAGAGCTTAAGGATCACAGATATTAAGATGCAAGCAGGAATGAGTATGCCTGAAGACCATGATAAGCACCCAGACTTGTAGCTCTTCTGATCTTTGATTTTGGAATACTTTCCCTGAAAGTGATACTTCAATGATTGGTAGCAGAAGTTCTAACCAAAATAATTGTTTCTTTAACAAAATTCATCTTATTTCTCCTCCTATAGGCCATAATTCTGATTATATTCTTATGTGTCCTGTCAAGAATGCAGTTATTTGTGTCTGTGGGTGCTGGGTACTCCAGTTTGAACACCCTCTGGGCAATACATTTTCTAGAGTATTTAATAGTTTGAAAAAACTCTCTTAAAGAAAAAAAAAAAAAAGGATATGAATTAAACTCTCAAACCCCCACATTTTCAACCTTTTAATTCTTCATCAGTACAAGTGAAAATGTCTGTCACAGCTGTCATGACTCATGTACTCCTTTATTTTTAAAATGGTGTGTGACTTCTGACATTATGGCACTTCTGTGCTGCTATGTGTGGGTAGATGGAAGAGAAATTTATCCACTTTTATGAATTTTATCTGTTAACTTTTGATGAGACTTTTTTTTCCACTTGGATTGTGAATGCAGGGACAAATGAGAAATATTGACCATTTTTCAGTTGTCCATAGTCCCACAACATAAAGAATCACAGCTGTTCCTAACGGAGCAGTTCCTGTGTGCACAGATATTTTTAGGAGGAGAGTGGTGGAAGAGGCTGAGGCAAGTGTTTCTAATCCCACAGGCTCAGGTTTTTCCTTCACTGCTGAAAGGCAGTGAAGAATGTGTTGTGTATGGAGCTGCTAGGTAACTTCTCTGGATACATCATGGGTTTAAATACAAAGGTGCTCGCTGTACACAGAAGAAGATACCTTGAAAAGCAGCAAGCTCACAAAATGAGGTTTTCCTGACTCTGTTGTGGAACCCACCTGTGCACCTCAGCACAGCTGTGAATGATGTACTTTAACAAATGAGACCTTCAGAAAGTGAGTCAAAGGGAGTAATGGTGCATGAATGGACCAGTGGAATGAGCTTTTATAGTTACCAAGTGGGTACACAGGAATATGTTACCCTTAGATAACTTGTTTATATGTCTAGGAACTTCATCTTTCATCTGAACTATCTGACTATAAAATCTCTGACCTCCATATTATTATCTGAAACTAAGATCAGAGTTGAGGTCTCAATTCCTAATAAAGGCAGAATGTTTTTGTTTTCTTTCCTCTTTCCTTGATCTGTAATATGAGGTATTTATCCTTCAGATGGGTCATTGAAAAGACAGGTGATCATTTCCCTGGACCGATAAATTACGTATTTTAGGGTCCAATTTGAAGCTAATTGAAAGGTCAATTTTTTTTTTTTTTTAAATTAGTATAACTTCAATGACACTAGCAGATTGGTTCCTAATTTAAATGAAAAAGGAATGAAGCCAACAGTTCTGTCAGAGGAAATAGGTTTGAATCATCTGGTTTTGTTGGTCACTTTCTTTATTCTGAGTCTTCTGCCTTCAATGACTTCTAAAGTTCTTTCAACAGTCAGTTTTGAGCAGAAAGATTGATCCAGACTTTCTTGCCAGTTTCCCACTACTTACATGGAATTGATTTGCATTATCACATACCAGCACAGAAAAATACGTAAATTGGTAGTTATTAAGGAACAAAGCGGGAAGTTTAGAATATTATTGCTAGACTACTTGCAGGTGACCTCTGGAGGACAGGAACAAGCAATTTAAGAAGGAGTACATGCAGTACAGTGGATATCTTAGTGAATATAAAGCTTTTTTACTACAACACATTATTCCTTTTTATTTAATTTTCAGTTTATTAAACGGCCTTCATTCCAGTGGAGGTGACCTCCTGCTGGCAAAATGGTGAAACCATTGCATTTGGATGTGAAAATTCATGTTTTAGATTAGAAGAAAGATCAATTTCATCAACACTAAAAAACATAGTCATTGAATATTTTGGCATCTTCAAAAAAATAATGTCTCATACTTTTTTGAGGGAAGTCAAGTCATTTGACATCCATCTTCTTAGAGTTATCTTTAAAATTTCTGTATTAAATGATGTAATAACATGAACATATTCAGATTAGAATAAATGGCCCACCTATGAAGATTTGTATAGTGATAAACAACAGCCTAATTCATCAATGAAAGAAAGTCCAAGTATAATCACTGTGGGAAAGCCGGGATGATAAGAAAAACTGATGGAAGCTCAATTACTCCTTCCATTCTTGAAAAACTGGTCCTAAGTGTAAATATAAAACTATTGTCAACATCAGTCCCAAATTAAATATCTGAAAGAGTGTGTGAGACCTATGTGTTGGAACCTGAGTTGAACTCCTAGCCAAAATAATCACTAAAGCCTATTAGACACTCTACTCACCCTGCAATCTCCTTTTGGGAGCTGAACTGTTCTCTTGAATACATTGACTGCAATAGCGGACATCCATCAAGGTCATACAAGATCCTCTTTCTGTGAAGACCACAATTCAGTACTTTCATCAAGGCAAGGAATCCCACCCTGCTGTTAAAATTCAGAGAACACCTCTAGTGTGACTTTTACCAGTCCTGAATGTCTCAAGTAATCCAGGATGTTTCAAAGAGCAGTAGATGCCTGCATGATGACAACTGTGCTAAGTCTTTCCAAGGAAACACATACCTCAATGGGAGAGACTTACAGAATTATAGGGATAAAAATTACACTCATGTAAATGCAGCTTCAATTGAAAATCACAAAACACTTTTCACCTAGTTGTTTACAGATGGTTTTCAGGCTCACTCTAGGCCCAGGTGTACTTTGGACCTTGTATTTGCATCAGATGGTAATAGAGGGAATATGAATTCAAAATTTCAGCTGGCTGGAAATTTCTACCTCATTCATGTACAGATCCTGAAAGAATCCTTCCTTCTCTAAATATACCTGGTAAGTGGCCTCATGAAAAAGAGAAGAATCCATTCTTTTATTTCCTCCATTGAGAAAGAAAGAATTCCTGAAGCGGCATTAAAACTATATGCCACTTCAACCCTCATACAGAGTTCATGGACAAATCTAGAAAGCTAACATGGAAAGCTAGCTACAACTGCTAATAAAAAAACCCCTGTACTTGAAATAGCAAAACACAAAAAAAGGCAAACTGTATCTACCTATAGGAATAGTTACAGCAAGTCTACCAAAAATGATGTCCAGTTGGGTTTGGCATAGCATCTGGAGAGATTTTAAAATATATTAAATCAGAAACCTTCCTGATTTTACTGTTTTTGTGGATTCTCCATAGAAATTCCACGAAAGGCTAAAAAACAGAAAACCCCCAAAAAAGCCCCCAAAATCAACCAACCAACCAACCCCTAACCAAAGCAAAAAGAAACCCCAAAAACCCCAAACCAACCCTAAAACACCCAAAAAATAAAATGTCCAGAAAACCCAAGTTAAAAAAAAAAAGGAAAAAAAAATGTAATTACAGATGATTAAAAAACCCCTAATTCTTGTCATAAACAAGGATTTCAGGGAAAAATTAATTTGCGATTCAGAGGAAGAATTCATTTGGAGAAAAGAACTGAGGTTTTTTTGGTTTAAAGTTTACTATGTTCTGTGAAATTAGTTTGCTTTTTCTTTTTCATACAGTGGAAATAGTATAGGAATAAGTGTGTATTCATTCTAATTAGTATTGTTTTCCATTGAGGGCTATTTTTACACAAAATGTATTATTCAAAAAAACCCCAGACACAAATGGCAGTTTCTGACAAATAGATAACCTTCTCCAATCATCAAATGTGAATGTGCAGGTGATAGTACCAAATAAAAAGAGACATCTACTTTTTTATGTTTTCTTGGTACTTTGTACACCAAGCATAGGATATATGGATTAGTTTTACCACTACTAACCTTGAAAAGGTATTCAGGTGCTCCATCTTAGTGTAAACTTATTTAATGATTTCAAAATTTGATAAAAATATCAAAAAATAGATCTAAATACTGAAGGCATAAAATAAAACTCATTTAATAAAATTTCTTATGATATGGCAATATTAAAAATATGGTAAAACATTTTTATCATGTATCTATCAAAGAGTTACCCAAAAAAATATCAAAAGATATCACAAGGTAAGTTTAAAAACTGAAATCTTATCACTTTCATGTATTATCCTAAGATTTATCCTTGGAGTGCATTATAGGTTCTGTTTTCCATTTATTTCCCAATTTTTAAGCACCAGAAGAATTAAAATTTTGTCTTCTTCCAAAGAATTGTAACTATCCTTTATACCACATATTTTGTACTCTCAAATATTCTGTATTTTGATTGGATTGCCATTCCACTTTTGTCTGAAAGGTTATTGAGGCTGTCAACAGGAAAAGGACTAGAATTACCAGCCAATCACATTACAGAATACTTAAAAGGTCAAAGTAGTACAGCACACTAACATAATTCACAGAATATATGAGGCATTAAAACCCTAATACCTCATTCTCGTAACAAAGGTTGTAATGAGAGCAAGAAATGGCACAACATGAATTCGTTCACGTGACTGCGATTATAACAAGAACCTGAAATGCAATAAACTTAACCAATTCTTGCTGCTAAACTAAGACTGTACCTTAGCTTTGTTTCAAGCTACCTTGAAAATTACTTGGATGATAAAGTTTAGGTAAGATACTGGGTAGTAAGTTTTGCTTATGCATCATCTCAAAGTAATTGTTAATCAGAATTTTTAATTTTTTATCTATGATATATGCACAAAAGCTCCCAACCAAACCAGAAATTATTATTGGATGATGTTTTAAAGCTTGTTTGCTTGTTTGTTTGTTTGTTTGTTTGTTTGTTTAGCAAGGAGTTTCTTGATATCACAAGTGGGGAAGTGTTACACATATTTCTATTTTTCTTGTATTAAACTGAAGTTGTCTGAAGTCTAATCAACTACTCCCAATAATAGCAATATAGAAATGCCACTCACAAATGTAGACATGACAGATTATTTGTAGAGTAAAATTCATGTGTTGCACAGTTTCACGGAAATGAGACTGGCTTTTATAGGAGTCTTTACTATCTGTGTCATTGCAGTTATTAGAACATGTAAAATCTTAACAAGTTTTTTTTTCCTCATAGAACATTCCACATTCGATCAAAAAGCCTTTCAAGGCAAAGACAACTGGCAATGACAAGCAGTCCAACCCCTAACTTTCCAGCATTTTTTTTTTTGGGGGGGGGGNTTTTGTTTGTGGGGGGGGGGGTGGGGGCTGCAGCGGGGTGGGGAGCATAATGGTAAAAGCATTTTTATTTTACATTTCTTTTCTTCAGTGATGTATGTAGCATAACCCATTCTATCCAATCCCATCTACAGAGAGGAAATAAAAACAGATTTAACCTACAGACCTTTGGTTAACTTCTTCCTAAACTAAATATGAAATGTTACCTCATCTTGCTCAGATTAAAAGGGGAGAGGGGGAACTCCCCCCTTCACCACACGTTCCCTTATTGAGAATCTCTTCTATATAAAAAGAAGAGTCTGCATATAAAAGACAATCCAGAGACATCTTTGAAGGTTCTCTTTCAAAGCGTCTCTACTTCCCTGAGCGTCTGGGGATTTCTGTTATTAATTGAAGTTAATTTTCTAGGATATCAGTTTGCCATGCACGTGGGAAAGATTGATAGCCTCTTCGATTCTCAAGAGTGTTGGAAATGACACTGTTCCATCACCGGGTGTCTTCACTTTTATCATCACAAATCAAATTATAAACATCGGGGCAACCTTGCTGGAATCTGGCTTCGGGAGATTTCCATAAGATTAATTAGGCGGCCAAAGCAAAGATGGTAAAATCTAAGGGCGGGGGGGGGGGGGGGGGGAAGGCAGGGGGAGGACAGGGAAAGGGGGGGAGAGAGGCACCATTCATTCCTTGTAGAATGGGAAGTCAATTCAACAATGGGTAATTAGCGTGGGCCATGGATTCTCAAAGGCACTGAGGACACTGGACTCTTTCTCTCACTCTGATGTTTAGTGCGGTATTGTGGACCCCTCATTTAATTAGTGCACTTTGATACCCACAGGAGCTTGAAGCTCCAGGGCATGCTAAACACAGACTGACACCAGCAAGCTTCTGCCTCCTTCCAGTCTAATTAGAGACACAATGAGCTGCAAAGACAATGTTTTACTCCAAGATTTCTTCTGCAGATACCTCTGGCAGGAAACAATCGTTTATTTTGTGTCTATATTGGTATTCAGATTAAATTGTTAGCATGCAAAAGATGAGCTAAGGGCACATATCTATTAAAAATGCTTAGCAGAGTTCAGAAATGATGGAAGCAATTTGTGGGGAAAAAAATGTATTTTCCCCTTTGGAATTTTTTTTTTGTTCTCTTATCTAATTAGAAGTAAATGATTTGAGTAAGAAAACCAAAATAGGCTGAACTCTAAAGCATCTCTTATGAAATGATTTTTCCCCCTTTGCATTAGTAGTTTCTACCTCTCAGAAAAGAGATTTTTAACTTAACTCTTTGCAAAAGTGAAAGGCAGGAAAAAAAGGAAATAAAAAAATGAGTGCTTCTGTTACAATTGTCTGTTGAAATGAGCACCCACCTATTTTTACAGGACATTGAGCAGAGAAAATGTTACTCATGTTTACAGCTCTTTAGAGAAGAAACCCCAAAAAGTTTGCGGCAATGACTGTGTGTGTGCGTGTGCTCTGCGGGTATATAAAGTTACTTTTGATGGACAGTTCTATGCTTATTGGAAGAATATAAATATCCCAAGGGAAACTGCGTATAGAAAATTAGTCTCAGCATACACTAAACACTTGCATGTGCTGCTTAACAATAGATTGGAGAACCAGTACTCCTAAAAATTCAATTTCTTCTACATTTATATTATCATTACTTTCCTCTTTCTCAGGTAATTAAAGAGAAACAGACCAACATGTATCAATGTGTCAATTCTCAGACTAGAAAGGTACTCTGCTGGTTAAATAACAGTAATTTGGACAGTTACACAATTTAATGGGAGAGGGAATGGATGTGAAAACACAGGAAACGAAAACGCAAAACAAAATTTCTATTCACATTTTAGATCTATGAATCTAACTAATTGTGGACTGAGGAGCAGCGAGGGGAACAGTCTTGCCCTGTTTCCTGGCGTCATGTGTAAGGCTCTTCCTACTGCTTTCGTTTGTCCTTTGGTGACCCCTTGCAGGCTGCTTCCACTACCTGGGGATCACAGGAGGGTTACAGACATCCAGCTACCCTCCTGTATTCCTCCGCAACATCTGCTCCAATGAAAAGGGTCTTCACTAGCCCCAAGCTGAAACCCAAGATGAGCTAAGGGCACATATCTATTAAAATGCGCAGAGAATGGTGTTGAACGGAGTTAAGTACAGCTGATGGCTGGTTACCAGTGCTGCTCTCCAGGACTCTGTATTGGGGCCAGTCCTGTTTAAGGTTTTTATTAATGGCCTGGACACAGGGGTCAAATGGATGCTCCGTCAGTTTCTAGATGGCACCAAGCAGGTGGGTGTGTGATGGCACCAAGGGCAGGAAGGCTCCACAGAGGGATCTGGACAGACTGGATTGATGGATTGAGGTCAGCTGTATGAGGTTCAGTAAAGCAAAGTACTGGATCCTGCACTAGGGTCACAATAACCACATGCACTTCTACAAGCTGGGAGATGAGTAGCTGGAAATATGCCTGTTGGAAAAGGACTTGGGGATGCTGGCCAACAGCCAGCTGACCATGAGCCAGAGTGTGCCAAGGTTGCCAAGAAGATCAACGGCATTGTAGATTGTGTCAGAAATTGTGTGGACAGCAGGACTAGGGAAATGGTTGTCGCTCTATATTCAGCGCTAGTGAGGCTGCACCTTGAATTTTGTGTTCAGTTTTGGGCACCTTACTACAGCAAAGATGTTTAGCCTGAATTATAGGGGGAGACCTTACCTCTCTCTGCAACCTTCTGAGGGGGGGTTATAGCAAGCCGGGGGTCAGTTCTCTTCTCCCAAGTAACAAGTGATAGGGCAAGATAAAACTGCCTCAAGTTGCACCAAGGAGATTTAGATTGGATATTAGGAAAAAATAAGAGTTGCCAAGCATTGGAACAGGCTGCCCATGGAAGTGGTAGAGTCATCACTCCCAGGGATATTTAAACACCATGTAGATGTGGCATTTAGGGACATAGTTTAGTGGTGGACTTGGCAATATTAGGTTTATGGTTGGACTTATTTGTCTTAAAGGTCTTGTCCAAGCTAAACAATTCTATGGTTCTATGATCAACATATCATAAGGTCAAGCAGAAGGGAAAAACAGGCTCCAGCCCTGACCTGAAAATCCTTGTCCAAATTTGGAAAAACTTCTGAACAGAAATTTTTCCTCTGTTGGACCTCCCATCCCAAACTCAGAGGCCATGTGTGTATTAGTAAGCTAAATGTAAGGAGCTGTCATGATCCGCTCACACGAGCGGGAGTCATGATGGTTCGTTACCCGATCTCAGAGTGCAAAAAACAGCACAACAGGGGGAACTTCAGTTTAAAACAACAAAAAATGCACCTTTTATTTTTTGGCGCCCAAACCATGGTATTGCAACAGAAGGAGAGAGAGGGGAAAGGAGCAAAGTATAGAAGATGATAGATTGGGTAGGATTGTAGACCGTCTGCTCCGAAGACGTGTCTTCTTTCCATGGGGAGATCTCGAAGCAGGTTACCTTAAAGAGTCACTTTTATAGTCCTTCTTCAAAGTGACAGGCATCTGGCCTGCTGTGGGGGAGATTGATGTGCAGCCCATTGCCATTGCAGGAACAGAGCAGGCCAGGCCAGTCCAGCAGCGAGCATGGCTCCAAGCACGGCCAGTCCACCGTGACTTGTCCATTGTTCCTTCCATGGGTTCCCATGGAAATGCATTGGTCCAATGAACACACCTGCAGGCAACTCTTGGCAGACATCCCACCTTAGCCAGGCCAGAAGCTCCTGTGTTGAGTATTGGGGTCTCAGTCTCAGTTCTAGATCTTTTCAATCTCTGTCCTTGACGAGGGTCGGGAGGCATAGATAGGGAACCTCGGACCGCCCCTTACAGGAGCACAGTTGCTATAAACCAGATATAGACATGATCTTACCAATATATTTGATTAGTAAAACTTATAATGATTGCTTTCTTTCACAGCTATTTAACCAAAATACCTCAAGCAAGTTTGTGGTGACACAATAATGAACGCTGACATAAGTTGGAAAGCATATATCAAAATGGAATTCTGATACAGAAAGTATCAGTACAAACAGAAGTATTCCAGGAAAATATTTAAGTTACCTTGGTTTTATGATAGTTCATGCTGTAGTAGGTCCAGTTCACAGACTTAAATTATGGCCTGCTGTCACTCATTGCATTGTACACTTTTGACTTTCACCACCTAGCACTTTTCCAAGCATCTCCAGACACTTCCTTAGGACATGCACAGGTCAGAGACTACCCCAAAAAGGGAGTATTAAAAGCTTTACAACATGACTAGCTTCTTCTCCATGCTAGAGGCCTCCAACACAACCCAAATATCTTTGTAATCTCCAAAGACCCACTTGTTCTAATCCCATATAGGAAGGCGTGAAAATAAGTAACCTGTTCTGGACCAAAAGCCTGACAGTCAGCCAGGCTGCAGAGAGGCATTCACATTACTTTATGAACTTTGAAATGAGGAAGGCACGCCCCAGGTAATCAGCATGTCTTACGACTGTGACATTCAGTGACCTCAGAGGAGACCCAGAAGCTATGTAGTGGAAATGAAATCGGGGGCACAGCTTGACCAAGGACCGGCAGCTGGGCCATGGTCCCTGCTGTTTTCTCTCTCTGACAGAGCAATGGAGAGAACAAGACATGAGCTGTCTATTACACGATTGTGAAAAATTATTGCAGTTCCTAGTGAGGGCTGCTGTCATTGTCATATGATATTCCTTTTCTTATACGGAAACAATCCAATAGGACTGTTGTTGGACAGAATATAGAAGTGTATTACTTCTCATTTACCAGTTTTGTAACAGGAACATGTTACAAAGGACCACCTGGATGGCTTATTTTTGTGGGGAGCTGTAATCAATGATATAAGCACATGAAAGTGTTAATTTTTCTTTGAAGTATCATTTCAGTTTTCTTCTTTACTGCAATCACTCTGGTACTCCTGGGCCTAGAGAACTTGCCATTGGGATGTGACTGATGATATTCCAAGGCCTTACCTGAGGGCACTAAGCTGTGCTGCTGCCAGCTGCCCAGCTAATAGTTCATGATTTCACCAAAGACCAGAGAAGGTAGGTCAAGAAAGACTCTGAAGTGTGACACAGGTAGGAAAGAGCAAATGAATTTCCCTTTCCACTGCACCCAGCATGAGGTGGGGTAGACAGCTGATAGTAATAAATCCTTCTGTACTCCAGAACCACAACTATGGTCATAGGGCTATTATGCAACATCTAGATTTGGTTGGTTTGTTTTTATTTTTTCTAAGGAAATTTAATTTTACCACTCTGCTTTCCATCTTTGAACAGAGAAAGAAATAGTAATGACTATATGCAGTGGATATCTTCTAGTAATAATCCTTTGCTATAGCTAGACTTTAAAAGCAGGATCTGTTCTCCCCAAGGCTACTTATTCCCTATCTGAAACATTAAAGTAACTGCTGAATAATTAGCCGGTGATACCTTGGAAATTAATGTTTAAAATGCAGAGGAAAAAAACTGCACATTTTCTTCAAGAAAAAAATTCAAGCTATAAGTTGAAAGTGCCTAATCCTTTCAAACATCCCCCACTTCCCAAGAAAACAAAAAAGATGGTATTATTACTATTTACCATATATACCAAGCTTTTGTCATTTTTGGTCCATTTCTGAAAGCTATAAGGAATTAATTAGGCAAACTCTAGGATTTCAATGTGTTATTGTTCACATGCTGGGTTTTTCTGACATGATCATGTGCATGATATATAAAAATTATAAACAGGTAGAGGAGACTAGAAGTGAATGGAGCAACTGAGCAATAATTAGGTTTTAAATATTTAATATTGTTGAGAAATAATTAGGATTCAAAAGTGGATGTAGGTATCAGTCAACAATGAAACCCAAGAAGCTTCTTAGGTACATGTGGGCTTTTCAGCCATTCATTCCTGTGTAATTAAAGCTGTCATTCTGAATACACCTGTCTGAAAGTAAATCAATGGAATCATGTCTTCCTGAGTATGTACAGATTCAGAGCTTTTGCTATTTCCTATTGGTTTGCACAGTCACAGGAAAATTGAAACAACATATATAATCAGAATTAAAATAACCTCAAAATTTTGCTGCTGCTTCCTTTTGCTACTGTATTCCCATACAGTAAATTATCATGTGAGGTCTGAAATGTGTAGCCATGGTTGGAAACTGGAATTTCATAAATTGGCCTTTTCACTAGAAAAAATCTTCATGTTGCTGCATTCACTGTGTGTATTAGTAAAAGACAGCTCTGAGAACTCCAGTTCCTAAGCAGACCAATATCCCAGGAAAAGGGTGCTGGGTATTTCAATAACTTGCACTTGCCAACAGTAGCTGGAATTCTGGGAGGGAAAAGATCTGATCAGTTTGTATGACCATGTCTCATTGACAGGTGGTTCCTTGATACATAGCTGTCCAATATGACTGAGTAGGCTATGGTCAGTAACTGGTTCATTTTCAAGTTATGATAAAAGAAGACAGGGTCCACAATCCAGGAACCCCCTAATTACATAAAAAATGTTTAAAATAATCTCTGAAAAAAGGCTGACTGACTTGTACTACAAGGTTCCTGCATTATTTTAGATAATAGTAAATAAATTTCCAAAGAGTAGTATCAGCAATAAGAATCAGAGAAATAAGAGGAAAAGGGTCTTATGCTCTCCTTGCTTCTTCCTTCTTATTGTCTCCCTTATTTTCACTTGAATATTTCCTCTGCCACCCCCCTATCTGCTCCTTTTGTTTAGAAATTCATGTCATTCCCTCTTGAATTCCATGATGCTTCTTGCTTCAGGGGCCCTTTATAGTAATTTATTCCATACACTTCTAATCCTTCTGTGTAAAATAGTTATGCCTTAGCATTTCTTTTCTTGTTCCCAACTCTCTAATTTTTAGATCATGTCTTCTAACTTCTGTGGTCTTGCAAGTGTAAAGAGCCTGCTTGGATCGATTTTATCAGTCTTCTTCATAATTTTTAAAACTTCAATTGGGTTACATGAAGTCTTTTCTTTTCCACTGAGAATATGCCCAACTTTCTCAGTCTTTCCTTATAACTTAAATCGTTGATATCTGGTATCATTTGTATAATTGCTCCACACTACTCCCCTGAAGAGCAATTAAACCTTTACAAAGATATAGAGGCCAGCAGAGTATAAATTACTCAAGGTGAGGATCTGAAAGGTAAAAATTATTCTTAAATAAAAATAATTCTGATTCTCTTGATTTAGATGGAAGTTCCTCTATCATCACTGTTCAAATTCCAATTCAATTTGCTATATTTTTAATTTCATTTACATAATGGAATGAAAAATGATTTAAAATTATTTGCTCTGTGTAACAGGCAAATTAAAAGAGGAGGAACAGTATTCTGCTATAAACATGATATAACAAGGAAGAGGAAGGAAAAAAATTGGAAAACAAAGAATTATGACCCAATTGCACTTGACTCTAAGGGTCCATATGACCTTCCTACCTTTCTAGGGGTCAAAGACTCAAAAAAGTAGTTCTAGTAAAGAAAATTTAAAAAGCCCCCAATTACAAAACCTTGGAAAGAGCACACCTCCAGAGCTTGACACTGTCTGTACCTCATTCTGGTTGTCCAGTGCATTTCAACTTAGGTATAGAGAAAAATACTTGTGCTCAAACTTATAATCACTGGACGGCCTTAGAGGACTGCACTCAAAAATTTTGTGGTAGCATATACTCTTTACTGTTTTCATACTTATGGTAGATAAACACAACTGATCTTTAAATGTCCTCTCCTTATGACTGGGAAACATTTCAGCACAAATAACAAGACACTGACCATCTAACAGTGTAGTACAGTGTATATTGCTGCTGTTCTGACACTTAAAATGGCAGTCTGAGAAATTGTTTAAGAAACGTCCTGAACAAGAAATAGCATTGGCATTGATGTCTTGCACCTTTCCCAAATACAGGATGTTTTCTATTAGCTTCAGTGCTGTATTCTTACATTCCTGCCATATAACAGGCCAGATTTTGCGCTCAGTAGATCAGATTATCTCCAGGAATGCAGAAAAATGTTTACCATATACAACTTTTGAGCATCTTTGCCTCTAGATTATTCATAGATTGTCTAGGTATTTAGGTACATAAACTACTCAACTGAGAGGGACAGGTGATCTGCTTTGTAGTAGAATCTTGGCCAGAATCTGTAGACTCCTTTATCCAATCCTGAGAAGAAAGTGTTGTGGTGATTGTCCCAGACAGGTAAAATGCTATCTAAAAGAAGGATTCTCCAGAGAAGAATGGAAAACTTGCAAAAAATTCCCTTATAGTTCTCAACATTTCCTTTCCTGAATTAGCTAATACTTTAAAGTAGGAGATATTCACTAAAAACTGTTTTCAGGAAACCAAGATATTTTTGGTAGGATGATGTTGATACTATTTCTGTATCAACCACAGTCTTCTTTCCTAAACATGCAGTCCCATCTTCTTTTTTTCAAGTAAGTAATTAAGCATCTTAATTAGTTGTAAATCATCTACTACCCACAGTGTGAGCATAGCTACATTATAAAATTCCTTATTCCTCCCAGAAATCATTATTAGTTTGTCACTCTACACTTGCAACTCTCTCAGAGTTATGCAAACCAAGAATTTTTCCTCTTCTGTGCCACTGAGACCTACCATCATAGAAAATAGTCTTTTATGGCATATTCTAAATATGTTCTGTTACATATAACTGTAAGTGTATTTCTGGCAGGAAAGTCAGGATAAGAAAGAGTGCATGTAAAAATGTGCGTTTTCCAATATGTCTCCATTTGCTGGGCTGTTGTTCCTCACTGTTGTCCACTCACCTTTCCGTAATTTGATGTGCTCTGCCAACCAAAGTTTGCTACTCAGACGTCTTGTTCATGGTGCAAATTTCCCTTGCCATCAACTTTAACTCTGTCTCTTTACATACCTCACTTATCTTTTCCCTGTTCCTCTTCCTCTCTGTTGGCTCTTCTCAACTCTCTTCCATTGACATCCTTGCTGCTTCTCATTTTCCACATTTAAAATTAACCATGTTTCATTGATAAATCTCTTCCACTCATTTATCCTCTCAAGCATCTTTGTTTTTCTTCCCAGCTTCTCCACATTCAGCTTAAGATTCTTAATTGCTAAATATCCATCACATATAGTGTCCTCTCTATATGTTCCTCAGTTTTCACAGCTGTGTGCAAGTCACATATCCAGAAACTGATGGCAAAACTATACTCACCTCAGAACACCCTTTGTTTCATACAAAAGTGAACACTGATATAAACTGATGGACACTTCCTGCAAGCACAATACAACAGTTTTACAGGAAACCATGCAAGTAAAAGAAAGACATGTGATTCTGGTGGTGATAACAAATTTGGAGTGATTGGCACAATATAAAAAAAGAAAGGTACACTGTCCATTTGCAGGTGAAGCTCTTTTGTGGATGCACAGCCCAGTTTGAGTATGCCCAGACACAGAAAGAGCCTTTCCATGAAGCTTCACAATGAATGAAACGAGGAAGGTTTTAGTTCTGTGCACCTATATAAGCAACTCAAAGCCAACTACACTTTCTATGAAATCCTGTTGGGAGGGAACTTTTGGAAATCATGACCAGGACCAAGAGGGGAAAATTAAAAGATTTGTTAATATTTCTTATTATTTTATTTATCTGAATTTTGAAATGTCTAAGGTTGGACAAGCCTTTTTTTTCCCCCCCTGGGGTCCTTTGCTGACAAAAATCATCACTTCTAGGAACAGCTTTTCTAATATATGACAATGCTAAGATGACAATTTTTATCCATTATAAGTTTTTCTTCTGACTTACTTGGAAGACCTCATGGTATCATTGCTGTGTGTGAAGATGTGTTGTTAAGATACGTGTGCAAATAGGAGGAATTACTGGTTTCTGCTCACATTCATCTGCAATAGAGAAAGAGCTCTTTTATTACTGTTCCAAACGTGATATTCTCATATTCCCCATAGATTGGAATGCAGGGACTTTAACATGGTTGTGTCTACTCAAACCTATGGAAATTTCTATTTGTTGAGATACTCAAAATGTATTACTCTTTCCCTGTACTTCACAGAATCAGCCTTGGAGGGAATATTTGTTCCGTGAAAATTTCCTACCCCAACCTAAGACTTTTTCATTGTCCTTAATCTAATATTTTTCTCCTATAACTGTTTTCTCTTTTGACAAAAAAAAAAAATTAGACCTGACAGTACTTATAGTAGTTCTATAAGGAATATATATTTTACCATTAAATTGTTCATGGTATCTTAGTATTTTTCTGTTGTATGTTTTTCACTAGTTGGTTCTATGATATTCTTACCAAAAATCTAAAGAATTACTGTTGCCAGTACTGAGAGGTGTTTCAGATTGGTACTGAGGTGCATATGCTAATAACCCAGAGTTAATACTGCCTATTAATGCTCCACAATGGAATTGTGCTGAGGCCTCAGTGAGGATGGACCCAGTTGTGGCATACAGCTGATGGTAAGTGGCAATTCCTGCCCATGAAAGAAAGGCTTAGTAAAGGAGGAAAGAGAAGAAACACGACTTCCAGAAAAAAAACCCCGTATTTTGCTGTGTAAAATAGATAGTAACAGGGATGGTCAATAACTGTCAGCATTCATAGCCTTCCCTAGATTATTCACAGCTGTAATGAACAGTGCAGGTTTTAGTTCTGATCTTAGAAGTACTAATAAATAGCCTAATTTCGCTAAAAACTCAACATTTATTCCCATTCTTGCCTTTCAATTTCTTTTAAGCAAATTTTAATCCATGGCAATACTGAATTTCTAACCCTGTGGTTATCAAATTTCTTTACTGAATCTTACCAGGCATTTTATCCCAAGGCTTTTGAGAATCAAATGTCAATTTGCTTTACTTGTTCCAATTTTAAAAAAGTATTTAGAATTTGTAATGATTTTTATTACAGTTTAGATGGTTTAATTGTGTTGCAGGCAAGATAAACTGCCTTATAATGTTAGTTTTTAGTTAAGAATATATATTTGCTATTAATTATTTTTATTTATTGTTGCATATTACATCAAGGGAATGTCCTTTATCCCTTCAGTTCATTTCTCATTCTATGATACTTGCCTGGGACTAAATCATGAAATATTGTCAAAAGTAACTGGAATGCTGGTGAGAAGTGATATGAAATCTCAGAGAATGATGGTGTCAGACTCTTGGCCTGCCAACACCTAGGAGATAAACACAATATAAAAATAGAAGTAGACTAATGTGGCAGATATTACTGAGATATCGGCAACCTTTTAAGTACAGACTATTTTGTGTATGCTGCTGCAACAATACATGCTATGCAAATAAATTTATGTTGCTAGAGATGCTCCTGAACAATGAAGATTTTGACATGAAAAATAGGAACTATAAAACCTTGTGGAAAACAATTTGATTTCTGTACTATTTATTGTTAGAGTAATTTCTCCCCTGTGCAACTTGTCCAAGTACCTTGGAGTATTTCAACAACATATTTGGTCATGAGGACTGTTTTTATTTTTATTCTTTTGAATGAATATGATTTTCCTGCTTTCTGTTGTCAGAGGATGGAAAGAATCTCAGATTCATAGAATCAAGAGAAATTCTAGAGTGTTTAAGTTCAAATAATTAAGATTCCTGAGAGAAATATAAATATTACACTTTCAAGGTGAAAGGACTTATATACACAGTAGCCATCCATTTTTTCTTCTTACAAATTATGATTCCTGACACTCCTGGTAGACAGAAAAATGGACTGGGTTGACTTTTTAACTTTTGTTGATTTTTTACAATTTTCTTTCTGCCTTCCCCCCCTCTCTCTCTCTCTCCTCAATGCTTTATTCTTTCACTCTTTCTTCCTCACTTATCTCCTTTTCTCTCCTTCTCTCTGGCTCTTTCTCGCTATTGCTCTCTCTCTTCTTTTCTCCTTCACACAGAGTATATTTCAGGTATAATGCAGTTCTTCTTCTTTTCCCTATTGAAAATACTAAAAAAACACCCAAACTCTCTTAGAGAAATTCTGGGAAAAGGCATTTTTCACTGTGCCTTAAGATCTAGAATTTACAGTGAAATCTTCTACCACCCCCCCATATTTGTATTGTTATACCAAAGTAACTTAATGGGTAACAAGAACTAAATTTTGATTTGAGAATTATTTTCTTATTTATATTATATGCTGTTTATGTAAGGTTGGAATTAGGTTGGAAAAGATTTCCTAGATCATCGAGTCCAAATTACAATAATGCTTGGTCATTGTGCATATATGTGTCACAAAATCCACGTTCTTTTAAGATTATGCTCTAAAAGGACAAAAACAGTGTAAGAGGTGGAAGAATCATCATACTTCCATAATGTATGGAAGTACATCATACATACATCACACTTCCATAATGTATGGAATGTACCATATTTCACTAAAAATAAGGTCCTTGGATACATTTTACTACTTACCAAAGCCAAGTCAAGTCAAGCCATGTAAGCACTGATCTCAGATTTCTACTGCTGGTTATGCTTAATATGTTAGCATCCTTTCCCTCACTTGTCCCTGGGTTTTCATGGAGGGTGAAACCAATCAGCTGCTGAGAAAGCAGAATCCAGACCTGCTGTGAAGAACCCTGCACCATGACCCCCTACACAATGTTGCGTCATAACCGTAGCGCAGCACTGAGGAATCATCACTAAAATTTAACTCTCTGCATCAGAACAACTTTTGTGTTGGACAGGTTTGAGGTCTGGCTGACCAATACCCTTCTTTGTTATGACAAATAACTTTTCCAAGAAAAAACAGGAAGTTATTTTAAGTTGGTTTATGCTCTTGGTCATACACCAAAGGTCCTTCATCTCTGTTTGATAAGTATACTCACTTCACACACACAAAATACTGAGACATGAGTAGGTTACAGTGAGACCTTTATATCTCAACATATGGCTTAGAAGAAGGGACTGTGTTCTTGCCAGGATATTTATCCATACTTGCCTCTTTTGATTTGAAAGAACTTGCAGTTCTCGAATTAGTCAAATTGCACCAGAACCAGGGACTGTGGGACTCTGACTTGGAGTGTGAAATACTCTCTGGTGCTGTAGGGACAGTGACTCCAGAAAGAGCTAACCAGAGAAATTGCACCTGACATAGAGCCAGAAAGCCCTAGTGAGACTCTGCCTTATGGACAAAGCAGAAAGCTGTAAATAAGCCATTTGCAAGCTGGGGATTCAAATGTCTTTATTAATATATAGTGTGATCCAGAATTGAAGCACCACCACCCAGTGCAGGTTTAATCCAGGAGATTCTGGGGTCTGCTGTCTTGGGTAATCTGTGAAATTTTGAAACTGTCTGCGTGAAACGCATCCCATTTACAAAAATGATGGAAGGTTCCCAGGCATTTGGCAGATGCTGATTTTTAGGTGAAAGAGAATTGCTCTGAATAAAACAGAAGGGAAAACCTTACAGCAACTTGAGGAACAATCACCTGTCATCTTAGAACAGGGCATATAATAGACAATCTGCTTCAAGTCCTCTGTCACTTCCTCTGAATTTAAATTCAAAGGTAAAATACAACAATGTTATTCCTTTTTGTTGGATAAAGACTTCTTTTTACTCATAACAAAAATAAGAAAAGATGGCTATTACATGCAGCACTTTGGCAATTTTAATCTACACTTTCCATTTTCCCTTCCACATCTAGAGGGCTATTGTATGTCCAGTGGTTTCAACGTATATACTACAGAATACATAAAGAAAGGAACATATATCGTGCCAAAATAATTTAGTTTTTTATTACAACTTTTTCCTTCCAATTTTCTACTTATAATGAGTGCATAAAAGACCCCTTTTCACCCTATTGTTTTTAGTCTAAAAGCCACTTTATTCTTAATAAAAGGAATAATAAGTGCCAGTTGTAAAATACTCTGTCAATCACTCCAGCACTTACAATTGTGTAACACCTTTCTTTAGGACCTCTTAGAGTGCTTTAGAAAAGATAAAAACAAATAAAATAAAATTACAATTACATTTAAATGCAGAATTAGACTATCAGTTTTAGATCAGTTGAATTTTGTTACTGAAGGTTGAAAAGAGACAATGTGCTTCTGAACACCCTGCAAGTGGCTGAAAGCTGCAGTAGCCTTGTCCATGCTGATCTTTGAATGAGCTATTTCACAAGACCCTCATTAAAAGCAGCCTGAATTCTAACAGAAAACATCTTCTTTTGCCCTGATTCCCCATAGCTGATACTCTTAATCTTACATTATTTCCATTTTCCTGTTTTTCTGCTGAATATTGTTTCCTCTGTGTGCACTGGTCATAGTGGGAGAATTATTTCTTGAGATAAAAAGGTAAAATTTGGATTCCTCAATAAATCCTGTATTCAGGTTAATTGGAAAGGGTGAGGAGTGAAAACTAGATGTGATGAAAGCTTCTTATGCTGGGACCAATGCTTAGCTTGGGTATATGGATATTTAATTTAGGTTTTGAGATGAGTGTAATTTATAAACTCAGGAAAACAAAAACGTAAGTCAGAATAGACAATATTCAGTGCTTGAAAATGCTGGCTCTCCTTACAGTCACTAGTTAAATGTGCTTGAGACACTTAAATTAGGTATCTATAGGACGTGTTCCCATGTCTTTTCAAAAGAAGCAGTGCAGCTGTGGGTCCTCAGAATGGCATGTCAGTAGTTCATCATTCAGTTACCCTTTTTTTGCAGTTATTTTTGGTAGCAGAGGTCTCATTACAAGATCATAATCCATGGTTTATGAAACTACTTGTTAAAGGTAATGGGAATGTGACAAAGGTACAGTACTTTTTTGTTTTATTTTGTTTTTACTATCAGACAAATCAGCTCCTTGAGATATGCTGCTTTCTCCCCTTCAGATTAAAAAGAAATGGCGATCATCTTAATTTAATTGTAAGAAACCTGGTGAAACAGATTATATCCACTTTTTTTCTCATGCCTTAAAGTTCAGCAAGTCTGAGGGGATTTTTTCAGTGCTTTTTCAATGAAATACATAAAAGACTGATGAAGGCTATTAAAACCCATGCACACTGTTGGAATGTAGGGAAGCCATCTAGTCAAATCCCATGAGCAAGGCCATGGAATGTTTATTGTATGGTTGATCATCTGCATTAACCATAAATAAATAGGGAGATGCTGACAAGAACTGACAGTATTTGAAGAAGGAGTAAATGAAAACTGATCCCAACCCATAACAAAAAAAAAAATTACACAAAGAGTAGAGTCTAGCTGACTTGGGTCTCATGCCATATGAGATGTCCTAGGACTTCCTGTCTGACTGCCACTCTTCTAAAAGGCACAGATGTTCCGTAGGTTCTGTGGAGAATTTTCTATCCCCAAAGAAAGATCTCAAGGCACCTCAAAAAAGCAGCTGATCCATATACTTAGGCAATGCAATAGTGCTATTGCCTCATGGGAGTTTCCACTTGTAGATACCTAATTTAAAATTTCTGTTTAGGTATTTTCATGCCACCTTGGGCATTAAGTTCAGCTGCAGAGATGGCCAGCACCATTTGAGGGTCCTTTGGCTGTCTGCAGCATCTAGAGAAGGCTGATATGTGTGATGTGGTGGATATATATCCTTCTGGAGCTACCTGTCAAAGATTGGGTATGTTATCTTTGGCATTTTCAGATGACACTTAGAGGCCTATATTTCAGCAATTGAAAAAGATTCTTATATCTCTGACGAGTATGACAGCAATCTAGAAAACTAAGTTTTTCCATGCCCTAGGCACTGGATGCTGATCTATGTGCCCTGATCTAAAAAAGAAAATAAAAAATACTTCCAGTAGCAAAGACATACTCTCAGGGAGAGGGCAGTGCACAGGAGGGACAGCCACACACAGTTTTCCAAGCCCAGGATGTGACCCTGCTATGTGGCTGATAGATCTTCCTTCAACAGCTTCTCTCTCCTCATCTGCACAATCTCGTTCCCACATCATAACCTCTGCTATGCCAGCAAAACCAGCTGTGGGCCTCTGAAGTTAATCAGAATGGGAACTGATCCATTTCTGGTGGGTCATTTTTTTACTGGGTCCAGGTCCCTGACTGTGCTCACCACACAGCTGTACAAACAGTGGTGCCAGCACAGGGAAGGGGAGGAGGGAGAGAATGACTTGTGGACTGCAGGAGCCAAGCCTAAGTAGGCTGAAGCAGACCTGCCAATGCAAGTGTAACCACAGCCTCCATGGCTCTCTGATCACGCCCCTGCTCTAAATGTTTTCCTTTTGAAACTTTCCTTTTGCCTGTTTACCTACTGAGACAGATCAGTCACTTGGCACCTGTGTTTGCTTCCTGTATTTCAGCTTTTATTTTTCCTCATGGTCAGTGACTGAGCTGTACTGACACTCTGGCAGCAATAAAAAATTGCCACTGGAATTCCTCCAAAAAAGACTCAGTGGATGGTCTCAGTTTTGGGGGTTTGTTGTTGTTGGTTTTTACCATCTTTTCTTTCTTTCAGAGGGTTCTTAAGATAGCTGTTGCATGGGGAATGAACACTGTCCCCATTGTAAGATTCCAGCATAGTGATGAAATCAACATGTCTTCCATGTAAATGGGCTCATTATGCCATCAGTTCATTTTCATTATTTCCTTTGGCTTTAAAAGAGACTAATTGTCCATACAGTCATAGTCAGCCTGTATGAGGATGCAAATTAATTTATGACTTACTGCCGTGAAGCTCTTGAAAACATATGCAGGACTCTCAGAGCAGTAGTCAATGAGATTTAAACACATGCTTAAAAGAAAGGCCCCACCTAATTCCTTTGTAAACAGGTCATTAATGAAAACCACTAATACCTGCTGCATATTCAGCACTAGTGCATCAAAATTTTAAGTCTCAGATCCACTCTTTGCTGGGTTAAAAGCCGGGTGGACTGCTGGGCCCAGAGGGTGGTGGTGAATGGTGCTGCATCCAGTAGGCAGCCAGTCACTGGTGGCGTCCCCCAGGGATCAGTGTTGTGACCAGTCCTGTTTAATATCTTTAGTGATGAGGGGATTGAGCCCACCATCAGCAAATTTGCAGATGATGCCAAGCTGGGTGCGAGTGTTGATCTGTTTGAGGGTAGGAGGGCTCTGCAGAGGGACCTGGACAGGCTGGATTGATAGGCCAAATCCAGCAATATGAGGTTTGAAAAGACCAAGTGCTCGGTCCTACACTTTGGTCACAATAACCTCGTCCAGTGTGACAGGCTGGGGAAAGAGTGGCTGGACAGTGGCCAGGCACAAAAGGCCCTGGAGGTACTGATTGGCAGCAGACTGAATGTGAGCCAGCATGTGCCCAGGTGGCCAAGAAGGCCAAGGGCATCCTGTCCTGCATCAGGAATAGTGTGGCCAGCAGGAGCAGGGAGGTCATTCTTCCCCTGTACTCGGCACTGGTGAGGCCGCATCTTGAGTGCTGTGTCCAGCTCTGGACCCCCCAAATTAGGAAGGACATTGAGATGCTGGAGCATGTTCAGAGAAGAGCAACAAGGCTGGTGAAGGGTCTGGAACACAAGTCCTGTGAGGGGCAGCTGAGGGAGCTGGGGTTGTTCATCCTGGAGAAGAGGAGGCTCAGGGGAGACGTTATCACTCTACAACCACCTGAAAGGAGGTGGGGGTTGGCCTCTTCTCCCAGGCAGCCAGAGACAGGACAAGAAGACACAGTCTTAAGCTGCACCAGGGGAGGTTTAGGCTGGACATTAGGAAAAAAATCTTCATAGAGTGGTTGGACATTGAGATGGGCTGCCCAGGAAGGTGATGGCGTTACCATCCCTAGACGTGTTTTAAAAAAGCCTGGATGTGGCACTCAGTGCCATGGTTTAGTTTATAAGATGGTGTTAGGTGAGAGTTTGGACATGATATCAAAATTCTTTTCCAAACTAGTAAATTCTGTGATTCTGTGATCTTTTTCATAGAAAACATGATTTCAAAACTTGACTCAAAATATAGTAAACTATTGTAGAGTTTGAGGAAAAAATTCCCAGACAAACATTTTCTATTTTCAAAGCGAGGGAATAAAATGCTCAACAAACTCTTTAACCAGACAAAATTTTAAAAAAAACCTCTTTAATAAAAGTTCATTGAGATTGCAACATTCCTCTAAATTAATGTTTACTATTCCAAAAATACTTTAGAGTTGTCTATGTACACATCTTAAAAGTATTCAGTGTACAAGCTAATAGTCTGCTAATGTTTAAATAGCAAATGCATCTATGTAAAGCAATCTTCAAGTTTGACTCTGTATGAAACAAAAAAGTTAAAAGCTTATGAGAAAAGCCAGCCAGTGGAGAAGATAAGTACTAACTTGAAAAAAAAAAGAAATCAAATACGTAAATTATATGGATATAAAACAACCCAAACTCAAATTCAACCTGTAGGATACTTATTATAAAAAAGGGTCAGCTTTAATGATGCATATCCACTGTTTTTAACACAGAGAAGTAAAAGATTATTTTCTTTTAAAAAATGCTATATAATATTTGTAATTCTATACAACTTCACAGTATTAAGTAAAATTTTTAAAACTTAAAACATGCCATTTATATTAATGGTCCATTTTAAAGCCACCAAATATTTTTATGTCAATTACTAAAACAAGGTTTAACGCTGTCAAAAAGCATTACTGCTAAAAACAGTCATCTTCTCAGTGTTTTCATCTGCAAAGCATTACAGTTTATAAAACAATTTTAACTTGGAATACGTAAGTCTCTGTATGAAGGCTTCCATATGTTAAAAATTTTATTTGTGTGTTTGATTTTAAATTGCTTTGAAAAAACAGACAGTTGAGGTTTATAGAATGGAATCTTTCTTTTAGGAAATAAATGTCTCAAAAGTACAGGGCACCAGCAGTAAAAACATTCTTACCACAAATCAGAAACACATTGAGAAGTGTTTGTCGAGTACACCTTCTGAAACCAGAATTTGTTTCTATTTGCCGGAAAATTGAAAAATCTCTTGTATCTTGGCATGCTTGTTTGGCCCCATCCCAGGCTGTTCATGCAGTAGTGGCATTATTGTGCAATAAGGCTTTCAAGACTTATAAAGATTTCAAGTTCCTCTTATGTTTAATTTCTAAAATGCAATGTATTTTGCCAGTGGTCTGCATAGAACCCAATGACACTTGTTTTATGAAGTGAAAGGCAAAAGTGTGTATTCCATGATATTTTATTTTTTAATAAAATATGAGGTGTTTTTAAGAAACAAAGACAATTAATCAGTGTCTCAGCTTCTGCATGGCACTTAGCCAGAAGCCACCAAGCAGACACTTGAAGTTTGGAGATTGTTTTTGCAAGGCTAATTTAAGGTGAACTTAGATGGATTCAAGATTTATAAGGACTACAAAGTCTTGACTGGAGCAAAGTTCAACTAAGTAATCCACAGCTTATTCTGCAGATGAAGTGCTGCAGCCGAAACTTCTCTGTGATTTAGTCTACACTCAATGAAAATTTTCAAAACAGGCAGAAGGAGTGAGTTTCACTGTTTCACTTCAAAGGTCTCCTAATAACTGAGAGGATTAAACTCTTTTAACCAGTTAAGAAGGTTAGATGATTTCGAGTGAGTAGCTTTACATTCATCAATAATTCTAAGTTGAAAGTTAAAAGATATTATAAGCATGTATGTCCTTTAACTGCTTCAGGGTTGCAGAGCAACAATGCACCTGTTTTGCAACCACATCCAAACTGCTAAATATATGACAGCTGTTTTTAAGTGAAGTTCTACTGAAGTGAAGTTATTGGTAAGAAGATTAATTAAATTGCTTTACAGAAATATTTAGTAAAATTAAGAACCTTTACCCCACTTCTAAGGGACTTCCTTCTTTCCCTGCTAAATAAACATATAATGCCTGTTTAAAATCATTCTAATGTGAGCTGTGCTGACTTTGATGTTAGTACCTTTTAGCTCCAGCATGCTAACACCATATGTATATTTTATCAAATTAGAAATAAGTTTCAAATGCTCAGTTCCAGTGACAAAGGTACTGCTGAAGTAAAAAAGCTGAGGATTGTCAAACTGAAATGAAAAAGGTACATGCAGGAAATGGCTATAAATTTCTTCTTTTTACAGGAGAAGACGGGAAATTATACATGATAATAGTAAAAGAACTATCCTTTATCATATCAAGTGATTCTTCTTAAGTTCTTTTTGCTCATGTTTACCATTATTAGTGCAGTCAGAGAGCCTGGTTTATAAAGAATTACTTCTGCATTATATGACTGTACCTCAAATCTTTTGCACAGAAGTCAGGATAACATATATGCTGTGAATTCTGAAAGAATGGGTGACAATTTATTGTGAGCTTTATACAGCCTATTTTAGCATTAGTCCACAGAACTACCCTAAAATAATTTTTACAAAACTCTCAAAAGACAGAGAGGGAGTGAAGAAGTGAAGAAAAGGTCATATAGGATTGCATACACTGGATCCAAAGTCCCATTAGTATTATCATTAACAATAAAAACAACCATCACATATGTAATGCCTAGGAGTCATAACACTTTTTGAATAAAATATCAGAGACAACTGGGAAAAGTAATTACAATTTTGATTGATAGAAGGACCACCCATATCTTCTATCTACCCAGCAAGGTATAATATGAATGGACTTAATTTCTCAAATTAAAAGTTGAAGGAGTGGGAAATGAGTCAAATCTGTTATTATGGATTTTAGAAATGACTGAAAACATGACACATTTTCTCTTGGAATGTCTTGGACACAATCATATCCTGCTTCATGAACATCACCAACTTTCTTTGTAACCTTACGTACATGAAATATAGAAAAATACATCTAAAAAAAGCATCTCTTAATCAGAATACTAAAAAATATCTGATGGAATATTTCACAGCTCTTCTTTCCTAGATATCGAAAAAGAATGGAAAGATGTTGATTTTTTATTTTCTTTTAACATATAAGCTTTCAAAGCATTGACAATGTTATTGATGTGTGTTAGTGAAAAGTGAATAGATATTTGACTCAGAGCTATGATCACATAGTAATTCATATAAAACTTAGGAAGACCATAATGTCAATAGAAATTCCTCTTTGTATTCTTTAAGTATTCAGACTTACCCATTAGATTCTATAAAAATTACATATTGGTGAAGTTGAAAACAAGTTTTCATGTTCCTGATCAAAATAAGTGGTTTTGCACTGTGACATGGCTCCAGAAACATGATCAGAACTGCATATTTGTAAGAGTTTTGATAGCAATTGCATAAAAAATATTTCCAAGTATTTAAAATATCTTTTTGCAATTAGACTTAGTGAAGTCATGATCTGTTTTATTTGTTCCCTTACTTGTAATATGAATCTTGCATTTTTAACTATTCTGTTTCCCTACTTAAGTGTTCTATGGTGCCTTTGTAGATTTTGTCCTTAATTTTTCATTGCTCTCAAATTTTCCATAATTTACCGAAGCATTGTTGAAATAAATACGCTAAAGATTGAGGGACACAATAGGCTGCAGTCTAAGTATTATGGGTAGACAGTAGCCCTGTCTGATTTCCATTGAACTGATAGAATTCAGTGTGATTTGGGAGATTTTTGCCTGGTCTGATGCTTTGCAGAAGTGTCAGTTTTTCATCTTGAAGTGTACCTAGTATGCAATGAAACTTAAGAGTATGTTCCTTGTGTCTGTCTTTTGGGGAATACATATCACCCTGGAGAAGTTAATAATATTTTAAATATTTTGATAATTAGATATGTCTCATTCCAGAACCTTTAAAGAGAATTTGAGATTTCATTTTCCTTAATGATATGCATAAAAATAAACTGAGCTGTTAGATGGGTAAATGGGATTACAGTGGATAAAACAAAAAAAAGAGAAAATTGGCTGGGTGAGCAAGTCTGAAAATGGTGACTTAATAAGCATACCTTAATGCACCATAAGTGCCACTGGATGTGTTTGTTTAATTTCATTATTATTTTCCACATGGCTACTTATGTGGTTTTCAGTTTAACTGGGACAAGTCCAGTACTTCGTTGAGAAATCAGCTTCAAAGGCTGATAGTTGGTCAGTGCTGGAATATCTCCTGCGTAAGAGGCTCAATGTGGTGTGGCTCCTCAAGGGCACACTCCAATCACTCTGAGAGAGGGGAGCTTCAGGCTGGCTGAATGGGAGTCCCTGTGAGCAGCACTCATGCATTTTGCCCATCAGAAAAGTGGATAATGTGTTTTTTCGTCACGGATTTCTTAGGCATTCTAAAATGTTACTCTTTTGCCAGTAGGTGGTTCAGGCTGCTTGGTGGTGCAGCTGCTTCATTAACCAGTGCCTGGCCATGCCACACAACTGCTGGGGGTTTTGTGTTATTAACACAGTCCTGCTCAGCTATAAGCAAGACAGCCCATGGGAATTGGCAGTGCTGGGCACTTCGTGAGACGTGCTCAGCACCTTCCAGTACTGAGCCCTAAATAATGGTCTGGATGTGAAGCAGCGTATTCAATTTCACAGTCTTTTTCATAATCAGGTAGGGGGAAAGGTCATGATATATCCTATAATGCCTTGACCCCAGCAAAGCTATATCTGTATGTATGAAAAACAAAATATAATATAGGAAGTGTACGTTAAAAATTGATCTAATGACTGCAAAAGCACTGAAAAATCTTTAATATGGATTCTTTCCCCAAAATGGTTCTAGAAAACATAAAGAGCTAAGAATAGAATGTATACAATAATTTGTCTATGGTGTATTTATCTGGAATAAGGAAGTATGTTATCTTTTTAGTACAAGTGAAACACATAACCTTAATTTCTGGGAAATGAATATTTTAATCCTTTCACAAGGAACTGAGATTGTACTGTGGTTCTATTCAATGATAATGTCAATTATCTAAATAATGTTCTTTCCATTAGAAATATTTTTTTTCATATTTAGAATTAGCAAGTAGAAAAATAATCAATTACAGGCACACAGTATGCACATTTCCCTAGTATTAATGTTACATTTGAAATTTTTTCTGACAAAACATTAGAAGGACTATTTTTTTCAGGATATTAAGATTTTCTTTTCTGACAATTTCTGAAAATCTGCAGTCCTTATGTAGGCAAAACTCTCAGTGAAGCCAATAAGTATGTTCTAAAGAAAGATGTTACCAGGCCTCTAAATAGAACTATATAATTTTATCCCCTTAAACTACCTCAGACCTTCTAGGGGATGGCTCGTGCTCTATTATACTGATTCATTCTGGAGTAAATTGACCTTACATATGATACAGTTGTTGACTGGGATCAAATATGGACTGAGGCATGGAGGAATTTGGCCCAATGTGTGTAATGACAGTACAGTCCTGACCAGCCATGCATGTACTCATTTCAAGTTGCTGTCTGAACTGCTGGAGTATTTTGAGCTCTTAAGCTCTTTTCCACATTTAATACCAGATATTAGTCCTACTGAAATGGATGGGGAATGAGAAAACGTATCAACTTACCACTTTTAACAACCCAATCTCAAGTCCTTTTATAATGTTCACCAACTTTTTTCATGGTGAACCAAAAAAAAAGAAGAAAATCTTTAATAAGGGGCTTTTTCCACACAAAATAGAATTGTAGAGAACTATACAATATATTTTAAAAACTTAAAAGTGTTATAAATGTTTTTCTCTCCAGCTTTTATCTCTTTCAACTGTCTCAAGCAATGTGGCTGCATTACATCTGGTGAGACTGGAGGGTTTACTGATGGTTGGGAGAGATGAGTATTTCATACCTGTCCATCTCTGCAAATAATCCACAAAAATTTAAACCAGAAAGAAAACCAGCTGCTGCCATTCAGCAAGAAGTCTATTACAAATCCCTAGGTGGCATGGAAAGCATTTAGACTCATTTCATTCACATGTCAGGTAAAGACTTTCATTTAGAAGTGAGATGAATGCTGAATAATGGACCTTTTGAATAATGTAATTAAGAATTCATTAAAGCAGCCCTTAAAATAAAATCTCAAGAATTCAATGCATGTATATTTTCCTCCTCTAATGTACTAGAGGATCAAATGAATGAATGGAACATAATATAATACTGATGTTTACAAAATTTTCACATTTAAATTAGAAGAACTCTCAATATAATACAATATACAATTTTTAATGGCTTATGAGTAGGAACAATTAGGATTCTTGAAAGAGATTGGTATCCTTGTTAGGAGGAAAATTAATGTATCCAGACCGATGCTAATCTCTCAAAGTCTGCCTTTTGCAATACATGTTTACTTGAAAAATCATGACACCACTGAACTCTATGGAAACTCTCACACCAATAGTTTTGTTTCCTTCTTTATGTATACAACTGTTTTGAGCAAGCAAGAATAAAAGTTCTGATATGGATTTGTGCACTACCTTTCTGATTTTCAGCAAAGCAGATCTCCTCTGTGAAATGTCCTCCAAGATGTTCTCCACATTCCACCCAATCATCAGAAAAATTTTGTCTTAATCGCACATCAAACAGGAAAATGCAGCATATGCTCACAAGCTGGTGTTCAAAAAGGCACTGAGTTATACACCCAGCATCCACCTAGGGTGGGATGTTACTGAGAAAATAAAGGTCGTCTATATATTCTGGGAGTGTATTTCCAGTTTTTGACAGTGGGAAATCTGGGATGAGAACTGAAGAGGGCAGGACCATCCTTAATAAACTCAGACTCTCCCCTGCATCACCCTCTGTCCGTGAGTAGGACAACACCTAACGACAGCAACATCAGGGTTTTTTTCTTTTCATGTTCTGTTTGAATGTGAAGGTGAACTTGGACTATTAGAGGGTAAAAGCTTGGTCCAATTTGCACACATGGATATATGCAGAGGGACAGGGATGGTTTCATGGGCCTTGACTTCTGGCATACAATGATAGGAGTGTCAAGGGAGAGACACATTTTTAAGGATTTAATGATGACAAAGGCCCTTGAATATGCATAAATGACTAAAATCAGGGTGTAAGTTAAATGTCTGACTAAGAATCTAAGCAAACAAGACATTTATGTTACTGTTGAAGGGCTTAGACTTCATTCCTAAGTTCTAAACATCCAGGGTTAGTTAAGATGAATTTCACTTAGATTTGTCTTCAAACAAGAGACAAAATGGTGATGAATTAATTGAAGAAGTTTTTATGTTGACAGAACAGTAGTACCTCAAGATAAAATATGGAATGATAGCTGCCTTGACTACATTTAAACTTATTAATGCAAACGTTTCTTCTGGTACTCAAACCACTTTCTGTTTTTTTCCAAAGAAAACATAATTTATAGAAAGTAGGACTAGATAGAACCAGGACTGTTTGTTGTAATGGATACTTTGCAAAGAATTTTAAGTCCTTAACAATTCAGAGAATATTGACCTGCATTTTTAAGAGTGAAGTATTAAGGCTTGACAAATGTTGTGACCTTCTCTCAGGCCCAGTTTTGGAAATTTATCTCTACTGTACCAAATAAGAATATAATCACAACTCTACAGGCTTCAGCTGACGGAGCTGGTGACATCTTTACTCTTTTTTCTCCTTACAGTAATGTATGCAGAAATGTGGAAGGCAAGTCCATCCTGTTACCTGTACTTGTGATGCTGAATGAAAAACCTGCCACTTCAGCAACCTCTGACTATATTGTCCATCAAGTTTCTCAGACTTGAGAAGTCCCCATATAGACAATACATAGATCACATAGGCACTACAAATGGTAAAAGAGAATGGTACAGACCTCAATAGTCCCCTGCCAGATGCTTAATTTTAAAGAACAAAACTTGGCAGAGAGAGATTTTATCACATTTGTTGCTAGAAAAAAAAGCCTTAGATAACCGAAGTAAACAAATCTTTTCCTAGGCCTTCAGAAAAAGTAAAACCAACAAATAAAACCAGAACATAAACCCATTGTAAACTGGCATTATTACAGACTGCTTTTACCCTATGTATCAATATGTGGCTTCCTGAATATTTTCAAAAGACTTGTTCAGTTGTTTACATGGAAGATGTTTTTCACTCTCACAGGATGCAGATCAATGGGAGTTCTAAGCTTATGTATTTATGTGTGAAATCTCCTGAACCTTACTTTCTTCCATACCTTTTAGGTTTCTGGCATTTATCAGTTGACTATGTCAAGCATTGACACTCAAAATTTAATATAACCAATTTTATCCAGTTTGCAAGAGACTAGGAGTTCTTACAGAAGTGACAATAACACCTCAGAGGATATGTGGAAATTTCCAGCAGTCACTTTTAAATAACTTCAACCTGATATTTTCAATTATGACTCCATATTTAGTTTTTCTGCCTGCACAACCAGTCAGTGAACTTTTCTTTTCCCCTGTTGCTTTCTGGGTTGAGCATCCTAGCACACTGCAATGCTAAGATCACTACATTTCATAAAACATCTTACAAAGTTTTTCTGAGAGAAGATACTACAGAAGCAGAAAGTGTTCCCATTATGACATCACTTTTGGTGGGCAGAACAAATGAGCACTGAGAAATTTAAGGGGAGGAGCAGAAGTGTCAGAAGGAAGGTAGACAGCTGTCAACAATACAACCATTTCCAAAATGCTCTTGTAAGCAAGACAAAGCAGGACATTTCTCTAAGTCATTCATCTCACAGAGAAGTCTCCGTCATTGCTTCATAAGAAGGTTATTACACTGCTACATGGGAACCTACAGAGCCTTCAGCTCAGACCACATGGGCCTAATGGATGATTCTGCCCTGAAGGGGAGAGTCCATTGTTTCATTAGGAACTTAGGAAAAAGGCTGCATTTGATGATGGTCCCCCAATGTCACTTGTAGTTAATCAATTGCCATATGTGCCAATCAGGCTAGGTAGAGCTACAGGCAACTCTTTTTATTTGTGTCTGAGAGACTGGGAATAGCCTATGCAGCTGGGAAGCCAAGCAGACTAAAGGATTTTCCAGAAGCCAGCAGTCAAGGAGGCAATTTATTGAGGGAGAAACCCCAGAGCAAGAAATTAAAAAAAAATAAAATAAGGTAGTGATATGTTTTACATTACAGAATTTCTCTTGGTATGGGTATCAGCTTCTGAATATTTCAGCAATATGGCATCTCATCTCTCATCTACATATCCATTGAGAAGTTTTCAACAGAAATTACTCTTTGTTCTGCAGCACAGAATTAAGCTGACTTACAACTCACTGCTATACTTGGGAGCTGAAAACTGAATACACTTTGCGATGATTTTAGAATGGCTTAGTCTTTACTTTTGTCAAACTAAACTTCAGGATTATCATATGAAACTTTTTCAAATGTCCAAATTAATCACACATGACAATCAATCTTTTATTCTACCCAATAGGAATAATCTGTTTTGTGTATTAGTGGGGGTAAAGGGAGTTATTTAGTAATGGAATTCTATGATTTGTGACTATACTTTGAATTACACATCGTCTTGTCCTGGGAAATCTCTAAAAATGTCATGCTGCCTCCTCCAGAGGCATCTTCTTCTGCCTTCCTCTTGTGTGCATATCTAAGTATGTAGCTATGTTTGCATACCTATATATCTATCTAATTAAAGGAATAAATTCTTGCCTGTTTACTCATCTAGGAAGCAAGAAGGATGCTACACATTTGATATTGTCTTGATAAGAACATAAGTTGGAGCTAAGTGCTCATATCAAGAATGAGGCCCCACTAACCATTCGTGTCAGTGGTCATATCAACCCACCATCAGTTGAAAAATTTAAGATAAGTGCTACTTGCATTTTAAACTGATCTTGATTAAGGAATATATACTACAGTTGTGAACATAAAATTGACAGGGCTCTACATAGACACCATGTTCTTCATACACTGAGGACTGAATCTTTAACATTTAGGTTTATGGTGATTTGAGCTTTGCCAGATGCCAAGAGCTCACCAAGGCCGTTCTATCTTTCCCCTCCTCAGATGGACAGGGGAGAAATGAGTTGAGATATGAACAGAGAGAGATCCCTTAGTCATTACCATCACTGGTAAAATCAAAAAGATAGACTTGGGGAAGTTACTTGAAATTTTAGTAGTCAAAATCAGAGTAGGATAATGAGAAATAAAAAAAATCTAAAACATCTTTCCCCCCACACCTCCCGCCTTCCCAGGCCTAAGTTTAGCACTCTTTCTCTACCTCCTCCTACCCAGGAGTGCAGAGAGATGGGGAATGGGGGTTAAAATCCGTTTATCTTGTTGTTTCTGCTGCTCCTTCCTCCTCAGGAAGAGGAGTCCATCCTTTGCCCCAGTCTGGGGTCCCTTTTTTCCCATGAGGTGCAGTTCTTCAGTAAACAGCTGCTCCAGCCTGGGTCCCCTATGGCATCACAAGCCCTGACAGAAAACCTGCTCCAATGTGTGCTCCTCTTTCCACAGGGCCATGTGTCCTTCCATGAGCCTGCTCTAGTGTGGACTTCTGCGGGCTGCAGGTGAATATCTGCTCCAGCACCTCTTCCCTCTTGCTCTTTGCTATCCTTGGAGTCCGCAGGGTTGTTCCTCTCACATATTCTCACTCTTCTCTTCGTCGGCCACAGATATTTCTGTGCAGTAATTTTTTTCCCTGTCTTAAATACATCATCCCAGAGGTCCTACCACTGTCCCTGACTGGCTTCGTCTTGGCCAGCAGCGGGTCTGCCTTAGAGCCAGTGGGAGGGAAGCCTTTAGCAGCTTCTCACAGAAGCCACTCCTGTAACCTCTCCTGCCACCAAAACCTTGCACAAAGCAAATACAAATACAAAGTAATACTCCATAATACAGTTATTAAACAAAAGCTAAAATAGTGGTGGGAACAGTTCCCTGTGTTTTCAAAAATTATTTTAATTCCCCAGTAGCAAAGATTGTTTACAATTCCAGTCTGTTATGAGATAGGAGACTGTCCAGCCTGGACAAGTCTGAAAAGAGACCAAGGATTGAGAATATTTGTATATTATATATTATGGAATTAGTTACTTCATATAGGCCATGTTCTAGAGAATAATCAGTGTATTGTTTGACTGGCTGTTACATTTCTGTTTTTTCTTTATTTAAATATATGGACCAAATCAAAGAAACCTATACCCATCTTTAAATTGCTTTTTCTGTGCAGAAAAAAAGGCTGTTTCAAACTTTTAACAACTATAAATCACTGAAAATTGTGACTCATCAAGTGCTTATCTCTATTTCATTCGCATAAGTAGTGATATTTTGAAATAGTCAAACCAACATATCACTTCACTTTGACTTCTCTTTAACTCATGTGAATAGGCCCATCATGGGAACAAACTATTCCAATGTTAATTGTCTTTGTAAATGCTACCAGTTCATGGTGACATAGAATAATGAATCACAATAGAGATTGTGGAACTTTTTCTGGATAATTAGAACTTCCCTAAAATCATCTCAGCTACATTTAAGGCCACTTTGCTCTCATTCAAACAATACAGTTTTAGTATAGGGAGTGTAGTCTGTTGTGACAAGATCCCTAAACAAATGAAAAATACTTAAATATTTGCTGCAGTTCATATGATGAGTATTGCTAAGGAAACAAAATGGTTATCCTTAGACAAGGGGCTGAAAACCCTAAAAATGTTATGAATCATTGTTTTCTCCTGATTTTTTCCCCTGTAACCTCATTTTCTACCTCTTCTTTATTTCTCAGTCGTTGAAAGGAAAATACAAAAGGAATGTTCATATAGATAACCAGTAGGATGCCAGAAAGGGCTTTTTCAGTGAGAAATGATGTGTTGCCCTCTGGATAATCAATTGTCCCTCCAACACTTTAGGATTTTTCATGCACTGAGATGCAAACTGAGCAATTTCTTCCTTTTTTTTTTTCCCCTATATAGTTTGTTAATACTGGAAAAGCAATTGGACAGTGGGGCCTCCTCATTCTTGGCACTATTTCAAAAGCAACTTGAAATGCCCTGACAGCAGTTCTTCTCACAATGTAACGTGAAGGTTGTGACACGGACCAACAAAAGGCTGACACACTGTCGTTATCTCACCCTGTTGTGCTTAGGTAATGGTGGAGCCTCAGATCTGTGTGTGATGTTAGCACTATATGTTCTTCAATAACAAGGTGCCAGAAGATGAATTGAATGTAGAACGTCGTCTTTAACTTTGAATTTCTAAGTTTAGACTAGATCTTTCTGTAATATTAAAGACTGACTACATTTATTATATGAACCCACTGATAATAAACAGATCAGTTCCTCAGAGATGGCCAGTATTTTTTAGCATAATATTTTAAAAATTAGTATGTTCTGCAAAAATGCAGCAATAAAGTTTCTGAACTGTTCTTTTACACAGTTGTTCCAATGTATTAAAAATCCTGGCCATAAGCTGTCATCCACAAATTTCCCACCTGTCCAGCAGTGTTCAAAACTGGGATTTGTTCTAAATATATTTCTGGTTTTAACTAACCCAAACCCCACTATAAATTGTTTCCCTTATAAATTTAATGGGACGGTTTACCCAGATCTGAGATTCTGGGACTGAGTTCCATCAAAGCCATGGTAAAATAATAAAAATAATTAGATGGAGTACAGCACAAGCAATACCCTCAATTTTTTGTAAAATTGGCTAATATCAATCACTGTGTAAACCACTCTTGCCTGTTAATGCTTAGCAGTTTCCAGTGTCTGTAAAAAGAGAACTCACGTGATTCCCCGTCAAGCCAAATAAAAAATTGGCTCCTCAAAGATAACAGTTTCAGTATTTTTACACTCTCCTGTTACTTTAAATCGAAGTATTAACTGTGCTTCTCACATTCACTGTTTTAGTGTGTTACGGTTTTTGGTTTCTTTTCCTGAAATCTTTAACTGTTATTTTTTTATGTAATTATATAAACATGATCAAGAAATGCACTTTTGCAAGCTTTTAGCTGACCTGGTTGCTTTTGAGGCTAGCATCATACATAGACGTAAATTTTCTGGATCACATCATGATAGCTAAACATAGAACACCAGAGCATTGTTTTTCTGAAAGCAGAAGGATGCCATTCATTGCACTGCCTGGTCTTAGGTGATTTAATAGTAATTTGAGGGCCTGTGTCTGGGAAGAAAATGCTCAGATCTTTCAGAAGCACTTTCTTGGAACCTTTCTTTTTTCTTGTGTTAACATTACATTATGTGAATTAGGTATAAGCTTTAATTCCTGGAGTAGGTACTCATTGTTCAGAAAATTTGCAGGCAGAACAAGTAAAATTTGCTTTGTGAGCTCTCTGTGGGAACCAAATGACAAGCTCTGTCTTCTCCACAAGAGGAAATATCCGGCATGGTATTATCCAGTTCCTGAGACAACATTTTTCACCCTTTTCTTTGATCTCTTTACCCCTTCCTCAGAAGTCTTGCCCAATCCATAGCAAGCATCTTTCATCTTTGACTCTTGATCCTAAAGCAATAGAGAATAAGTGCTGTTAAAAAGCATATCACAGAGTATCCTGGAAGATGCAGTCCTTTAAGACAGGGTCATTCTGAGGGAGATGAGGGAATTTTCTGTTTCTCTGAGAATGAAGAAGTTAGGTTGGAATTTGACAAATATTGGCATCTGCATCTCTGCACATCTTGCTTTATAGTCAGTGGAGAAAAATTGGCACTTCTGGGGTGCAATTAATGTCAGCCTTAGGTAGGGGTCTCAAGTAGGTGAAATGAATTCTCCCCTTCCATTTTTCCCTGAGACGAGTTCAGATTAATTCAGATCCCTGAAGTCAGGTGGATTATTTCCATCCTTAAAGTTATATAGTGTGCTCTAAAATCACCAGCATTAAGTAGGGACTTCTGACATAACCAGAGATGCAATTTTACAAGAATTATTTTTTTTTTTCATGTGAGTAAACTTGAAGTCGCATAAATTGCACCCTTTCAGAGTACCAGTATTCAAAAATATTTCCTCACATAACTTGGCCCCCTCAGATAACTGAGACAGAATCAGACATGAATGTGGTGGCTAAAAGGGATATGAAGCCTTGCACAGAGGTGTGGGGAAAAGGATGTTTTGGGAAAAAGAAAAAATATAAAAAGAAGAAATGTGGTCTCTATCATATTCATTGCTGCTTATAATCATCTCTGCTGAAGCACAGTCTTGCTTGTTTGTTTTAGAAATACCCTCTGGTTCATGCATAAGAAAATATATTATATATTCTAAAAATGGTTTCTTTTTTTCTCTCTGTAGCAGAGAGTCAGGGGTCAAATTCTCAGCTGCCGTAATCCCCACGGGATTTTTTTGCATTCATTATTGGGATGGGATAGATCCTGGGCTCAATAGGCTGGCATAGCCCTATTGAAGACAGAGAGAATGTGTTGATTTTTTAGCAGATGAAAACCTGGTCCTTGAAATCAGTAATTTTGACTAAGCTCAGTGCTCCAAGTCAAATTATGTTCAGTATTTAGTAATATCTTGTATTTTCTTTATGAGTTTACCTTATCAGCATTCAGTGTATCCAAAAAGAAAAATCTCTGCAGTAGTGTTACAACTGTGAGTGGCAAAATGACAGCCTCCGTGACTGTTTTCACTCTTTACCCAAAAAAGATTTATATATTAGTCTGCTCGAGGATGATGTTCTGCCGTCCAAATCACCTACTCTGTTGTTAGTATCTGTAGCAGAGTCCCTGGCACGATTCTTTTTGTAATTTTTTTAATATTTAAATGAACTATTGTGAGCAGATCACCTCAGTGGAATAATGCACTGGTTCAGAGGAGCACTAAATCAAATGATAAATTGAGTGTAACATCAATTATGTTATCTATGCACAGAAATATATACATTTGATGGTCATTATGACACATGAATGTTCAAGATGAAAAGTGAAAAATACATTTTAAGTTCTGTATTTATGAAAAACTGACAATGATCTGTAATTTGCGTCTAGCATAAAATTCTATAAATCTGCTGGTGTTTTCAACATTGAAAGCTTGATTCTAAATGGAAAGGTCATTATCATTATTAAGTTTTATAAGAAAATCAGTACGTGTACTAGTATCTATTTAATAACTGAGACATCATGAATGTCAGACTTAACACACTTTGCTGGGTGCTAATAACTCTTTAAGTGTACCCTTGACTCAAGTCAAAGGCAGTATTGGAATTTTTATATTATCTGAACTACCTGGTAGCATTTAAAATTACTTCCTTAATAGCCAGATAAAAATATAGTGACTTCACACAACTTCACCAATTTTGCTCCTGTTTCAAAGGTTAAGCTAAACTCCTTTCTCCCACCTTGTGAAAGAACTGGATGTGCAAACAGGTGAGTCACAATGGACCTGTCCTACTTAACCATTCTCTTGTTTTTATTGGAGCATATTGTGCTTCCTGAGAAAAGGATGTGTCAGTAATGACAACAAAATGAAGTCTTTTGTACCTAAAATAAGTGTCTGAAATTTTTGAAATGATTTTGAAATTATTATTATTTGACATTTTTGAAATGTCTTGGTGGAATAGTGCTATCTAAATATAAAACACATATTTATTCAGCATTTTTAAAAACTTTTGTAAATCCTGGGTTATATTATCTTTAATTCAAGCTCAGTGGAATGTTAATATGGCTTGTTTCTTTTTCTATTACATATTTAAATTAGAAATTGGAAGATGCAATTCCTATTAATAAGTTTTGTAGGGGTCTTTTAGTATTATGTCCCTAGGCGAGTTTCTTAGTTGATATGAAGTCCTCGTAAGAGCTGCTTGTGCACTTGATTAATTCATAAATGGCATTGAGGGCTGCATATTTGCACAATTCTTGTTAAATCATAGAAGTCTGCCAGTTCTCTGTCCAAAGTATTGCCAGTTGTGGTGCCCATATAGTACACCTAACCAGACAGCTGTACAAGTCCTATATTTTCCAGGTATTCTCATTTCCTATGGAAAAGGTCAAAGTCCCTTGGTAACATTTATATCAGTTCTGGAGCAAAACAGAAGACTAAAGAAATTTTCAGATTTCTGAAAAATATGATCAACAAAAACAAATGAGTAGCCAAAACTGTCATATTTCATATCACTGAATAGAGCTTTTAGCATCTAATTCAGTATTAATCTACATAAGAGATGACAATAAAAATATATTGATATCTTTAAATATGCACTCAGACTTTGGGATGGGAGGGAAGGCCAGTCACAAATGCCTATGCAGGCAGCAATACTCTTTCCTAACTGATAAAATGTAAGTTTATAGGAAGAAAGACAAGCAAATACAAATCCAGGCATTTTTTCCCAATTCATTCTTATAGACTAAGAGCAGTGGTTTTTTTAGTGAAGCCAAGAGCGCTGACCACTTGCCAACATGAGCTGAGAATTCACCAGTATTTGAGGGCTATAGTCAACAAACTGGTTTGCCAGGATATTCGGAGAATGGAGTGGAAATAAGCAAAACCACTGCTATATCACGCTCTCCTAAAAGCCACACTGCTCTTGGCTACATATTGCAATATAAAACTGGACCTTATTTACTTCTATGCAAAGAAAATGACGGTTGTTAAAAAATTCTTTTGCTAAACATACCATTCATTTGAAAGATTCAACTTGTTCCATGTTGTTACTGTTGAAACTATATCAGGAGGACTGTTGCACTTCCTGCTTACAAAGGCAAAATGTACATGGGCAATCTTTTTGTTCAAGGCAGTAGGCCTTCAATTTTCTTTGCATTCAGAAGCAGAAGAAATTATCTGACTCTTTAACCTTGTGCCCAAAGACCTTTAACTCCGAGATAGATGCTTGAAGTTATCTTAACTGATAAGTTATCACTTATCATCTGCAAAATACATTCACTTTATGTAAATATTTTCTTTTTAAAAAAAGTATAAATTAATATTAGGGCACAAAGAGAAAGTTAATTTGCTCAATTGATTACTTGTTCCTAATGTCTGGGGGGAGGGTTTGCCATTCACTTCAAACAGGGAATTCGAGAAAATGTGGCAGCACTCCAGCAGTATTTAAATTAAAAACAGAAGTTATCATGGCCCAGACTTCGAGATTACATACCAAGGGGTGAGACTACCTTACAAGTGTATGGCCAGATTATGCCATTTCTCTCTCTTCTTCTGTGGATAAAATATTTAATTTTTGGCTTGGCTTTAGTCTGGGCTCAGTTTCTTTTCATGGTCTAAATAAGTAGAGGATAATTTCACCAGAAGAGGTTTCCCTCCACTGCGATTTTCAGGAACTTGTCAAACAATTGGATGCTCCATTTGGTCAGCTTGGTTGTAAGCTGTGCTAAAAATTAAAAAATTCCTGGCATTGACATTACTAAAATAAAAAAGCTGCATTAAATTCTTTGAAGATCTAAAAAATAACCAAGATCAGTTAAAGAGAAAAATAAAACAAAGAGAAACCCAAACTGATATATTAAGTTAAAATAAATCCAATTCCTCAAGTCAGAAAATGTGAAAGCCAACAAAATTTAGAGGCCATATTTGGATTAACTCTTAAGGATGGGAGTAACTTTGAGCTCATGAACAGCTTTTTTAGCTTGGGTGAGACCATAAAATTGCTCAAAGACCTAGGTGTGAATAAGGTACTTTACCAAATTAAAGCCATTGTGCAAGAAGAATACAGTGTCACTGTGTAACAACCATACTTCCCAGGAAGGAACTTTTTTATGTGAGCAAGAAGTGCTGCTATTGAGGCTGTGTACAATCAGGCTAAAAACTGTTCAGTGCTCTTTGTTTCACCCCACTAGGGTGCTGTCTTTTCCCATATTATTATTATTATTATTGCATGCTCTCTGGTAATAGAAAGCTAATAGTTCTCCTTAAATTGTAGCCTGCACACCATTACTGATAGTCACAGTACAGTGCAAAGTCTATTTGCACACTATACATCCTATAGTGGGTTTTTTTTGAAAATCAGAAAACATCAGAAAAAGGCTTTAAGTCCACTGTCTCAGATGAACTGAGATCAGCCCCTGAAGTATGCAAAGTAAAATCTCTGTGTGATTGATGGGTGATGCTCCTGCTTATATCAGTAATGAGGTACCAAATCTAGTCCATTGCATAAATAGCACCACAGATGCTGCAAAAAGGGACACAGTCCCTATTGCATCTGCTCTATGCCACCTAAATAGCATAAAGACTACTCCTTTTCATAGGAGTAGTAGTACACAATGAGGTGTATCTGGCACTACGCTGAGAGTTTTATATTCCCATCAGAAAATAGATCTCAAAAGGGGAAATAGGCAGAGATGCTGTTTTACTGACTTGCCATTTTACTTCTTTGCTTCTATTTCTTATAGAAACTGTAACACAATTTAGTTTTGAGGGCATGTGTGGGAAGCTGTATTATGGTCTAAAGGGAGCTTACAGTTTGTTGTACACACGGTACTCTGAGATTGCAGAATGCTCCAGTTATACATGTCCAAGCAGTGCAGCAGGGACACTTGCTTTGGTTCTTCTGCTAATACCATCTGACACAGTGCCCTGGGGGGACCTGCTGGGAGGCTGTGTGTTGCTGAACTCTTAAATGGTCAAGCTTCAGTTTTACATGTCACCATACGGATGGAAGATTAAGCAAAATGTAACAAGGCTTGTGCTTAGAAAAATAAAAAGGAGCTGACATCCTGCTCAAGTGCTTTCACAGAGATCCAAGAGAGAAATGAGCACATATTAGAAACTTCTAGGGCAAAAGCAAAACTATGCTCTTTACATTGACAGAATCAGGCCACAATTCTGCCCCAAATTTCCATCAAAACAGAAAAGTATTGGAATGTAACACTTAATGATTATTCACCTTACAGTATAGACTTGATGTGAACACTAAGCAATCAAGGCTGACAGTCCAAAGAAGGATTTCATGATTTCTTAGAACACTTGTCCAGGTGCTGTAATCTGGGATCAATACACAAAGAGCCATCATTCAAATACTATGAGTTTTCTTTCTTTAGAGCTTTGGAATTTACTATGTTATCTAACTGCAAATGTAGCAAAGGGAAAAATGTATGACTTAACTTTCAGTGGTCCTCCAGCCTATATTCCAGGTTAATTAAACAGCTATATACTGAATGTCACAACAGTCCTGAAATGTCCTAGGACAAACAGTCACATCATAACTCCTCAGGTTAGATAGGCTGACATAGGTGAACTGTTCTGGCACCTGTGCTTAGGGTGGGTGCATCTAGGTTATTAATTTAGTGTGCCGTGGGAACATTTCCTGGTTCCAGTTTGTGTTGTACTTGGAGACTTGCAGCATGTACTAGAGACACCTCTGGCAGGCTCTGAGCAGTTACTTCTTGGTGGAACTACAGCTGAAGACAGTCCCGGGGCAGCCCTCTAACGTGCCCATTGCAAAGGGGACACAAGTGCCTCCAGCCATCTGCTCATGAACAGTGTGTGCCTGGGCCAGGCACAAGCCCTGAACAGTCCTTGCTGCAAAGGTATTTTTCAGGCATGGAGTCCCAGAGCCAGAACACATTTTGCTAAATCAAAGCCTAGGCTTTTCCTCTTTGCAGTACACCATATGACAACATAAAGTCCATCAAGCCAGTTCAGGGTTCTCAGAACTTCAGTTTGCAGTGTAGGCAGCGTGGCTGAGTATGAGAATGGACTGACAATTGCCATTGCTGCTGTTGTGTTACCTCTACTTGCATTCTCACTGGTTATCTGCTGACCATTAAGACACAGGGGTTTAGTCTCGAACTCTTCTTTTTGAGCAAGACAACATGGCTATGTTGACATTAGCAAACATTGTGGACCAAAAGGACCAGATCTCCAGAGTAAAACATTTGATTTTGAGCAATTAAATTCTTCACAATCCATACTGATGTATTTTCTACTTCAGATTAACCCTAGTTTGGTCACATAGACAACAGATTGACTGCATTTCTGTGATTGAAGAACATCAGGTGTGTGCCAGAATTTTGCTCTGTGGAAACTTTACTATCATTACTGACACTGCTCTTGATTTGGATGAGAACAGTTGGGATAGGCAGCACAAAAATTCATCCCTTCCTCCAGAGCTCTGAGTACCACAGGAATCAGCACAAAAGGATGACCAGCACCTAGTCTAGTTAGGCGTTTATGATATATGATATAGAGACTCTCATGCAAATGATGCAGATAAATGGAATAGTAATCTTCTTTTCTCAGACAAAAACCCCAGCTATCTCAGATCATTTGTTTTGACAACACTAAAAACTGGAAAAAAAAAAAAAGGAAGTGAAGGTTAAGCCAAGTATTTAAAGAACTGTGTTGCAACTTCCCATGTGTATTTTCCTCTCTTGCCAATTGCTGTCTGTTTTGCCCATCTATTGGCATCTCTTGGTTAACAGTACTGGACTACAGGAAATTTAATACAACGTGAGTATCAAAATGCACAGTTTCTTCCACAAATAGTGGAGATGGACATGTCTATATGTCCATCTCAGGGTATAACCTCTCAGTCTCTTACTGAGAGAAGATTAATTAGATAAACTTTGAATTTGCCAAAGATATCATTTAATTCTGAAGATGAAGCAAGAGTGACAAAAATACAGCAGGAAAATGCTTGGCTTTCCTAAAGTCAATGGGAGCTTTCAGATGAGTCAGAACTTCATCCTGTATGTTTTGTTTTTCTCCAAATGTCAGTTACCTGCATATAACATAAACAGAATGTGGTCAGAAAAGTGTACAGTGAATAGCTGAAACAGTTAACCAAATCAATAAGTGTAGCGAAAGTAGATGAAAACATAAACCAGACTGAGATATTTTTTCCAGACCAAGATTTTTAAGTCTTCTGTATTTTGTCATTTGTTAAACCACAAATAGCTATAAACAGAGCTGCAGTTCAGAGAGTCTTTGTTTCTAACATAAACAAGGTATAGGGCATAGCTCTGTATGTCAGCCAAACATGACTATAAGTTACAAAAATGATATATATGTATAAAAGAAGTGTCAGGCCATAATTGAAAAATTGTATTTGGACATGAATAAATGTAAGGAACACACTTAACTCCAAAAAGACAGTAAGTATTTAACAGAAAATAACCCAGATTAGATTAATGCATGCATTGTGCTGTGTCTGTGAAATGATTTTAACTCAAGATACTGAAATCCAGAAGATGGGGAACTTTGCATAATTTCAGTATCACTATTCATCCTGGTGTGTCTGTCCTAGTTGAGAAAACTTATAAAAATGATACTGAACATATGCAACTTTTAATTTAATTATATCTAGGAGGAGAATCACAGACTGGATCAAATTGGATTGAATATATTGCAGAATTTCTTTTTTTCTTTTTTTATTTTTTTTTTTTAAGAGAGAAGCTTAACAGGAATAATACTTTTCATCTAAAATGGCTGCATTTCTTAATTACCCAGTCATATCACAACTTCCCACACCTGAAACAGACCTATTTAAATACCCACTTTTTCACTTTACTTTTTCCTAAACTAACATATTCTGAGCATCAAGAACATTTACTTTCAAATAATTACCTTAAATTCTTTTACAGTTTGTTCTCTAGAGCTAAGAAGAAATACAGGTAAGTATGTTAGCCCTCAAGTGTTCTGGTGCTACAGACTCATTTAGCTGCTTAGGTCACAGCAGTCACTGCAGTAAACAATGTTCCAAACTTCCAAAGCCTGCAGAGGTCAGTATAGCAACATCAACAAGAAATTATACAGCCCCACTGAATAGATTAGAAGTTAAAAATATTTATTGTTAAAACACAAAAATGATGTATCATTCTGGCTGTTACCAGAACTGTGGGACTACTGTGGCATGTGATGGTTATTCCTGCAAACATCATATAATATTGCAGAAGTTTAAAGCTTTAAAAATATATTTTTGTATTTGCATTTGCTATTTATAAAGGGGTTAAATATATTTTCTTGAGAGTGTTTGAGAAAAGTTGGATGAGCATTATGGAAAATGTAAGCACACTCTTCTTCGGAAGCTGTCTTCTCTGAGTTGCCCTGTCAGTGACCTCTACTATGACATTGAAGAAATACCCTCTGTGTGGGTGAGAAGTAATTTGCTTCAATAGCTCTTCTGCCCCAGACATGTAAAAAAAGGGGACTGTAAACATATACCCCACGTTTGCTTTGGCACTGACACCATCAAAGTCATTTAGAGCAGAACTTTTAGTTGTTTGTGACAAACCAGATCAGGATGAATGATCAAAACAGTACATGTTAAGCTCCTAGCTCAGCGCAATGAAATCTCAAAAACTGAAAGGAATGACAGATAAATAGTTCTAATCAGGCCCTTGAACAAAACTATATAAACTTTATTTATCCTCTTGGCCAGACCTGTCTGCTGTTGGCACTAGAGAGCAGTTACATTAGTGTTTCACTGCACATTCTCAATTATATATTAAAGAACAAGAAGATATTCAGACATGACCCTGGGGTCTGCAGAGAAAGATTTTGAGAGACACCGGTTGGGCTTAAACATGTATTATTTGTTTTATTCAAAGCACTGCACTTAGGTAGGCAAAATACATGATATCCACAACACAATGTTCCCACTTCTAAAAAAAGCTGGTTATAACTAAATATTTTTCTTTCACAAGTCTGCAAAAGTTCAGGGCAAGCTTTTTGTCTCATCAATGCACAGTGTCTATTCTTGTCTTAGCTGTCCACCATAGCATTATTTGTGGACACTGAGGTATTGAAAGTGGTTCTGAATTCATTTATTTCCTTCCCCTATGGACATTCATCTAATACATTTCCTAATAACTCTCTGACTTCACTGTTTCTCAAAAGAAAATGTGAACAGCTCAAAACAGAGTAACTTTAACGTAAACATCTGAAACAGGGAAACCGTCCTGAATATGAGTGACGGGTCAGATGCTCTGCTGCTTCTATTTATGCATCCCTACTTAAGGAAAATTGAACACAGATCTGTGGCAGTGGGAGGATTGCATTTGAACTTTCTTGGCCTTAAGAGACTCATTCTAAAGTGCATATTTCTCTATCTATGCATATATACAATTTACGTAGAAATTACATAGAGTTGATGCCTTTGTTAAGTCCAAGGTAGTAAAGTAAAATGACAAATGCTGAAACATGCCTAAATTCACTTTCTGTTTCTGCAAATCAATATTGTGTACTAGTAAGGATTCATGGTATTAATAGTGCTTACATATATGTTAGTTGCCCTCAGGTTTTAGTTATGACATTTTTCTACATAAGAAAGTAAGGGGTTTGGGTATCCAAAGCACTGGGAAGCTTTAACGTAGCCTCATCAACTCACAATCAAAAACTTTTCCTGAGAAGCTCATAAGAGCCAGTTGCAAGAAATTTAATGGGTGGGACAGAGGTCACAGAAAATGTTTAAATGCATGTTAAATCTCAACTTCTACTGAAACAGCTGGTTGCCTGTAGCAGTACTAACATGATACTGAATCAAGTATCTGGTTCACATGGTTCCTGCAAAACCAGGAGACTAAGGATTTCTTACTCTGCCACACTCATAATTATCTTTCTGAAAAAGACAAAGAAATACAGTTCACAACCTGTCTCCTGATATTGTAAGTATTGACATGGAGTGTTTCCCCTATATATTTTCAAAAGAATTGTATTTTGCCATGTAGAAGAAGAGACAGGAATGTGTAAACTGTATGTTACTGCTTAAAAAAAAACCCCAAAGCCAAACAACCAAAAGTACCTCTCATATTTTTTGACTTAAATCTAGATATTTAAACAGAGGAAGCTTAAATAGACCAGCTCACAGACTTTTGTTTTTTAAGATTAAGCACTCTGAAGTGAAAAGCAAAAACCTTTCTAAAATAATCATAAACTAGCTTCCTCTTTCACATTCTGTTCATGCATGGTAGATCTCAGACCAGTTAAAGAAACAGAACTTAAGGGAGTTTTAGTTTGAACCTGAAATAAAGTACAATGACCTGAAATTCAAAACAGAAAGGTAAAGGTGAACAGGCTAGAGCTGGTAATATAGATCTTCACAACCTTGCTTCTTATTCATTTATTTCCTCCTGTGCAGAATGGATGCAGAGTGGAGATGAAGGAGATCATCTGAGCAGAAGTGCTTCATCCTCACTTGTCACAGACATGCATGACTATTCCTAGTTCTAATTATTTAAATGCAGTCTAGTAAAACAAGACTTAAAAAATTTGTAATTTCAATAGGTTAAGAGTAACTGTAAAAGAGAACAGTGAAATATTATTTCCCTATTCATCAGCATCACTGTATTTTTCACACCATCAAAGGCTTGCATCAAACATCAGATGACTGATAATTCCTGACACTTTTTTATTCAGCTTTTTTTTTATTCCCTATACATTAGCAGTAATATTGTAATTTTTAAGTCAGTCTCCAATTTTCCTTTACCTCTCCCCTGAAACTCAGAATTCATGGGACGGGGACAGAATCCTCTAGAAAATCTACAACCTGAAAAGTGCATTTTCATTTTGTTTGGAGCAAAGAATATTTGCTGAGTCAACAATGAAAGACTGAACTGTTGATAATGCAAGGCTGAAACATTCAAATATTTTCAAGGTATAATAGATCTACTCTAGCACACAGTGGCTGCCCACTACTGAAGAAAATACTGCATTCAGCCTGTCCTCAAGGAGTCCATAGCAGAAACCTCATCATCTTCAGAAGTAGGATGGATTGACAGCAGGTTTTCTTCAATTCCATGGAAAGATCTTTTTTGGCAGAAGACAAAACCAAACTCAGCATATAGCCTGACTTCTTCCTAATACTTGCCAAAATAATCTCCCCTTCCCGCACTTCCTCAATGTCAGCACAACACAGGGACAAAAACAGCCCATGGAGGCAATAGTTCTGTTAACATCATCAACAGCCAAATACGTTCAGTACTTCCCAGTCTCTGCACAAGTCACAGTGAGTGACCCCCATGGACATTTGGCTAACTAGAACCCTTTAATAAAATCAAATACTTGTGCAAGGGGTACAAGCAGCTCTATGTGTAGCACCCTGGGCCACATAGCAGAAATCAGCATTCTCTCAGTATTGTAGAAAAGGTGAACATTTACTGCGCTATGTAGAAGACACCCTCATTATATATAATTAGGAAATGTTTTTTCCCCCTTCTGTCCTAATTTGTGGGGTTTTTTCTTAATTTTTAAAATTCTCCGTTGGCTTTAATTAGCTTCTGTCTGAAATCACCAACCAGGTGAAATTAGAGCACTCTTTAAGCTAAAAATGCAGCTGTTTTTTTTCAAACTTTTTTAAGTTGAGCTTTATTCCCTGAGGCCAAATCCTCTCTGCTCTTACTCAAGAGAGTAGTTCTGTGCACTTCAGTGCAGGAGCTTTTCAGAGGAAGGCAGGTTTCGGCCCTAACGGGATATACCAAAGTTCTTCTAAATATGGATGTAAGATATATGAGACAAATCCTCTCTGAGGGAAATCAGCAGTGTTCTTAAATCAATGAAACGAAAGCCATTTACATGCACTGAAGAATTTTCCTTATTTTTTTGACCTCACAAGTCTTCACCAAATATTTACTACATGGAAAATGATATATTTTTGCTGTTTCTATTCCTTCATTTAAAAATTCATCATTATATAATTAATACCAGTGACTCAACCCTTGCTAATATGAGAGGAGCAAATTTTACCTAAGAGAAATTATTTTTGTGATATACATGACATGACATATCCTTAAGTATTTTGTTGTTTATTAAGAAATAAATAAAACAAGCTGTTTAAGAAATATGACAAAAAATATAAGTGGCTTTAAAATAATACACCTCTGAGCTTTAAAATGTTCTTTGGGTGCTCCGGAGCTGGAGATAGTCATGTCTTTGTGATATTTCAGTGACAATTTCTATTTTAAGTGTCAAAACCAACTCTGCTATCTGGAGCAAGTAGTGTAGTATTCTCTTCTTTTAATATTCTAATCGTGAGGTGTAAAGTGAAATGGTTGCACAGTGTAATGGTGGTAAAGAAGCTGAGTGTCAATGAGACGGGAAAGGTGACAGACACGGAATGAGTCCCCAAGGTGCTCTCCAAGTGCATTGGATAAAGATTCCCCTGGGAAATTTTTCTCATTAGTTCTCAGACACAGTTCAGTAATTCAATAGCACCAGGTTACCATTAGTCACAAGACCAAAATATGTTACTTTCCATGCTTTAGCTCTTTGATTTGTATATGTCATTTTATGAGAGAAAATTATGAGATTATATATCATTCAAAGTAAGTTCATATGTTGTTTACATACCTCAGGATGATCCATGACAAGAAGACTCCTATTACAAAGAACATAAAAATTAAACAGAAAAGAGACACCTTTTTGATATTTGAAACTGCATTGATGAGTGATTGCATTGTACAGATATGAGCAAGACATTGCAGATTGATTTTCTATACCAGTATCCAAAAAATTAATTATAGTTTGAGATTCAAGCCCAAAATTATCAACTATTAAAATGGAAAAAAAAAAAAAAATCACTCTGAATTTTTTCTGTGGATATTGCCAGGTAAAAATAATTCTTCAATGCTTAGACATGAAATGTGTATGTACGCTGCTAATATGATTGGGAAAAGTAGCTAAAAAGTTTGATGGTAGCTAATTTTATGTGTAATTACTCTGAGAAAATGTTAAACTGAATAGACTCTCGACATTTTTTTTCTTATGCAATAAAAGATGTACTTACTTCCATGCTATCAAAGTTAACTGCACTCCCACTCAGCACTCGAAGGAATAATGGCTGGAGGTGTTGTCTCTCTCATTACCTACCAGGATGGAAAGAAAGGAGTGTCCATCCCTGGTGGTCATTTAAAAACTCATTGTTATATTAAAAAAATAGGAGTGACAAAGTCCCGAAAACACAAAAACTAGGTGCACAAGCACAGCAAATTATTATATTTTACCTGTGTTATTAGTTTATATGCATCCAAGAGTGTGCTCCAGAATGTTTCAATTTAGTTTTCACTCCTGATTAATGTATTTAGCACTCATGTTAAAGAGACAGAAGCTATAGATAATTATTCTGCCTAAAATAGGAAAATACAGATATTTTAGCTTCTTTTTTTTTAAAAAAACCCAAAATCCTAAAGAAGGATGCATTCTCTGTAAGCTTTTCCATTTTATTTTATTGCGGTTTATGGAATGTGGGGCTGTTCAGTTTTTTCCCTCTCTTTTCAACAATGTTCAACATTTAATATGAGAAACAAACAAAAAAGTTTGCATGTAAATGTCTGTCTTGAAAAAAAAATATTGAACTCTGTCAGTCAATAGGTGCCTAATTTTCAACCTGTCAACTTTTTATTACAGTCAGAGCAAAATCATGCACCCCAAGGTGTCTCATTTAGCGTAAAAAATCAGCTTATTAGTAGAATTCCTTAACAAGAGGAATTATGTCCCCAACACAATTACTCGTGTAGTAAATAGGGTTCACTGTTTTTTGATTAGATTCTGATATGTTTACCTTTGCACTGCAGAAATGTTGTATGTTTAGTGCTATGGTATCTGTGCCAAGTAAATCATCGAGAACCAGTTTCTATTAATCTTACATATCTTATTGCACAGGAGTTGGATGATTTGCTCCCCTGATTAAGTTGAGAGAATGGCAGTTTTCTAGAAGTGTGAACTCACTAGTTTCATGTGTATTATTTTCTACAAAGCTGCACTGCAGTCTCCAAAGGAAGCTCTTCTAATTGAAAATGTTTCCATAACTCTTTAACACTAAGCTATTTTCCAACTAATGATCAGGTTCCAAATAAATATGCCAAATACTTATGGTATTATTTATGTGCTATACAGAAGCTCATCATTGACTTATGAATTGTAAATATTTATAAGTGGCTCATATTAAAGTAGTTGTCAACTGCAGCTACAGTACTTCACCTTCTGTCACTCCCAGGTATCAAGGGGGCTGATTCAATCACTCTCTTGTCAGACTACCTTTCTTCTCCTGAATACCCAAATCCCTAAACACAACAAAATATAAATGAATGAAAAGTGCTAATGATGCATCATTACCAAGAGGTATCAAGTTTTTTAAGGTCCTTTGCTGACTAAATTTTAAATTAGCACAATTATTCAGAGCATTCCCCAAGGCACCATTCATTATGCTTAGCCACTGAGTTGAGGCACACTGCAAACGAAATATATATTACTGTCCATAGCATACTGTCTCTCTGCATTCCTGGAGTAGTTGTGTATTGAAAAACATGCATGTGTGTGTGTATTTTAGAACTGATCATATATCTGCATTTTGGTTACTGCTCTGTTACCTGCAATATATTCATATGCCTAAAGATTCTGAATAACAAGGACATGCACCTAGAGATTGAGTTTTTTTTGCAAAATGTTGTTTTGTCTGCTTCCTAACACAGCAATTTTAATTTCCAGTGAAATACAAAGACTGCTGAAGCCAGGAGCTAAAATGTCTCTGATACTGCCTAAGCCTTCCAGAAGCTTACAATGCACAGTGGATTGTGTTTTCCTTTGGCCTTGTCATTGGCAAACAGGTCAGAGTGGACACTGTGCTGCTAAATTTGTTGGGCAGCCCGGATATCGTATCTTTTAGAATTCCCAATAGCAATGACCTGTATTATACCTACCTTGTATGTCAAAATTTGATTTTTTTTTATGCACTAAATGAAGAGTCCAAAGCCCTAGTTCATGAGGACACTTAACAGTTCCTTGAAGAAAAAGAAAGGTAACTTTGCCATGACAGATCCTTCTTGGATTGTCCAAAAAGCAGATCAATTTGATGCACGCAGCACTAGGCATGGTGTTATTCCTTTTAAAACACTAGTTGCATTTTTCACAAGAATACCAAAACAAGCAGTCCTTATACCCATGTTATAGCTTAATACAAAAAGAGGAAAAACATGACTGTCTGCATGCAACATGGGCTCACCAAACGACACAGTCGACAGCTCTCCCACTAAAAGGCAGTGCCCATTTATCCTCATGCAGATGAAAATAGGTATATTCGTAAAGGAAAATTATTTCTGTATGTATCTAGCTGTAAAGTCCCAGCTTGTTTTTTTAACCCAATGACATCACCACACACAAGTTGGGCCCCACAGCACAGATGTGCTTTCATGTGCAGTGATATCACTTTCACTAAAACACTAAAGGCATGACTTTCAAGCAGTTTTAAAATTCAGATCAGTTCTGCTCATATTTAATCCAGACATGTTGGTTTAACACCAAGCCAAGCCAGACCTTTTAATGTTCAGTGGCCATGATATAAAATTCTTCACTGTGTTGCACCAATAAATTCAGAAGTGCAGTGTAATTTGCTATAGTCACAGAGACTCTTGTGAAATTTAAGCAAGAGTGGAGAGCAACCCTTCATTTTGTGCCTTACCACAGCACTTCATCTCTTTGGAAAACATTTTTTTATCCCCCAAGAAACAACTAACTGTGTGGACATAATAATTTACGGCTGCTTGTTTTGGTCATGTTGCGATTAAATTGAAGGTAGGTTGTAAACCACCATCAGACTCTTCCTAAGTTAGGAACAGTGTCGCTGTGGCATTATTTAGGAGTTATTTAAAACAAACAATGGAAAGAAAGTGCCACTTGACACTGACAGCAAGTATCTCTGTTCATTTTGAATTGTCAATAGCTCCAGTGGTAGCACTATTCTTTTGACAGCTAAAAGCAGATGTGTGGGTTAAGTATGGGAGCAATTCAAATGTCCATAGTAAACTGCAGGGGGGCAGAGAGAGCTCAGAGAGCAGCAGCTTTAAAGTAATTGACTAATACAGTAAGGATATTAAAGTCATTTAGTGCCAAAAGGGAACACACTGATCCTTGACCCTGAGCCACTTTGGAGTAATCTAGTATTCAATCCAGCGTGTAATGACTGCCAGGCCTGTCAATCCTCCGGGCTCTCCAGTCAAATGCCTGTGGCTACTATTGGCTTATGGTAAAAGGACAAAAATGCAAGGAAATGCCTCTCAATCAGGCTATGATGTGATAATGTTATTGCTCCAATGTATTCTATATTGTCTCTGCATAGTTTAATCTGTTGAGATCCATGTCAAAAATTGCCCTTGTTCCCCAGAGGTCTTTACTCAACCTTTTAGTAATACAAGTGGATTTGAAAGGAGAGGGGTAACTCACTTGATGAATGGTTTCCAGTTAATATAAAAAATAAGAGGTCAACTGTGGCTTAAAGGCTAACCATGGAACGTATAAATTAGAATAAGCATGCTAGTAATCTGATTAGTAAACCCTGCTCTTCATTTACCCCAGTGGGTAAAATATTTTCCAATAAATAATATTGACACAGAAATTTATTTACAAGAATGACATAATTCCTATAAAGTTTAGATGCTGAGAGGACTTTTGGCTGGGAAGCAATAAGAACAAAATGTTCACTTGCTTCTGTCACTTCTTGTCCTTAAAACTTGTGCAACTACTGGGAATCTCGTATTTTAAATTAGGCACCTCACATTTGAAAAATATAATTATTGCTACAGGCTGAGTAGTCCACTTGAGCTTGAAAGAAGGAAATTGCCATTTTTTGTTATTTTGATTTTGCTAATTAAAACAGGGAAAACTGACCCACATAGATTCTCTAAAGTTAAAAAGTCAAAATGAGATAATAATTATGCAAATTTCCATGCATTGCTGTAAAAATGATCTTTATAGTTCATTATATGGTCTCCACTATTTCCTGACCCCACTTTCCTTGTGGTGTACATAAACTTTGGGAAGGGTGAAGCTCTAGTGATAGTGATGCTCCCACTATTTTGAAAGAACCATGAGGTTACATAACAGGCACTTTGCCTAATTCAGTGCTCTATGATTCCACAAAGCTTTCCATAGAAATGACACAATACAAAAAGGAAAAAAAGAGAGAACCTCTCCTGAGAAATATCTTGCTTATAACTTTGAAATAACTTTAGTGTCAAAACCAAATGACTTTCTCCAAAATTCTGCCTGTCCTCTCTCAGTTCAGTGCCCCAAAGTCATTATTCAGTGTAAGGTTCTATTTATAAACCCATTTTCCAGCCTGTACATACTTTTTACACTTGAAAAATTATGGTTTTGTGGACAGTTTTAGAGGATGAATCAGAGAAAGAGAAAAATTGTCCTTTTGTGCTCACTGAATTCCCTTGCCATGAGGGTAGAAGCACATGCAATGCAAACTGTGATCCCATCAGGTGATGGCTGGCTGTGTTTCAGCTGAACTCTTCACAGGCAGTTTTATCACAACCTGGTCTTTTCACAGGGAAAAAAGCCAAAACCAAACCAAACACCACAGAACCTCTACAAGCAAGCTAACCTGAAGCAGGATATGACAAGTGTCGTGTTACTGCCCTGTAACAGAGCAATTAGCCAGTGCCATGTAAATGTACAGTTTGGCAAAGAAGGCTCTTTGCAGGAGCAAGTTCTCTCTTTGCTTGGGAAGTTCTTGATATGGCAATGACAGACCAAAAACTACTCACCTCCCTCCATGTCCTCTCTGAGAAGTCACATCACTTTTCCTCCCAGATTGTGGTGACTCTCTCCCTCCTGAGGGATAGTACTTAAATCATCATGGGAAGCTATGCAATACTTCATCTGGGGTAAATTCAGCTGAGTAATTTAAATTAATTACTCTCCTTTGCACCTCCAAAAGGAGGGTGCAACATGAATCCACATGGATTTTTTCCCACTTGAGCAGTGCAAGTGGTGCCCCAGCAGCACCTACCAGCTGGTATGGAAGGTCCTTGAAGCAATGCTCACCTGCCAGGAGGGAAGGGATCATACAGTCCCTTTTACCTGTCTGGGATGCAGGGGCCCCAATTTTTCCCAGTTCAACTTCCTCCTGCTTTTGTCAGCGGCAGTTGTAGCACACAACACAAGGCATAGATGATTTGGGACCAAAAGAAACAGAGGATGCTGAAGTCTCCCCTGACACAAGTGCAGGACAGCCTCGTGTGACATGGCACACTGACTGCCAGGCAGCTGTCTCCTTGCTGCCCTCCTTCCCTCTACAGAACTTGTAAGGGCTTGTACGTTTGTCCTTCTTCCATTTGCAGCAAAAGTGACATTTCCTCCTTTTTCATTACTGCTGAGGGAGCAGAGATGGGTGACATACCCTTAGCCTGAGTGGGGATTGAGAAGATCTGCTCCCTTTGCAGTGTTTAATGAGGAAATCGAGGCAGCAGGAATCAGTTTCGTGGTTCCTACCTTCTTTTGCCCTCCAAAAGATCTGTGTATGGTTTCAACATGAAAGTGTATGAAACTAATTTTAAAAAGTGTGAAGTTTTGTGAATGGGGAAGGAAACACTTATCAGAAAAAATGCCAAGGACCTTTTATACAGCATTCACAGGGTAGCCAGGTATGAAACTCCATTCAGGGAGAACTCTGTTCTTTGGGTATTTTCACTGGTAGGTCATCATCACACTTGGAAGGTGCTGATCTTTAGAGCAATGATATTTCATGATATATGCCTTTAAATTACAAAAAGAGGGGAAAAAATTTTAAAAATGCAAGAAAATTCCTGCTGTTCCTTAACCTACTTGAAGCCAGAAATGCCTTAAAGCTAACAGGTCAGGCATTGCTGAGAAGCCCACAAACAATTTCGAAAGGTATCTCAGCTCTAGTACATCTTCCTTTGTTTCTCTTCCAAGATGATTGTGTTTTTATTTAAATTCCAGACTTTAAATTCAAGTCTAAAAGCCACCTGACCCCTAAGGGTCTGGATGTTTTTTGAGTGAATCTGTAGTCATATCCCCTGCTGTCTCCCTTTTGTTAAATTAGTGTAGTTTTGCAGCCTGTGCAAAGAAAACTTGTTTTACACTCCTCTTTTATGAACATTTGAAACCATTAAAGCCATTTTTTAAACAAATTTTAAGATTATCTTTTTAAAACAAGGCTCCAAACACAGACACACAGACACAGACACAGATGCATGCATGCATGCATTCCACTTTTATGACTTTGGAATAAAAATGCAAATGAATTTATTAGCTTAAGCATGGCACCAAATAGAAATTTATGCACATACATTTAAAAACAGACCCCTTGAAAATAACACAGTTGCAACCTATTAATTTTCTTTTTTGACAGTTTTTAAAATTCCCCTAAAAAAATGAAACAGCATGAATACTGTCAATATATCACAACAGCCACATTAGGTTTTGTGATATACATCATAATATAAAGAGCACTATTAGAGCACAACCTGGGAACCATTAAATCATTCTAAATCACTGTTACATTCCATTAGTGTCAATGGTGAAACCACATAATAGGCTTTATTACAAACTTCACCTTGGTAGGCCATTGTCTCTAATAACCACTTCTCTATGATGTGGTATCATACCCAGAAATCCAGGGAGATAATAAAGGCTCCCTTATTTCTTTTTTATTGGATGGGTAAAGTTAAATTTAGCTGTAAGTAAAAAAAAAAAAAATCTTGAGGCTTTGTTCACTAACTGTGAGTTGCTGCTATTTGGACAAAAAAAAAAATTAGGCAGACTTGGGAGAACAGTTTGAAATAAATTTAAATCCTGGTAAATGCTTGAGGCCAAGGTAAGATAGGCAGTCCTGCAATTACGATGTCATTTTTGAAACGCAGCTTAGTGCATTTATGCCCTTCTTTACACTTTTGTTCAGATACAAAGCATTGATTACAGAAACATTATAGGAATTAAATCTGTATTCTCATCCCTCCAACCCCTATATAAGCAGTATTCATTAGAAAATGAAGAGAAGGAGAAAAAGAAGAAAGAAAGAGAGAGAGAGAGAGAGAGAGAGAAAGAAAGAGAGGGAGAAAAAGAAAGAAAGAAAGAAAGAAAGAAAGAAAGAAAGAAAGAAAGAAAGAAAGAAAGAAAGAAAGGTCTCTTCACATTAGTGTTTTTTTCCTTCCTAAATTTTTAGAAATGTTTTAGGGGGAAAAATAGTGCACACAATTAGGGATCCTTTTTTCCATCTTGCAAGGCTAAACCTGGCTCACCACAATACATGTGATGACACGGATCTACTCAGCAGACTGTAGTGTGATCATTCAGGATTAGCACAAAGAACCTCCTTGTTTTGAGGAGCTGGGGATACTCAGTGCTACCTGGGTGTGAGTCTGTAGGCAGGTGTGGGGGAATCCTGCCCCTCTGAAACTCATTAGACTTTGGCTATAACTGTAGCAAGGGCTCCAACCTCAAGTTGTGAAACTTTTTTCACACAGCAGCCTTGTATTTCCTGTAAGAACATGGATGAATTTTGATAAATTAATGTCTGTATCATCACAGCTTCTCACTTAGTCATCTTGCAAAAGCCGACTTGTGACTTCAGTTTAAACAACACTGCAATCCCCCACCATCATTATTCAGTTATTGGAGTGTCTGAAAACATTTCTTATGGTGACGCCTAATGTATAGTGCCTGTCTTTATAATTCTTTCATGTGAGTTCACTACAAGAGTTGGAGTAACTGGGAGGTAGATGTGAAGAGACAGGTGAGTACCCCAGCCTTGTACTGCAGCGGAGTTAATGAACTGTATCCTCTTGTCCACCTGACTGATTTCTAGGGCCTGATGGCATTTTATCCTTAAATTTTCCTTTAGGGGCTGATTAGGGATGGATGTAAATAACAACTGGTCCTTACATCATAAAAAGTAAAAGTCCTTTCTGATTGGATCAATTGTTATCAAAAAGAAAATATACCCCCCCCAAATGAGTAACAAGCAATGAAGATGAAATAAAAAATAATCAGCAATATCTTCTGTTAAGCCCATAAAATAATAACATTTTTCTTTATTTCACCCATTCTAAAATAAAACAATTCCTCTGAGCAAATCCTCAATTGTCCATTTTTTCATTCCTTTTCTTTCCTGCATCCTGGGTTTTTCTGCATCTCTCTGAATTATTCCTGTTTTAAAACAATGACCCAGTTCCACATTCTCTGGTATGTCCCATATATTTGTGGCATTTTTACACTTACCTTTTTCCTTCTAAATGGCAATTTTATGTAGCAGCTCAAAGAGACTGCAAGTCTCTTGCATGTACAGGGGACAACAGTCAAGGTTCGTGTTGTCTTTCCTTACATTCGTTCCTTTCAAACTTCAGTTCTGTCCTTTCACCATTAATTTTAACTTCCACTGATCAGAATAATATCTTTCTATGTATGAAATATTGTTTTAGAAGTACAAATCTGGTTTCTTCATCTACACAGTATGAATTTACCAATCTCCCAGGCAACCTGTACTGCCAGATATAGAAATCCCGTATCTCCAGTATGTAAGATCTGAAGTTAGAATGTAAAACTAACTCTGAACTTGAAATATCCCCAAAGGTAGCCAGATCAGTCACTGGAAACAAAGGAAAAACTGTAGGAGGAAGGAGGACTATAAAAGAATAAAAAGGTAAGTCATGGGAGATAAAAATGACAATAATTCTGGGTGTCATATAATGATTAATTACAGATTTACTAATAAACTGTAGGGACTGGACTTGCATTTATTTACTTCATTTAGGGTAACCTGAGACCAAGGTCACATTCTTCAGCTGTGGATGAAGTCAGATGTGGTACAACAGAAAGGTTGGGAGAGGAAGTGAAAGATGCCAGCAGATGAAAGAGCTGGGGAATACATCTAGTCTTTTGGATACTTTTTATCAGAGTCTAAGCCTCCTTCAATACTGCTAGTTTAGAGTTTGGCCTGGCAGACACCAGCCCTGTTTTCAAGGTCAGATGTGCATATCCTGCCCCTCTTACTCTTGTTTCTCATAACTTGAAAAATGCTAGTGGTTTTTCTCAGTGTCTGAAATAAGCCATAGGAAAAGGTTAACAAGATACAAGACACTCATGTGAGCAACAATGAATAAAAATTAAAAATATGGGAACCAGAATTTTCCCTAACTCTGTAGGGGCTTAGAAGAGGGAATGAATGAACCTCGTTTAAATTTGGCCATATTTGAAAAAAGCATTTAGCTAAAATATAATCCTTTACTTAGTTTTCTGTTTCCAGTGTATATTGTAACTTTTAAAAAATATACTATAGTTTACAATGTCACTGATGTTGACAAAGATCTGGAGGATTTCTGATGTCATTTAAAGAAGTTAGTCTGTAAAACTTTAGCTCCTCCTTGAGCGTCTCAATTTTTTATTCCAGCCTTCCTTTCTGTCTTTTTGCAGGGTGGGGGGAGGTTAGAAACTAATACATCTAGGTAGTTAAATATTTAGAAAGCCTAATTCTGGGATGTATGCATCACATGAAGCCAATACAAGGGCAGTAGTGGCAGTGTGCTTAGCCTTGGCTTTAATATTCCTGTGATGTTAACTTGGGACCTGAGGCACCTTTCCCCTCTTGAGAAGTGTCATGTATTAGTATAAAATATAAAATAAATTTATTGCTTATTTTAAGGAAGAGATGACTCAATACTTTAGATGATTAACAGGGAACAGAAGCTATACCTTGTTACCATGTACAACATCCAATTTAAACAATGTATCTAAACAAGAAGGCAAATAACCGGAGGAGTTTTAATTTTCTACATTCTTCTATATTTTTCCCCGATGCTGTGATACAAAATGGTCCCTCAGATGGTTTCTTTCATTACCAGCATTAAATGGTGGTAATGGATGGACAGATCTGTCGTCTCTAGGTCAGCTCATAGCCCACTTCCTTTGCCCTTCCCTGCCTCTCCTCCAAAATGTTGCCACTGACACGTGTATATGACACTGAAATATCCATCCCCACACAGTATGCAGAGGCAAAGAATGATAACAAAACATCTGCAAGGTGTGAGTGCTTCCAGAGAGCACTCTGCAGATGCTGAGTATCTCATGTTATTGCACCTGTTGACAAAATACTTATCCTCTGACTGAGCAAAATGAACATGTATTAGTATCCTTGCACCTATGATCTTCTGTTTTTTATGCAATTTGTGATGCAAAAAATAAAGCCTCTGGTTGGAATAGATCCACTCTTTCTTCTCTCATGATTTCTATTTTCTTTCTGTTCACTTACAGTGTTGCTAAGAGAACAGTCTGTAGTCTGTGGACAAGTCTTTAATATAAGTTAAAATTATTCTCAAATGTCGTTAAGTCAGCAAAATAGGCTGGACGAAAATGGATCCAGGACTGAAGGAGAACACAATAAAACTATTTGTATCCTTTTTCTGGCTAACCATTGAGCCACTGGGCTGAGGTACCTTGCTCCTGCTCCTTATTTGCAGTTGCTAAAAAAACCCCATCACCTGCTCTCTGTTCTGTACCAAGCATGCTGGCCTGGCAGACTAAAAGGAATTTTAAAAAAAGGAAGTATTTCTTCAGAAATTAGTCCATGATGCTATGTCCATACAATGCAGCCCAGGAAAAGAAGCAGTAGGATATTAATGATGGATCTTTTTGCAGAAATATTTGAGAGCTTGGTGTATTATAAAATATATGCAAGGACTTGGTGCTTCATGGTTTACAATGCCCTGAAGCAAATTGTAAGCCATCAGCATCTAGGAAGATCAGAACTTTACGTTTGGGTTTTGATTAATCAAATATATTATGAAATCTTTGCTATGCCTTGTTTTTCAGAAAGTCTATTTTTGATATTAATATGTCTCTACAGATTAGATACAGATAATTTTTTTCATGAAAATAATTCTCTTATCTTTTTTCTCTCGTACAAAATATTATGTTTTTAAAAATAAAAACCATCAGATAAATATTTAAACACAGATTTTCTTCATGTGGGTGTCTCTTCCATGCAATTTCACTTATAAGCCTTTTTACAAATGAGGCACTTTGAAATGTAGGACCTTTAATATTCTCTAACTTCTGAAACAATCACCAGAGGCCTGTAGACTGCTTCCTAGGAAGAGACAGCCAGTTGTATTTCATTCAGCATCTTTATGGCTGTGTGTCAGAAGCCTGAGTGTTAAACCACGAGTCTCATCCTATTAACCCAGTCATATAACCTTGAGCTATCCAGACTTGCAGATAACAACAGTACCTCTAACATGTATATCAGTCAGGGTGTGGGCTTTTTATCAGGCACAATTAATGTTTAAAAGTACCTGCATTAAACAGACAAGTATGAATATTTTGATTCAAAAACATCTAGAGTAAATTTTCTAGTGTTAGAATAGTAACGTCAGCTATTCTACCAGTGTATTAAGGGTCTGTTGGTAATTATATCATAATCCTCTTTCAGCCCTTTGGAAAGGGCTAATGAGCTTTTTTCTAATTTCTCCAAACTGGGCAAAATGGATGTTTTAACATTATAAATGTGCATATCAAAAAGGCCTATCAAAATGACTGGTCCCAAGTAAATTTCTGCTCTCTTGCTGTTCATGAGGGCTCAATAGCTTATATGTTTTAAAGCAAAAAATTTGTATACAAATGACAGTTTAGATAAAAAAGGGCATTCTAGATTTAATATTTTTAGCTGAAGAAGGGCACAGCTTTCTGATTCAGAAAGCAGATTTCCTATAAAAGTGCTATCTTTTCCAAGCAAAATGGTAAAGCTCCTTACCACAGAGAGCAGAGGTCCCATCCTGTGAGCTGCTGAGCAGCCTGTGCTCTGGCTGGCAGCACCTTTCAGGATCAAGTCCAAGATGCATAAGCACACCAGCTACTCTGATACCAGTGACCTTAAAGGTTTTGGTCCACAGGGTCAATGATCCATGAACTAAGACAGATTTACGGTACACAAGTGACAATAGTGGTCTAAGTAGAGTAAGTAAAGAAGTTGTGTCAGCCTTCACTTTGACTTTCCTTGTTCACAATGCATACTTTAAGCCCTGGGTTTACCTATGTACCTCATGCTCTGTTTTTTTTCCATGGAGACCTCTTCTGATAATTTGTAAAACTTCTTCACACCAAGTAATAAATTTTGCTGAGTAAACAGTCAGTACTTTGGTAACCAGAATAATTGTACTGACAGGTTTTCAAAATCACTACTGCACTCCCTGCTGTGTGAATATTCATAAGAGGTACATTAGGACGTACATGTGGTCTGAGGCTTCTGGATCAGCTGTGTGCAATGTCCCATAGCTGTGCATGCAGAGATCAGCGACCCAGGGAGAGCAGCTGGATGCCCCTGATTCCTGGTCTGCAAGTCTGGCATGGGGCCCAGAAAGCACTAGACATACTGCTCTCTTCTTGTGCTACATTCTTCATTTGGATGTCCTGCATCTTAAAAGCTCCTTTATTTTATTTGATTTTAACTTTTTTTTTTTTTTCTTTTTCCCCAATTCTTCCCAGAAGCTGCTTTCATTGTCTTTTTGTGAGCAGAGAGCTTCTTGAGCAAATGGACTTATTTTTTTTGTCAGGGGGTGGTCCACTTGCTCACATGGGAGTGTTCAAGAGAGCTTCCACACCTGGAGCTATCTGGTCACCTCTAACATAAAGCTTGAATTCAGCAGCATTTCTCTGTTGGCACTTCCTGCCACTCTGGGCTCACTCCTACTGACTGCTGAGAGCCCAGATGGGGGTTTGGAAGGGGCTGCTCAATGTAAAAGATATTTGGCCTCCTCCACACACCATTCCCCTTAGCACCAGCCTGCTTTTTCGCTTCCCTGCCCATAAATACTGCACATGCATGCACACACACGCCGTGTCATATAAATGAGTGAATAGCCTGAAGGTAAATGACTGGTCTTAGAGCATTTTTTAACATATTGTTGATGGTTTCCAGTGTACACATTGTAAACCTGTGCTTATGCAGGCAACAAATGTACAAATGCATATTCCTTTTCTGTGCTCTGAAAGAAAAGCAGATAATTTTGTGACAGAGTTGGCAGGCAGATAAACAGTCACAGTTTAAAAATACATAGGATGATGAATAGAGTTTCAGAAATGAAGCATAGTTTATCTTGTTAATTCTCACTGTGTCTGAGTAGTGATGAAAGAAACAGTGCCAGAACTCAAGGATATGATGAATAAGAAAGAGCAAAATGACAACCAAAGGCCCTGGTGACCAGAAAACAAGCTACAGTTTGTCCCCCAGAGAGAGGCAGTGATGGGTTGAACTTGCCATTAGAGGGAAGATTAAGTGTCCTTGGTTCCTCAGTTAGTTAATTATACACTCAAATCTTCCCTGTATATCACATAAGCCAGGCATTTTGCTTTTGAATATCTGTATACTGACTACTTGGATTGCTTATTGGTTATTTCTCTTGACAACTCAAACCTGAACATTAAATCCCATTGGCAACAACTATCTGTCAAGAGCGAAAAAAAAAAAAAAAAAGATTTGTGTATTTAGTTTTCATTATAGAAGTGCTTGTAGTTGAAAAAATATGTACCTGTCAAGTTTTCGACATCTCGCTGGGGATGCAAGCAATGCTGTTGTGATTTCAAAACCTGGCTGACAAATTCACGTTCCAGTAGTAAAGACAAATCAAGGGGTTTTTTTCTCTTTTTTTTTTCTTTTTTTTTTTTCTCTTTTTGCTTTTTTCACCGCTTTGACAGTCATACATAACAATTTGAGACCTAAGTGGCACTTTGATGCACTATTCCATTATTAAGTGGTATAGTCACTATAGAATAGATGACGGGCCTGTACTCAAGGCATTGTGAATTAAACAGCTTTCAACAATAGGGGAAATTGAATGGCCTAAAGAATTCTGAAACATAAAAAAATAATGATTAAAAATGTGTTTCAGAATCAGCAAGGCATATAATTTAAAATAATGTCAGGCACTGAAATTCAAACTGAAGAAAACATAGTATGTTTTAGAAGAATCTTTAAAGTTCAGAGGAAACATGAAATAATTAGCAAACATCACTAAACCCACAATTACAAATTTTAAATATGGCTCCTTGATGAATCTTAGAAAATTAACATGACTTTAAAAAGTCCAACCTAAAATTTAAAATGTGAGGACATAAAACCTTTTCTCCTCTGACTTTACTTTGATAGTATATTAATTGATTAGTTTTGTACTGGCATTTCCTTGTGTCTAAAGGTAAAGTTTTCAACTAAAGAAACATTGACTTAAAGTACTTAAATTAATTCTTTTGTCAATAACTATACAGTTAATCAATACACCTGGAATTAAACAACAGTTTTTGGCCAGAAGGCATGCTAATTCCTGGTCTCTTTTTGTTGCAATTCATTAATCATTCAGCCCTTCCCAATTAAGATTGCCCTGTCTGAATTGGAAAGTTTGAGACACCAAACATCCCACCATGGCAAACAGATTAAAGAAACTCAAATAAAGGTTTCCAAAAATTACTTTTTTCCTGGGAAAATAAAAATTCAAAAGCTACATTGATAACAATTCATGCTATATTTTTAGTTAATAAAATGTAAGTAGATATTTTTTCCTATTAAGATAAAAACGAAAAATGTAATACTTGTTATACCCCAGAGCATAATTGGTCATATATTATCTTTTGTTTTTAAGATTATTAAAGGCTGAAAAATTACATTTCAAACATTGATCCAGTGAGATTACTGTTAAAAAAAGACACCAAGCAATGAAAATTCTATTAATCCACAAAGTTCCTAAAATATTTGCTACAATACTTATCTTTCTGCACTCCTGAAAACTATATCAAACTGATCTGTATCTCTGAATAGGATGTGGATTACAATTTCAGTGCTTAGTACTCCAAATCTTTTTTTTTTTCTTATTCTGCACTAGAAAGAAAAAAGTGAATTATTCCTTTTCCTTTCCAATTGATAATCCTACAAAGCATGTAAAGCCACATTAGGAATGTAGTGTATTTTGCAAGATGGCATAGGGTATGACTCATATCTGCAAACAAAGGCCCCCAAAACCAAAGAAAAAACCCAAGCTTCCCAGTTTGGGTATCATATCTTAAAAGATAAAGGTGATTTGAGTGAGTTACTGAAAAATATTTCACCAATATCCTACTTTTACATTCTGAGGCAGTAAGGGAGAAAAGAAGAAATGTAATTATGAGAAATAAAATAAGGATTTTCTTAGTTACAATTCCTGGCCTTTCCCTGATTGCAGTAAATTATAAATTATGCAGTCAATGTAGGCCAACAAAAGAAGACATCTTCAAATCTCAGTCAAAGGTAATTACTTAAGTCGGCTGAATGTTCCCTTTTCATAGAGTGTGATCTCTCTTTGACAGCTCACACTGACAGATGACCTTCTCAGCGACGTTCTTATCCTTCGGATCATGAGCAGTGTGCCTCTCTCCCTGAATATCTCTATATATTTGTGACACTAAGCTTTCAAATACAGCTATTGACAAATCAGAACATCAGTCTAAGTGCTGGTCTTCCTATCACTCACAATAAAGTAGCTATCACTTGTGGTGTTGTAGAGCAAGCACATCTCTGAAAAATGAGTTCTCACCAAGTGCTAATTTGACACAGCTCGCTTGCCTTCCCATAATTGCTCTGTCATTGTCAGTTGGCAGTTCGGGCTCATTCCTGGAAGCTGTGCCGTACAATTGGATACAATTACTCCCATTTACCACCACTATTATGCCACTGATGTTGCCCAGTTCGCATATTGACATGCCTCATTAAACCTGGATGCAGGCCATTAATGAACATTGTTAGCATTTCTCTTAAACTTTTTGCCTCTAATAAACAGTCAGTGTTCCATGAAGGAGCACTGCCATCCTTGTGATATGATATTTATTATCTTATGGGGGAAGGGGACTCTGCAAATGGAAACTATCCAGATGCTGTGAGAGAGATGTATGGTTAGATAGTGGAGAATAGCCCTGATCAGGAGGACCTTTTCTATCAGGGGCATCCTGCCATTAGCCAAGTGACCTCCCCTATCCGAGGGAAGACAGGAAGGATAAACACGGTAACCTCGGGGCGGCCCAGTCGCTGCAGGTTTCTCAAGGTTGCCCCAGCTCCTGTGGCTCCCCTCAGCCCTCTCCTACCCCCAGGTGGTGCTGCGGGATGCGGCAAAGAGCATTTTGCCCTGGGTCCTCAATCCATTATGTCCAGCTACTCCGATGTGCATTTTTATTCAGAGATAATTATGTGTTGATCAGAGAAGTCAGCGGCTGTCACCCATATGGCAGGCACACCTGCAGTGTGACATAGGTGGTAACGATGGCATGCTCTTGAGCTGTCATGACAGGGACAGGGACTTTATTATGTATATGTCACCATTTCTCTTAGGAAAATTATCCTTTTCCGCACAATGACAATAATGAATCTTACAACACTTTCATAAACCCTGTTTCCAGGCCCTTTCCTTGACCTTCATTAAAACTGCCTAGCAAATTCACTGCTTTATGAACAAAATGCAAACTTTCCCAGAAAATGCAACTGAGCTTTTGGTGTTTCTTTTTAACCACTTTTCACAAAGTGGCTGCTTGGACAGTCAGTGGCCCTGCAGAGCAGATCCTGCTCCTTCAAGGGCAATGACAATGCACAGAAAGTCTAAGAGGAGGACTAACTAGCTTTTAAGTGCTAGAAATCTGTCTGGAACTTTGAGAGTCTTGCACTTAAACCAAGATATAGGAGAAATTTTTTATCCCTGAGTGATATAAATAACCTCTCAGTTCAACACAGAGTAGCATATTTTCAGTTAGAAGGGACCTACAATGATCATCTAGTTCAACTGCCTGACCACTTCAAGGATGACAAAAAGTTAAAGCATATTACCAAGTGCATTGTCCAAACGCCTCTTAAATACTGATGGGCTTGGGACATCCACCACCTCTCTAGGAAGCCTATTCCTGTGTAATATAATATAGAATTTTACTATCCCAGAATTATTCTCCCTCTCTTCCTGGCTTTCTTTTCTTCAGTCTTCACATATTTCCTTCTGCTGTTTGGTTCATGGCACAACAGAAAGTCTCTGTGGAACTGAAACCCAAAAAGAACACACAGAAAGGCATTTTGTATCCAGGGAGAAGGAAGAAAAGGGAAAGAGAAGCAAGATTTTGCTATTTATCTCAGGCATCTGCAGAAGTTGCATCTAAGTATCAAAAGGAGAGACTGAAAAATTCCCATAATAATGTCTATTATTTAGGTGGATTCTTTTTTACTGCAGACCATTCTGATTACAGTATTCTCAGTTAAAAATTAAAGATTGAGGTGATAGAAAAAATGTAAAGAAAATTGATGTTGTCACTGTCTTTTTTACAGATAACTTTTTTATTTTAAAAGCTTCAAAAGCTTGAATATGCAGTTTCAGTTGACATTCTTTAACTTTGGGTTATCTTTATACAGATACTTGTATGAGAGTACCAGTGTGTAATATGCCTGCTTGCTGTGGTTGTGCTTAACATATTTCTCCCATTTTGATATATACAAATCTGCTTTCTGCAATATTCTTTCAATAGCAATAGAGTCCTTCAGAGGAGAAGTAATTTCTTACATATGAATGCTGTCTATCTGTCTAGGGAGAATTAAGGGACCAGGGAATTTAGCTTGAAATTTACATTTTAACTTTAAATGACTTTAGCAAAAGTTGCTAGCAGAAAAAAGTGTAAAATTTGGGACAGTTGCAAACTTGTGAACTTTCTTAGTCTGTTTTAAATGTAAATATTATACTGTTGAATGTGCTTGTGGGACATGTATATGAATTCTGGAATAACAAGCCCTTTGGTTCCACCGTGGTCTAAATAACCATGTGGAATGCAGAAGTATATCAAAAGTATCTGAAAACTTTAACTGAATAACCCAATTTTATACTTAGTAGCTTACTATTTTGTTCACATTGATTTATTTTCTCCATAATGACCTCAAATTACTCTGACAAATATTAAGGTTAGGATATGAATTTAAATTTCTCAGCTGTGTTTCTAAGATTTTTATAATTTATTTAATCAGTTCACTGCCACAATTACAAACAATATCATGGTGCTACATTTGAAAATGGAAACATACAATACCTCAGCAACCATTAAAGTCCTTACACTTACTGTTCATATCTTGGTCAGTATCTGAAGAGGCTATAGAAATACTGCACTTCACTGGAGACAAACAAATGAGTATAACAGACAAATGAAAATTCAGTAAAATGAATAATTACCAGAGCTGAAACTGCTCAGGATACAACAGTTTACTGTTCTGAGAAACAAAAAAGGACTTTTTAAAGAAGAGTGGTCAAATCTCCTTTTATACCCAGAAACAGCATCACAAATAGCCTAGTGGTATCTACCTGTGCCATATGGCTCAACATGTATGTATCACTGTCAAATGACTATATAGAGGGTTTTCAGATCAGGTTAAGGTGATACATAAATCTTCTTGAGTATCTTGAATATCTTACGTATGCAACATTAAAAATATGCAGTTAAGCAATAATATAACAAAAGCTTATTTTGTCATTTTCTTGAGGTGGGAGTAGAATATTTGCTATCTGGAAGGTAGAGGATCTATCAATCTATCATTGATACAATGCTGCCTTTTCTGAATCTGGTCACTGCTCTTCAGTCTTCATGAGAGGCAAAACTCCGCAATTATCTATCATGGACTAGAATGTCACACAAGAATCGGAGAATACCATGTTGGAAAGAGATCTCAAGGCAAAATCTATAGTGAGGTAAGGCTGAATGATAAAAAAACCCGAAATACTGTATTTTTCTTCTCTTCCTATCTGAACAAGAATGTATGATATGACAAGAACCATATGAGTCACAGGGTCATATCCTGCATGTAGAAGAGCATGACACAAGTAATGCACAAGTAATTCTACTTTCACTGTAAGCCACACAGCTTCTACCTCCTGAGCACATATGCACTGAGCAAAAAAATATCCAAATACCTCAAAACTTTGGAGCATAAAATGAAGAGTAAAATCCATCCTACCATTGCTACCTTTGATTCCTGAAATGTTAAGTAATTTCTTGAGGTTCTACACAGTAAATCTAAATAAGAAACTGCTAGATATACATTTTTATATAAATGATGTTCTATGACAGTAGTGGGATAACTTTGTCTAAATTGCTGATGAAGTTTTATATTTATCACCTTCCCTGTATCCATTCATTAAGTTGCAGAGGACTACCCTGATGGCAAAAGTGAAAGTGAAAGTAAATGAGCCAAGGCTTTTTTTTAAACTATTGTCTCACATTATTTGTCTCACATTATTTTTGCACATTATTTGTTGGGTTTTTTTTTAAAGTTCCTCTGTCATCAGTGGCAGCTCCAAACAGTCTAACATTACAGAGTAAGGTGAGTAAAACTGAGGTTAAAGGCTTTAGGAAATACAATCTATAAATTAGTACTGATTGACCCAACAGGAAGTACAGAAATAAATTCTTTTTAAAATAATAACATGCTACAAATATATTTTCTGGTGTCAGAGTGAGCAGACTAGCATGTTATTATGCTATTGAGATACTCCTGACACAAATCAACCTTAGAAATGGAAAACCATCAGGAACTACATGTACTTTCTTCCAGATTCTTTCTGTTGTTTATTCCACCCCGGTAGTCTCTCGTTTCTTTTCCAGAAAAAGTCTGCTCAGGGACAGCAATTCTCCCAAGTAATGTGTTGCACACTTCATTAAGAACTTCTAAATCAGACAAGAGGAAGGCTGAGGGAAAACACATCGGCCAGTTACCATGAGAAAGGGATAAGAACTGCTCTTAAAAGTGTTATTGAGAAGCAAATGCAGGGAGAACCAGGGCCCTGCTTTTTGAAAGCCGTTATGACGTGACAGTGGATGCTGAAACTAACTGGCAGAGTTTCAATTCCAAATGCAACAGCTGCTATGAGCTGCTGCAGGGTGAACTATCAACAGGGTTTCACAGGAGTGCAAGCTTATGATTAGGGGGAACAAATCAATGAGTTCTGTGAATTTGTGTAATTATAGCTATACATATTCTGGGTTTGCTTCTTCTACTCCTCCAGATCCAGCAGAAATATATTTCTAAAGGAAGGAAGTTTACCAGAACAAGTTGTACAGTATGAAGTCACTTCATTTGGAAAACCAATGTGTCAAACCTAACTCTCATTTTAGCTCTCCTCAAGGTGGTTGAATGTTATGGTGATGACCCCAGCGTAACCTTTAGGACAGGTAAGGCTAGACTAGGTTAGGCTAGGAATTTTATACACTAGGATTTGGTAAATCCCAGTAGAAACCATGCTGAAGGACTGGAATGAAGGTGATGGGTGAGAGAGAAACCGGCTAAAGGAAAGGTTTTCAGCAGATGTGCAGAGAGCTTCTACATGGAAAGGTAGACTGCATTTGCACTGTAAGGGGGAGGAGTCAGGTAACAGTTGTATGCACATGTATAAAGAAATGAGATGGGATGAGGGTGGACTCAGATGGCCTGGAGGACTGGCAGCTTTGGGAAGAGATAGCTCAGAAAAATTAACTGGTTTTTGGTGGAAGAATGAATAGGTGAGGAAAAGAAAATATCTACCAGCAAGGAGTTGTAGACTGAGTGATAGAGACTTGTGGAGTAAGAGTGTATATAATTTGAAAAGGAAGAGTGGGAAGATGAAGAAACAGGGAAAGATAGAAAGGAAGATCAGAGGAAGTAAAAAGGAAAGTTTTGATCCACCCTTCTTGTTACTTTAAAGTTGATTCTCATTCTCCATTATGCAAGTGAAAAGCTGATGGGTCGAGATCATTTTCTTCTTTCTCATTCATCATCTGTCTCTGGAATTTACCTTTAATCCCCACATACTATGGAAATGAGCATACTATAAAAATTGAAATAGATAGATTGACAAGTGTTGTTCCAGATTTTGGCTTTGAAATCTAGGTAGATTTCATGAGAATGGTGGATGACATGCTAGGGAATGTTTGCGAAGCTACCACTTAAGTGAAGAACCATCTGCCAGACTTCACACATAGCATTTACCTCAGAATCTCACTCTACCTTTACTGAGTGCTACTACTTGAACTGTCAGAGTAAAAATGTGACAATATTAAATGTCAATAATATGCAGAAAGCCCCCCAGTATCAATCAGTAAAATATAACCTGAAATATGCATTTAGGTAGTTTTCCACTTGCAGACAAAAAAAAGTATCTGTTAGTTTTTATTAACTTTATAAAAACTTCAGGGGGCAAAGAGCCCATAAAATGTGTGGATACATGCTACCTTATGGTGAGAAATATTTCCTCAAAGAAGTTAATGTTTTTTGTCCTGGTTTTCATGTGTAAGTCATGGGGTTATTGTGTTAAATAAATATTTGCATTAAGGATATTAGTGTGCATGTAGTGTATATTTGCTATTGTAAATACAGTTGTATTTTTCACCATGATTTATGATTTTAGTAAATTTCTTCTAATACAACATAGATGCTGCATGTATGAGTACCCCAAGGACACTGGGAGGATCAATTGACCTGTGTGCACATGAATTCACAGCATCTCTTTGCAAGAATGTGCACCTAGGATAGTTCTCTCAAAGAATGAAATGTATCTCACTTTTTCACATGAGATTAAAGAAGTTTAGGAACTTTATACCCAATAAGTCTTTAATGAAAAATCAGAGAAAGGGTCACAGTCTCAGTTCAGCCTTTTGGTACTTTTTCCTGTATAATGTCTTTATAGTCTTGGCCTGAATTTTACTTGTTTGGTAGTTATGGTTTTAATTTATTGCCATTAATTACAAGAATTGAGGGCTCTGAATTTCTAAAGCTGGAGATTTTGAGGAATAGAAACACAACCCAACACATCAGGGGTTTTTTAAGCATAAAAACTCTGTTTATTTTTTCCTGGTTTCATTTCCTTCTTTTTGAAAGAGTGCAAAAGTCTTAGCTGAGATGTATTGGAGGAGGTATAGCAGGGAAACATTCTATCCAAATTTGGTAACTTTATCATTTGTTTCAATGATTGAAAAGAATGGTCATGTGCTTAGAGTTTGACAATACATTAAGTCCTTTATTAATCTGATCTTTAATATGTTGTAAGAAAATACGTACTGTAACAGCCATATGAAGGGATTATTTTACAAATTAAAATAAGACTATACTGAGTCACAGAATTATATGAGCTGGAAGGGACCTTCAAGGATCATTGAGTCCAACTCCTGTCCCTGCCCAGAACATCCCCAAGGGTCACACCATGTCCCTGAGAGTATTGTACAAATGCTTCTTGAGCTCTGTCAGGTTTGGTGCTGTGACCACTTCCCTGGGGAGCCTGTTCCAGTGCTCAAACACCCACTGGGTGAAGAAGCTTTTTCAAATATCAACATAAACCCCCCCTGACACAACTTCAGGCCATTCCCTTGGGTCCTGTCACTGGTCACCAAAGAGATCAGTGTCTTCCCCTCCACTTCCCTTCACAAGGAAGTTGTTAACTGTGATTTTTCAAAGAACAATATCAGCAGTAAATTAATGTCCTAGTTTTACAGTCTTACCCACAACTGTAGGTCATACCAATGGCATTAAGATTTTGTGAAGCCACAAGATCCTGAGTCAGGACAAATTGGCAGAGAAGTATTCATTTACACTAGCTGATTAGTCAGACCAAAACTGAAAAACCAGAAGAGCTGATCAAGTTTCCAAGTGTGATTCTGAGCAATACTGCTTCATCATGACGTGGAGACATATTTAGGAGTGCCTGAGGTAAGATGGATTTGCATTGGAGGTCCATAGGAGGATGTGCAAGGTTGCTCTGGTTTCTGGCTTCATGCCAGATGCAGGCTGTCAGAATTTACGTGACCGTGGTCATCCTGCACCCAGCCCTAAAGTGGCTCATATCCAGCAATGAGACATTCTGACCCATACTTTTCCAGTCTTGTAGCCTCTCTCTGGAAGGAGAGTTGGAGGGTCTGTACAACACAGGAGTTTGGTGGTTCCTCTGTTCATGAACCTCACTGCAGTTTCAGTGCCTCAAAGACAGAGATAGCTGGAATCCACTGGAATCTTTTTGTTAACCTCTCTGTACCTGAGACTCACTTTCAGTGACTATATAGGGATTGCTCTGCAGTTTTCCTCAACAGTAAAGAAAAAGAAATAAAATCCCCAAATAATTTAGCTTTGATGGCATGGCAATCTGATCTCCATGTTGCCTTACTACATTGAATAATTTTACTAGCTATTTTTCATATATGTGCAAATATATATAAATTCATTTTTTTCATGTAGAGTTAAAGTCTGACTTGTTGATGTATTTTATAAATTGTTTCATTTGCAATTTAGTGTATTCATATATTTATTTTCAAACAGAATTCAGAAGCTTATTTTAAAAGGCTGTAATTTTGTTGCAATGGTGGATTGTTCTGCAATGAATAACTGCAATGAATAACTACCACCAAAATCTATTTAAAATATCCAACCTAAAGAAATGGACTCATACATTTTTGTTTCCAAGCAAAAAAATTTTTGCTAAAGGTAGCAGTTATACTGCATTATTTATTACATGTGTGCTGTCATACTTGACGACACTCTAACCCTTTGGATATATTACAAATTAAATGAACTCTGCTGAAGAAAAAATAAAACAGTAAATGAAGACTCTTGGAGCCTGAAGCCATGAGATGTTCATCAGCAAATTCTGAGTCAACAGTTTCCTAGTTAACTTTGAGAAGCATAGTGTCCTTCTAGGTGTATGTACCCTGCTGATCTTAAACAGAGCCCCTATTCATGAGCAAAATAACTGCACAGGGCAGGGAGGTTTCTGTTGTATTTGGATTTCAATACAGGAATGCTGCTATCTGATAACAAATGTAATAGAAGTTCTTTGTTTCTGCAGAGACTGCAAATTATGAAGGGCTCTGTTACTGATCTGCTCAGTGTTATTGTTTAGAGACCTAAAACATACCTTGACTAGTTTTTAATGGCTTCTGTATTTACATTTCCCTGCAGATTCATTTAGTTGGCAGTTGTAGACATTTGTTCCTGATGTTGCACAATTTTTGTTTTTCTGACAAAAACTGCCCTGCTCGTTTTTGTGAAACATGTGCTCATTGAGTCACCTGAATTTACTTTACGACATCAGCCTGCTAGATTGCCGTACTCAGAGACAGTACATAATAAAGGATGGCCGTTTGGGTTTTCCAGCAGTCTAGCAGCCCAAAATGCTTTTCAGTTGCCAGAGAACTATGCTAGTTTTCCATGGACCAAATTATATATATTATGGAAGGGCTAAGTAGACAAAACTTAAGCCTATCAATAAAAAAGTTATTCTTGCAAATGACCCAATGGCAGTAATGAAGACATAGCCTCCAGTCTTTGCATGGATGGCAAACATCATGGATAAGACTCCCCTTCAGCTGAGTGACTAGACTCCCAAAGCACTGTCATCTACAGACTGTTTTAATGGCAATTTAAGAATTCCTCTGATATTTCCAGCTTCCTGCTGCCCCTCCAGAACCCATAGGACTCCTATCAGACTTGTTCCACTCCTGCTACCTCCATGTGGGTGTTTCAGATGCACTGTAACAACTACCCATAGTTTCTCTGAAGCTGAACTAACGACTTTAACAGCCATTCAAGATCAGAGGAAAGAAACAGGTACTGCAATGCTGTTGTCCATTGTCCTATTACATACACGTAATGTAGGACAGCAGAATGGCACTCTGAGAGAATTTTAATTTCCATTGATTTCATTGCGAATGATTTGGTTGACCTGTGCTGGTGACAGCAACATCTGGACAGGTGAGTCCCACAGACTATTTCTAACACTCTCCTAAAAGGTGTTACCATTACTGAGAATACCTACGCCGTAACCAACACTCTTGGCTTTGGAAGTCTTGACTTCTGTTATGTCATGACCCCTTTCAGGTTTCAAAAAAGAGTGGTCTCAGGCCTAAACCCTGTGGTGTACAATCAATCCACTTTCAAAATTTTAACTTAATAAATATCCCAGCACTTCTCTGACACAGGATATTCCAGGCATTATTTTTATTTTTGTGCTAATCGCTAGTGATTGCAAGGGTATATGCCACATTCCATTAATTTTTTGCAGACGTTTTTGTGCATCGATCTGAAGCAGGAAAAGAAAGAATTCCTTCTTGTCTAGCCCACCAAGTGCTACTAATATATTTTTATAACAATAACCTTACTGTACATGAGTGTTTCATACTTCTCCACTCAAAGAAGGCAGTGACCAGCACTCTGATTTGACAAACCAGATAACCAGGATGTCACAAAAAGTCTCAGAGTTTGGAGCAGCTCCTACATTTTTTATGATAGACTGAAATGTAAACCACTTTATAGTACATTTCAAAAACATCTGCCAGTTATATGTGTTTGACTAAGCTGTCTTCAAGTACTGTTTCAGACTTAGATCAACATTCCCCTTGTGGGACAGAAATTTCAGCACCTCATTGCTATCTTCTGAGCAGCTGCAAGCCACAGAACAAATGTACATTGTTTCCTCCTCTAGAGAGCCATCTGCCTGATGGATAATACTCATGTCTGCTACTTCTCAACCTGGTAGCCAAAATCTGTGCCATGAGTTGGAAGATGTTATCTTCATAATCCAGTGAAAAGTTAAGCAGAAGAAATAAATGTACTCACAATTAGACCATATTAAAATTTTTATATATAAAGAGCTAGAACAGAATTTCTTGGTAGCATTGATTCTGATATCTCGCTGATTTTAAATGTTGGATTTGAATGTTAATTTAGTCTTGGTTTTTTAATTATGTATGTGTAGATGTGAAGCTTCCACTCAAAACACTTTTTTGCCTACAAAAGTTACCAGTTACTACTGTCCCAAATATTTCTGAGCTATGTCTGTAGTTATTGCACATATTTGCTCAATATTTTTTTAATTGTTAAATTGTCCAGATTAAGATTTGTATTTCTGTCTGTAAGTATCATAGGACTCAACACATCAAAACTGTAAAACATCAAAAGTTCTCCAATATAATCAATATATAAGCAATATGAATAAAAATAATTATTTTCATTCATTAAGTTTCATGGCAATGAGTTTTATTTTTCCAAAATAATCTGAACATTATCAACAACAGATGTCTTGCTCTCATAATGCTTTAATTCTATTCTATTTTTTTTTCAAGTCTAAAATTTGTTATGACTCTAGTAGTGTGCAGTACTTTGTCTCAGGATGGGAGTTGTATCATTTTAATAATATCCATAAGTACTTATTATGCAAACACTGTAGACCAAATAGTTTTTGAATAAATAATTATCTCTTTATGCAGCAGTTAGAAAAGTAAAGATTGTTGTTTTAGGTGGAGACTTGGGATGTTCCCATAGTGTAAGTATAGAATACTATTATTGATAGTGGTGTCAAACTGAAATTTAAAGAAAGACACCTTTCTTCCCCATAAACTGTTCCAATTAGAAACACAGTGAGCCTGCATTTTACAAATACTCTGTCAGTCCAAAGATTTTCAGATTTCTCAGTTCCAGATACAGAGAACTTCATGCCAGAGAGAATTTAAGTCGGAGTCTTACGAGTGACAAGTTAACATCTTTTAATTGATGAATTAACAGGCAGTAAAAGCCTTGCAATTCCAATATGAAGAGAACCTTGTGTTTAAAGGCACAGATTCAGTGAGAGTGGTTCTGTGACCTTTGTGGTACCAGCAAAGGTTGGGTTCAGTGCAGGCAACATCCAATCACTCTTTCAAGGTTAACTACACATGCCAAGCTGGGAAATGAAACAATTACTAACAAATTTTATGGGTATATTCTGTCAAATTTAAAAGGCAATAAGAAGTCTAAATTAAAGTATGCCTGAGGAAAGTACCCCAAAATAAAAAAGAAATTAGGAAATTGGGGTTGGTTTTTTTTGGTATTTTTCTTCTTCCTTAAGTTGTCATTCTGAACTAGACACTGAAAATATTGGTGGAACTAAAAGAAGTATGTGGGAGACACCACATACTGTTGGAGGGAAAAACCCACAATGTGGAGGGCAGGAGTTCTCAGGAAGGATGGCATAAGTCATCACCTGGGCAACATTGACACAGTGAGCCTGAATGATTAATTATATTGTAATTAAATTTTAATTTGCTATACCCTGCTTTCCTTAGTTTAGAAAGTTAAATAAACTTCATTTTATGATATTCAGTAAACCAATGTGCAGAGTCTAGAGTTCTGCACTAATTAAAGTCAACAATATGGCAAAACTGTGTGCAAAATGTAAGGAAAAAATGTTTCTTTTCAACTGAAATAGTTTCTTACATTTTGTATCACTTTTATATTTTTAACTACTTCCCATTAATGGCAGTACATTGAAGTCTCAAAAAATATTTTATCCTAATCTTGCATATTTCAGGCAAAACAGCAAAGGTGTTTTTTATATAACTAAATGCTTTTCCATAATTACAAGCTCCTTTTGTCCCCCATGTAACTGGAAACACACTCAAAGAAATAATAATAGCCAGAGCAGGAAGCTGAAAAGAGCAGATCTAAGTTACTGTTTAAAAGGTTTGGATTGGGAGTAGAAATATCTGATACTGGAAAAATACATTTCTGTGTCTTTGTGGCCTGATTCTCAGTCAATGAATTTCACCCAATGGATTCTTTGAGATCTTTCAAAACTGTGTTTCCACTTGGCAGCAAAATATTAGATTCTAAAATTTATATCTTGTCATTTTGGAGTAAGCTGAATTTTGCCATTGGCTTCAACTCTACGTGGACAGTGATACAAGCTATTAAAACATGATTTCTTTTTTTCCACTTTGAAAAAAATTGCTTTTATTAGAAATTAAATTTCTTTAACAAAATGCATTCCATTTTGAAAATGTCACTGAATAACTGTATACAGGATGTACCTCCCAGAGAGAAATTGAGACCAGTCTCTAGCCTGCAATCAAGGAGATTAGCACCCTGCTTTGGCTTTCCTGAAAGAAAAAGACAAAAAAAGAAAAAGCCCACCTCCAAATTTGTGAGGGTGTTTGAAAAATCTCTTTATTTTTGAGGCTTCTTTTTTTTCTTTTTTGCCTCGAAATCTCAAGTAAATGCAAATAAACATAAATTCTTAGGAAAGAGAATTCTTGTTTTCAAGTCAGCTGTTCCATCTACATATCTACAGACTGTCGTTGTACTCTGCCTGTGTTTATGATAAGCAGGAGTCTGGCTGTCCAGTTGTGCCTGTGAAAGGGGAAAGCTCTGCTATATCTGTTCTGTAACTGATGACAGGAGAAAGCCCTTTCCTTTTCTCTACTGATTCTCCTAGTTCACCAGTGAGCAGGAGCAGCACCTTGTTGCCTCAGTTATCTACAACAAATCAGCACTGCTGTATGCCTGGATTTCTCCTCTGTTCTTCCTATCTGCCTGCTATATGGTCCCCGATGCAGGCATAATAATAATTAAGTTATATTACCTGTTTCATATGCCTAAGAAAAGTAAATAACCTTCTCATCTCAAATCCAACTACGACAGAGGTAGAAGTTGTTTAAGAGAAGAAGAGATTATTAAAAACTGTGGAAGTCAATCAGTCAAGTCAGAGTAATTCAGAAAGAAGAAACATCACATTAGAAATACGCAACTGGAACAGAAGGAAAACATATATATTTCTGTAGAGTATGAGCTGACCCATATCAGAAGATGTTGTTCAGACAGAAGATGGAACACAGACATAGAGGAAAGAAACAGAAATTCTTGCTGATGTCAAAATCCTTGGTTTTCATTTAACTTGCAAGGAAAAAAGATGGCAGCGATATGTGAAATAAAAAAGCCAAAACCACAGGTTGTTGATCACTTACTGCTTATTATTTCAACATATTCACTTACTATAAGCTAATTGAGGAAGGGAAAAATCATACAATTTGACAAGTTAAATATAAAAGTTCAACCTGACATCCATTCAATTACGACTTTTGCAACAACATAAAATAGCAAATGCACTTAGGTAACATGTTTTTTTAAAAGAAATTAAAACATTATTGAAAACTGCTATCCCTTTCTACATGGTTACCTGTATATTCCTTTGTCTCCCTAGGGATGTCAATTGAATTTCAATTTATCAGCTCAGCATTTCTTTTTGTATTACTCTGATATATAGATTAACCTGTCAGACTTACCCCTAAACCTTTGACCTCTACTCTCTGTTAGGTGCTTCAGGATTTTTTTCTTCAATGGCATCTACACAAAACCTGTGGTGGAGAGGTTGTGGTGCAGTTAGGGAGAGCTAATTATAATTAATTAATCAATTTATTAATGCTTTGGAACATTCAAGTTCTATGATGGCTCCCTAAGTAACCTCATTATCTTATTTTCATTACCTTCCTCTCATCTAATCCCTTCTTTATTTTTGTGTCAGATCTGCTTGCTGCATCTAGTTTCAAATTAGATTCTTCAGGGCAGGGACAATGTCAGACCTTGTTTGTACAGTAGCCAGTGTGTTTAGGCCTAATCTTGACTGGAGCTTTTGGGTGCAACTGCAATTAATTATATTTACAGCTGAGCCATAGGAATGTTAAATGCCTTGTCCAGGGTGTCAAAGCAAGTCAGCAGCCCAGCTGCAAATGAAACCCAGATGGCATCTTTCTTTACTCCAACTGCAAGACCACTGCTTGTTCTGAGGGACATCTGCACTGAAATAAATGTTCTAAAAGATTAGAAAATATTCCAAAGAAGAAGGATGGTGGTTTTTTAATTTCCACAGACTTCTCAGAGAAAAAGGTTTCAGATACCTCTTATGTTAAAATACAGATCTTTTTTTAAGTCTGATAATTTAAGATAATTACAGAAACTTATGGTTGCCATAAAATAACTTCTTGCCTATTCTCAATAAAATCTCTTTGTTTTATTTTATCAAAAAATTTTTCAGTATGGTGCGGAGATACAAAAGATTTAGAAGATTGAGATAATGTGACATAACAATTTGTCCCTGAAGAGGGGACTGGTCGTTACTGGGATGTTGTACTGTAAGAGTATCACAGGTAGGAGTGGCTGCTCATAGATATACCTTTGCAACTTTTAAGACTATAAACACTCCTACAGGATATTCCTAATTCAGGAATTTATTCTTATCTGTTAGTATTTTAGTTCTACACCTTCAATAACTTAAAGCCATATAAGATGATAGATATTTAGCCAAAGATAGAAATCCTTCATACTTCAACTTTGGATTCACTGAGTTAGGTAGTTGAATAAATTCAGCTGTAGCCTTTCTAAATCATGAGCTACAGACTGCCATAATCAGGTCTTTTCTATTGTTTCTACCATCAACAACAAGCTTGAGAGAGTGACATGGCTGTAGTGTTCTTACTAATTAGTTGGAAGGAGACAGACATGTCAAAGGCTTAACAACAAATAAGAATATACATGAAAATTACTGAGTTTATGTGCATCTTCATGAGTGACTGTCATGTAGTGTGCTTTTTCAGGAATGGGGCAGAAATGTTCTTTGATTAAACCAGTTCTGAAAAACAAACATTATTTAAAACAAAGCTTTCAAGTCAGTTTTAGGAAAACCATAAAGATTTTAAAAGAATTTTTAAGTATCTGTGGATTTTAGTTTATAAAACAATAAAGAAACTGTATAAACCACCTTGAAATGTGTGAATAAACTTAATTGTGAAGCTAAACTTCAGATATAGAGATTATATCTAACACCTACAGTGGCAATGAAATAAATATACACATTCAAATCTGCATGTGAAAAAAAGAAAAAAAGAACAAAAAACTCCAAAATAAACACTTTCTTAGTAATTTGCAGATATCTAAATTCACCAGGTGTTTCCTGCAGTGTTTCAAAGCTCCCTAAATTCCAGTGTTTCTTCAGTGGGCATGCCCAGGGCACTCTGCCCTGCAACTGGGAAGCTCCTGCCTCTCCTCTAAGTGTTGGTCCACCTTATTCAGCATGACATATCCCAGTGCTAACCTACCAGAAAGTTCAATATGTAAGAGAGATATCTAGGGCTGTGTCTATGCAAGTCTTTTAGTCCCAAATGAGAGTGCTTTTTTGAATATAATCTGACAGTTATCCTAACAGCACACTTTGTTTGGCATCATGGGCTGGCTTTGAAGCATGTGAATTTCATTCCATTCAAATGAAAATAAATCGTCATATATGGTCTAGGAGTGCACCAAGATCTATGCATCTGAAGTTAGAGGAAACTAATGGTTTGTAAGCCACAGTTTACTCTTACCTCATTAGCTTGGAGTAGGCAAATTTGAGTCTTCTCACTTGAATGCTGAAATCTGCCAAGCATGCCTTATTTGATCCTAATCTGACTCTCCTGATATTCCCTGACATGACCAGGCTGCTAAAAAAATATCTACTTTTCCAAACAAAAGTGCTACTGACTGTATGCTATTTATTAACAATTAGTTCTGCATTGGTTTTCTGCTTGAGGTGTGTTGGTATTTTGTTTTTCCTATGATAGCTGAGGGAACTTATTTCCGAAACTAGAGTATCTACTTCTATGTTTCAGCAAGAATTAATTACAGAAATAATATTCTTCTAGGCAGGTTCCCTTCCTGAAACAGGAAGGAATTTACCTTTCCTACATCATGACAATGATGACATTTGTAGTTCCAAACAATTAATTTCTGCTGAAAAAAATAGTGTCTGTCCAATACTCAGCCCTATTGAACAGACTCCACAGCTTGACATAGACTTTTAACTTCAGTGCTAGAAACCACCAAGTCTCATTGCCTTCTCAGTATTGTCTCTCTCCTTGCATCTGTATTACAAGGCTATTTCATATATGAATATATTTTGTTTTTCTAGTTCCTTAGATAATCTCTACTTGCAGAATCTCAAACACAAGCCAACTTTTACAGATCACAGCCTTCTACTAATATTCTGCTAAACATATTCAGTCTTATTTTTGGGTCACTTTTTTTATCCTTCTTATTTCTCTAGGTTGTGGCTACTTACATCCCTTCTTTATAATCTTTCTTTGAAGGTATTTATAGACTCATATCATGTCCTGCATTAATCTTTCCTATTCTCAAGTATATAAAATTAGATGTCTCATCTCTTCGCTTACATCTTTTTGTCCAGTGTGGAGCTCTTTTTTTTCACTGCCATTTGTTTGCATTTCACATGTAAATTTAGTTGCTTTTATATAAAAATTTCTGTGAAATTTACTCTTGAGTTGACCTTTGCTAGATGCCAAGTGCCCACCAAAGCCCCTCTTTTACTCCCCTCCTCAACTGGACAGGGGAGAGAAAATACAATGAAAGGCTCATGCATAAGAATAAGGACAGGGAGACATCACTCATCGATTACCACCCTGGTAAAAAGGGGCAAAATAGATTTGATTGATGAAATAAATTTAATTTTTTACCAATTTAATCAGAGCAGGATGATAAATAAAACCAAATAATGAAGCATCTCCTCCCCACCCCTCCCTCCTTCTCAGGTTCAACTTCACTTCCAATGTTCTCTATATCCTCAACCCCGAGCAGCGCAGGGGGGACCAGGAATGGGATGGCAGCCTGTTTATTACACATGGTATCCACCATTGCTTCCTGCTCGGGGGAAGGGCTCTTCACACTCTTCCCCTGCTGTTTCTCCCACCAGAGACAGTCCTTCATGTATTTGTAGTTTTACATGAACTGCTCCAGTATGGGTCCCTCCCACAGGGGGCAGTCCTTCAGTAATCAACTGCTCCAGTGTGGGCTCCTCCATGGGACCACAGGTCCTGCCAGGAGCCTGCCCTAGCATGGGCTCCTCATAGGGTCACAGCCTTCCTCAGGTATCCACCTGCTCCAGCATGGGGTCTCCACAGGCTGCAGGTGGAGCTCTGCTCCACCATGGATCTCCATGGACTGCAAGGGGAGAACCTGCTTCATCAGGGTCTTCACCATGGGCTGCCTGGTAAACCTCCTCTCCCTCCTTTTTCACTGGTCTGAAAAGTTGTTTCTCTCACATAGTCTCACTCACTCCTCTCTTCCCTGTTGTTGCTGTGCAGTTTTTTCCCCCTCATCTTTCTTAACTGGGTTATCCCAGAGGTGCTGCCACTGTCACTGCTGGGCTTAGCCTTGTCTGGTGGTGGGCCTGTCTTGGAGGTGGCTAGCATTGACTCCATCAGACTTGGGGAAAGGCTCTGGCAGCTTCTCACAGACCCATCCTTATAGCCCCCTTAGTACCAAAACCTTGCCATGCAAGCCCAATACACCTTTCAGCCTTTTGAACAAAAAAGATTAAATAATTCTGAATCTCAGTACAGCTAACATTCCATCTCTCAGGCTAATCCTTATCTGAAAGACAACAGACAGAGGGAATACCTAGATAGTATTTATATAATACTCCTTTCAATCCTTAAGTGATTTCTAGAAAGTTATAAACAGGTAAGTCTGTCCATAGATTATGGTAATTTGAGTCTAGTATTTTTTTACCTGTATTTCTGAGGAATGGATATTATTCAATCAGGTTCCACATGTCTGCACTTCTTTGTCTGTCTGCTCCTCTCCAGTAATTCTCTAATCTGCTGGCAATTTTAGTTCCAGACACATTTGAGAGAGGAGTAGAATCATGATAAGCATGTTATTTCTTTAAGATTGATGAAAACAAGTGATTGGGTAAAAAAGATGGAGAAATTTACTAACTTTATCTTTAAAAAGAAGAGCGTTTTACAGTAAAATAGCAGTTTTATTAGACACCAGAGTCTAGTTTGCATTGGTGGTTTCTGTCTCACACAGTTTCCCTCATATTTGGTAATGCAAAACCCCTAAACGAAGTTTTCCCAATGCCTAATTTTCTTAACTGCAGCTGTTCCCTGTGGATTCTCTATGCTGTAAAAATGTAAAAGGGCATAAGTTTATTCTGCAATCTAGTATAATTCACTTAAGAATTATCAGTCAACCACAAGACACAAATCTATTTGCAATCAAGCTATTTATTATTTCTTGTGATGCTTGTTGTGTGTATTTGTCACCCTTGTTCTTTTTTTGATTTTCTATTTTTTTGGATAGCTGTCATCTACCCTTTTTTTTTTGTCTCCTTTGATTGATAATTATGTTGACTCTCCCCTCAAATGAAACTTTGTTTCAGACATATTGTCCCCACATTTTCGCTGTTGTGCTGACATTTGGAACAGATGTCAACCATTTGCTCCTGTTTGATATCATGTCTGTTCCAGCTCCCCAGTTCATGCCCCACTCACTCCACACAAATTAACACAAGAAATGGGAGAGGTGTTTGCTTTGTAAAGAAGTTGAAAAATTCTACTTTGAACCTGATTCTTGCTTAACTTCTGCCCTTAGTTTCCAACTTAGGGCATGTTATATATAATGTAAACTCTGATTGCAAGTATATACAGTCCCCCTTGCTTTGTGTGAAAACCATTTTTTGCATGGTGGAAACTGTAACAGAGCTAAACAGCCAAAATATCTGGACTGCATGGCAAATAGGATTACTCAAAATTTGCATGTTTGGAGCTAGACTAATGAAAGTAACTCAAGAGATGAGTTTGGGCTTAAGCCAACATTCTCAGGGACTCAGAGCTAGATACACAAAAGGACACTGGCACTAACTGCCACTGCAGGTACCTAACTCCAAGCTGAATTCTCAGGTTGCTTGCTAAGGTTTAGCACTTCAGGCTCAAGCTGCTGAGGTTATCACCAGTAAATTTCTTCCTGAATTCAAGGACTGGATGCTGGATATACTTAGAAGAACTTACATTCTGGCAGTGCATTTTCCATTTAATTTTACATAGGTTAGTCTGCCCAGCATGCTGACTACAGTGTTTTCAGCACAAATTTCCATTAATACTCTTGATCCTTAACTTGGAGCCCAGTGTTTCAGTATATGTAACAGAGTACTTAAAGGACTAAGAACTGCAATGTGGCACAGCAGTCTCCCATGAGGATTTAACTCTGAATAGTAAACAGTTGCCCAAAAGTGACATCTGCAATGGTCTTTGGGTACATTTCAGACCTTTACCAGAATCTTTACTGAACAAACCCCACAGGGCGCCTCTATCTGTTCTTTCAGCAGCCTACAAGTTTGTCTACATTTAGAAGTGTCTTCCTTCACATGCAGCAATAGGATATGTGAAGCTTTGTTGATCTAGCTCTTCATACAGCTGGATGGCACTTGGACATGAAGTTACAGTGCCTTATAAACTCAAGCCCCCTGTGGCCCATACCCTCTACATGGCTTCACTCTGTATCTTCACTGTCACTTTCAAGCAATACCTACCCCAGATGCACAAAGAGATGGAAAAATGGACAAAAAATATCAAACACAAATCCATTCTTAAAAGTTCATAAAAAATAAGTTATCATTACTTGAGTAAGGCATAGTCACTATTCACCTCTGAGTTTACCTGGCTCAATTTATAAAGTAATTTGAAGAATTTTAAACTTTAGTGAGAACTATTAGTGTCAGTTGTGGCTTTATTATTATTTCTGATGCAACCACTCAGTCATGTTCCATCATATGCTCCTTCCCTTGGGCATGGCACTGTGCACCCATTCCATACCTATCCTTTACAAAGTGATTTCCTAAGTCCACACTTGGTGCTTGACTTTAGAGTCAGACACAATAGATATCCACAACTACTGAAGAAGACAAGGATCAAGAAACAGCAAGGGAGCAAAACTAAGCCAGCTAATAGGAAATATGGTTGTATCTGGAGTGTCACCCACCTTCTCAGTTTAAGCACTGCCCCCAGAGTTTATGTGAGATTGGCAGTCAGAGCCTTAAGTTCTCCTGCTGCCCCAAAGATAGTTTTCCATTGAATTGTAAACTTAGTCTTGTGAGAGCAGGACTACAGATGGTAGTACAGCCTTTAGACTTATATGTAATCTTCCCTGTGTTTATAACACCATTTAGTGCTTTTCTCTTCTCACCTCCCTTGCACCATCCATAATTTTCATAGGAAATTTATATAGTCGCTGCAGCTTGTTATGCTAAAACATTTTCAAGGATTTCTCTGAATTTGGATGCCAAGGAGTTTGTAGGACTCTGATATGTTATTCATTCATTAGTTTTGAATTTTAGATCAGCGTTATGGATATTTATATTTAGCCTGCCCAAGCTGATCTCAGTTCTAAGAGAGGAAAATTATAATACTTAGGCTATAAACATGAACTTTCTGACTAGAACATAGAGGTTTAATAATTTTTAGAGGTAAAATTTTTAATTGTTCTCACTTTGGGTGTAAATGCCTAAATCCTTCAAAAATTGCACTTCAGATGCTTATCTCTTTTTTTCATATCTATGTGCTTCAGAAACCTGATAATCCTCTCGTACTTGTCTTTTATTGCCAAGAGCCAATAGCTTGCTTTTAAATAGGTGCTGTACTGTCCAACATACCTGTATTCCAGTACCTAGCCATCTCCTTGGGAATTTGAGGAATACCAGGTTTCAAGCAGAGTCAGAGCATATCCTCAGTATTAGGTCCAAAAGGACACTCTTTCCTATATTTAAAAAAAAAAATCCTACTGAGTTTCCTGTATTTCAAATTGAAATAGAGGTTCAAGCAAATTGTTAGCCAGCATCAATACTTTGTCTGAACACAGAAACACAGAATCAATACTTTGAAAATCCTCTTGGCAGAAGAGCGTTTATAAGTACTTTGGTACTGCAACAGTGGTTGCAAGGGAGAAGGATTTGTTGGCATGTCACCTGTAGCTTTGGAAATATCTTTTGTATCTGCATAATGGACATGACTACTCTCTTTAATCTCTTTAAAATTTTGCCTTTGGTGCCCAAGTACAATTAGTGAATCTTCTGTACTTTCCATGGCTGAGATAACAAAGTTGTCATTAGAAATAAGATGGATTCCAGTAGTGACCACAGTAATGCTGCCTGGCACTCCTAGATAATGCTCTCCCCAGAGAAGCCTTACCCTAGTAATTACTTTCTTCTCCCTTTTGTCAACCTATTTGAAATCTATCACTTTTAATGAGTGTTTATCTCCAAGTCAGCAAATCTGAATTAGGTAGCACTTCATATAATGTCTTATTTTAGTCCATTATCCATGTTACTCTATCCTATCTACACAGGCTTCAATCCTTCAATTTGCTCCACGTTGACCAAACCCTTTGTTCATGCAGAGCCCCTTGGACTCCACCACCATTCCATATGGGCCTAAGACTCCATCTGCATGGATAAGTGGTGAGATCTGGGTCAGTAATTACAACATAGAAAGTGATTAGATTTTTTTAAAACATTGACTATTTTTAATAAGCTTACTTTTAATTATTAATTGGAATCCCCCTAAATATTCGCATATTGATTCCCTTGTATGCCTGAATATTATGCCTAGAATCCATGAAAAATTAATTGGCCAGATTTTTCCCAGTTCTTTCTTCCTGCCATATAGGGTTATTTTTAGTCTCTGAATCCCTAGCTTGATTAACATTATCTGCAAAAGTTCAAAAAGTCCTTTGGATAGTTCCTTAAAATATTCAGGTGCACCATTTTTAAATGTTCAGATGCATCTTAATTTTGTGCAATAGTAGTTAGAGAGCAGAGAAATTATTACAGGGCACATTAAGAGAGATAATCATCAAAGATGTTCAAGGCAGTGAACTGCAACTTGCAGGGTCAAGTACTGGCCCTACAATTAGAACCCGCATATTTTTATTAGTATTAACAAAGCTTATGACTGCTTTTATCCTTTGAACTATTTAGCCCCAGCCAGGACAAAGGCCTTGTTGTTCTTGGCAAAATACAGATGAGGAAACAACCCTTCTCAACCGGCTCAAGCTCATCATGAAAGTTGCATGTGGTTAAATCATTCATGAGATAGACATTCCAGAGAGGGAACGATTATAGTCAAGAAAAGGGCTTTCTCCTTAGGAAAAAAGCTCTGACTGAACCAATGTAGAAACTTTGGGACAATGACCAAACCTTTAAATTTGTTTGGAAGGACTATCTTAGCTGCTCCCAACACAAATGGAGCTCACTGCTGGTTTCAGTCTGCAAGGAAGGTAGTCATCACTGGTGGTGACAAATGGAATCCATGAAAGAATACAGCAGAAACCACTGTGAGACAGGTATCTTCCCCGCTGCGAAGAACGGCCAGGCAAAGATCATAACCTCTGCAGATCAACAGCAGACAGTGCAATGACCTTCAGTGTGAGGAGAAGACAAATATGGGGGCAATGGTTTTTCATTTTTAATGGCTTTATGCATATTTGGGAAAGGTCCATGTAAGGAAGATCATCTGTCTTCTCTTCTTTGCCATGGTCCACACATGGATGCAATTGTGTTCAGACAGCAGGTTGCAAGACCAAGCCTGTAAATACATTTAGCAAGTTACAGGCAGACATAAACTAAAACCATGTGTATTTGCTTTTGAGGCAATCAGCTTCAGTAGTGTTGTCAGCACCTCTGAGAGCCCGCCCCAGGTGTAGACGACCTTATTCACTATAAACACATTCAGTGAAATAATTCTGTAGTTATCCATTTATGAGGATGTTAAGAGGCATGACACCACCCAGTTCTTAGGTGTTACACTGAGGAATTTTTGGAACCTGATTACACAGAAAGGGCTTTCCCTGGAAAATCTTGAAGCAATTTTTCTAGGATAAGTTTTTGTGCTGTTATAAATGAAGATTTATTCATGAAGAGACACATTCAGCTACAAGCAGTAAGCAAGTGTAAAGATTTTTCCCTGCTTCAGATGTCAAACTAAAGCCTTATTAGGACAGGCACTGGCTTCTGGATGGCAGGGCACTTGATCTTGGAAAAATCAGATCTGTGAACTAGTAATCTAGACTCAAATCCTCAAAAGTAGTTGCAGCAACGTGAAAGCCCATAGACTTCCTATGAGTCCCACTTAGAAAGGTTTAAGTTTTTAGGTTCATGAAGCAATCAAGGGAACATTTCATTTCACCAAGAACATAAGCATCTACATTTATCAGAACATTTCACAAGACCCCGTCCAACGATATAGGATATTTATAACGGTCTAACAGGGCACGTGGGTTTTTTAAAATTGTTTTTAAGCATAAAATATTCTGTGACTGCAAATAGCCTAGAGGAACCCAAGTGTTCTCTGTACTAAATGTCTTGATAACTTCTTACAAATTGATCACGTATTTCATCTAGAAGAATACTCCCTCTTAAAAAGGGGAAAGGTTGACCTTCGTTGTCCTATTACTGTGGAGTTGGCCTTTACCACATAAATATGTCATTACTCCTTGTCACAGGCAAAATGGTCCTGACTCTTGGCATTTTTAATTAATTAATTAAACTTATTGACCAGAAGCACAAACTTTGTGCTATTGAATTGAGTAAACATCACTTTAATTGTATATTAGGTAAACATCTTCCCTTTCATTTCAGCACGTTCACCTTCAGTCAAACAGCCCTATTCCTCCCTTACCAGCCTCAGATCCTCCTTTTTCCTTGTATGGTCCACTTAGTTCCTTTGGTGAGGTGTTGAGGGGCAGAAGTGGTCGGGGACAGTTTGTGATGGTCCATTTCAGATCCCTGGTTCTTCATGATGCTGCTCTGCTCCAGAAAGATTTACCATGGGCTACAACCTCTCAGGGGTTTCCCTGCCATGATTTTCCTGTGAGCCTTTGCCCCTCAGAGGTGACCTCCTGTGACACAGAGCTCCTCCTTTGAAGATTGCATCTTGAGCTATGCCTCCAGCAATGTCTCCTTCAATGTATCTTCTCCATTTCTTCTTCCCCACAGCAGCATATGGTAGTTTTGAAACCTGTTTTAGCAGAGGAGCCATGTACTTCTGTGACTTGCTGAATTTTTACCACATGATGGAGTGCTAACACTGGTTTCAGGGCAACTGAGCCCAGCTGTGGACAGCATAAGAGAGTTTGTGGCATATTCCCTCAGAGGTCACTCTGCAGCATCTTGTCAAAACCCTGCAATTTCTGCCCGGCATTTCCGTGAAGAAGTTTTGTATTTTTTTTTTTTTTTAAGAGCATCCAAAGAAGTTAGAAAAACTTGAAGAAAAGGAGTGAGAGAAGACATTTGAAAATATTAGAGAAATCAAGGCTTCAGGAATGAGGATTTGAACAAGGGTGTTGAAGATCAGGATATCATGTAAGTACCTAAAAGAAGTTCCAGTTTGGTAAACAGAAGACCTAAACCACAGTCACAGGTCAAAAGATGAGTTGTGGACAGAGAAACATAAAGATTCAATGGCTCATTAGCAAGGAACTGAAGTTATTTGAAATTATGGTGCACAAAACAGTTATCCTTTATCTCCTGCCTTCCTCTTACTATGCATTTCACATCACAGGTAAAGGGTTAAATTGTCAAAAAGGGCTTAACATGATGACTTCTGGTTATAAACCAAAATTTCAGCCAGTTGCCTCTCCTTATTCACCAACCCACAGTACACTATATCTCAATGGAAGAAAACTGAACCAGAAGATAAATGACAGAAATCATCAGAGAAGAATAGTACAACTGAAGAGATTTTCACTTATATAAGATGTTTGTGGTGTAATTTCTTTTTCAGAAAGAGTTAAAAAAACACTGACAAAATGGATGTATCTCTTTGATGAGGGCATCTGGCCAAGAGACCTCCTCTCAAAACCTTCTTTCATCTGCGTTTACATTCTTCATGAAATATAGCCATAGACAGACATATAACCACAAGTCTATGTGCAAGTCAGGAGTTCACATCTTCACCCTATCATAGGTAGTTGCTGATATATTAAAAATACCAAGGTGAGGGATTAAATAAGAGGGAATAATTAAAAAGTGAGTATCATGCCTTGATTAGGGTACTGTTCCATTGCAGAAAAGATCTCATGTTAAACCACAGCTGGAAGATGGTAAAGGAGGAAGAAGAATTTAATATATTCCTCATTTGAACCTATACTTTCCAGTCTCTCATTGAAGGGGAAGGAGAATCTGTCTGCCTTTTGATGGATAGGCATGCTCTGCAAATGATTATTGTGATGAATCTGTCAAGAAAAAAAGGTGGAGGAACACATGATTTGTGAATCTTTTGTGAACCTAAGCATGAATTGGAGCTTCAAGAAATTCAGCACTGACTAGGCAAGAGACATTTTGCTCGTATACACCTATTGAAACTTGGATACCTAAAAGACTTCACTGGAGAAACTTCGCCTGTCATAGACACTTGATAAATTGAAGGAATTTTGAGTACTAATGATAAGTATTAAACTGCATTCTCAGAGACTTATTAAAGCTTCTAAATGACTCTTGAAAACCTACTACAAAGTGGTAGGTACAACAAGCAGCCATAAGATACAAGTAGAACAGAGTTTTTAAGTGACATAGTATATAGACAGAAAACGGATTATGTAGTGAAGAAGACAGATGGAGCGAACAATTGAATGGCATTTACTAAACAGGAGAGAAAAGCGATAGGGAAAAGGGACAGCTGTAATGAACACATACATGTAGAATGGTGTGCTAGATTTAAAGGACATCTGGTGTAAGGGACAGCTGAAGTGTATGAGTGACATGCCCTAGATATACGGTTGGAAGTTCTGTGTCTGAGTGACAGCTGGCTTAGCTATCATGGGTGACATGTCCTCCACAGAGGAATACAGTGCTGGATACAAGTGACAGCTAGTGTGTACTTTATGAGTGAAATATCTTTGTTACAGCAGGCAAATATGAGGAAGAATTATCTGGGGTGCCTGAGCAACATGCTCGTCACCAAAGAAGGAAGACTTAGACACAACACAAAGGTGCAATGCATAGGTAACATGACCTAGAAGGGGGAAAAGAGCAGTAAGGGCACAAGTGCAATAGGACCAGACTGGATTAAAGAATCCTGGTTTGGAGGAGATATCCTAAGTGTAATGTATGACAGGAGTGTACAATTGTTACACCACTGGCTGAAAGTACTGTCAGTGGCCAAAGCTGATAGAGTTGGCAGCTGGCTGCAGCCAACATTGATGTTGCCATAGTCCTTGATCTTTCTGGTGCTCCCCTGAAGGGGGTCAAATTTTCCATGGGGACCATCATAGGGATTTCTATAATCATAAGCATTGTTTTTAATGGTGTCACTGTATTTTGTCCTTATTTGGACATTTGAAAAGAAATAACTGAGATACATCAAACAGTCGACACAGTACTTCTTGGGAGTCATCTTTCAACTGATTTTCTTCCAGTTGATATTCTTCTACAAGGGTAGATAAGCGAAGATAGTTTTTGGTCTGAGAGGGTTTTTCATATTAATTCCCTCACTCAAGATAATATTTCTGAAAACTCATGTTTGATCTATGATCATGAGGCGGGAAGCCCTGATCATGATCAGTAATATTTGAAAATACTTTCCTGAGACTTTCTCTCTTTCTGTGTATGTCCAGTCCATACTAGCCCGCAGATACTTAGGCTCTGTGGTCTTATATTTTATGTATCCATATATCCAAAATTGCACACACATATATATACATATATATGTATGTTTGCATATTCATATATATAAATACATAAAATTTTTAGTGTGTCATGATAAAATATAGAAGAATTTGTCATACTGTGAATTATTATAGATAAACACAATCAGAATAAGACTACAGAAGTTTAAAAGTCATCAATCAGACATCCAGACTCATAAGTTAATCTTAAAATCTATGAGATGTAAATAACAAATAAAAACTATATGAGGCTACATTTCATTCATCCAGCTATGAGGGTATTCTCAGGCTTGTGGTCTTCATGCTGCCTTTTATCCTATAAGGACTGGAAACTTCTTTTCTTTTAATGAAAACATCAAGCCCCAGTGAATCGTATGACTTCAGGAGCTGGGGATTAAGAAAAATATGAAACATCATTAGACATATAATAAAATCCCTGTGATAGAATCACCTGAACTGGCAACAGTGAGGCAGAAGGCCAACTTTAATTTAACCCTGGAGTGTGATGCAACACAGTCCCACAACACAGGTCACATCTGTGAGGCAGAACTTATCTCTCAAAGATACCCAAATTCTCTTTTATTGAATAGTCTTCATAAGTATATTGCAGCTTTGGCCTCTGAGAAGACTTACAGAAAAAGAATACTGTGAATTATAACATTGTAGAGTGCTGTATAGAAAATGACAAGTTTTAAAATGCTTAATCAACCAGTCTCTCCACACAAATTTCACCAAACACTGTTACTGGTGATCATCTTATACACTTATTAAAAGAACAATGCTTGTTCTTACACCTGGGGATATTTTTTATCTTGAACTGAATAGAATCTATGAAGCTAAGGCTCAGGTGTAGAGAAGTAAGTGAAACTGACTGTTTTCTCCCAAGTAGGTAGGGAAAGGGCCAGATTCTGGGCATCCTGCCTACATCCACATATGTGGTGATAAGAATAAGTAAGAATGAAGCAGCAGAGGCTTTTTGTTGACATAGTTATCAAAGGGTTCTTTGGAGCTCAGAGATGCCTGCTAGAAGTAGGATGTGCTCCACAGCTGCCAGGCAGGTGAGCATGATACAAGATTGTGTTTAGTAACGGGTAGCACCAATTTATCTGTAAAACTCAGAGGCCTCTCCAGGGCCTCTGAGCAGTGGGAGCTCACAGTGCATCATGCCTCTTTGAATTCCTAAAGCAAACAATAATCAACCTGAGTGCTTAGAATGCCCAGCAGAAAAGCTGCCATTATAAATGTGAAGATAAAAAGGCATGGGTATAAATGAGGCAGTGCAGGGAAAGAAATAAATTTTATTGAAACCTAAGAAAATTTACAAGTTCAGTTTAGGAAATGAGAAAGAAGCCTACTGCCTTTCAATTTGTTCAGGGAACTTGGACAGGATCACCCCATCAAAGCCTTATAGGATACAGATACAGGATCTGAAGAAAAGCCACCCAAATTACTGAGTTATCTCTTCTATCTGACAATAAGCATATTGGGTGGTTGTGTTTCATTAACTTCCCAAAACATATCTTGAAATGGTATATGAATCTTTACTCCCAAATATGATATTGGGAAGGTGTTCAAGGATCTCAGTGTTCTGGTCTGACTTTTTTCGTCCTTTTGAGTCTGAGTTTGTTCCTGATATCTTTATAGTCAGGTATTGTTGTGCTGACATTTAGTTTTTTTCTTCCTTCCCAAATCTTTTTCCAGCATGCTCCATTATCCTTGCTCAATTTTATTTTGTTAGATTATGACAGCTAAATTCTTTTATTTTCAACTTCTAATGGAGATCCACCTTGTCTTTGGTTTCTATCGACCCTTTCCTGCTTTTTCTATTTGGATGGATCTCTGCAAATCAAGTGAACAAAACTAAGTATTGAGGATTCTACGACCACCCTTAAGCTGTCACTTTCCCTCCACCTTGGTGACTTCAAAACTTTCAGTAACTGACTATTTCCTTTTCCTTGACATTTTTTACTGTGTCTGTACTTGCATAAGGGCAAAAAGGAGATAATACAAACATATAATCTCACCAGTCTGATCTTAGCAAAAATCAAGACTTCAGCTCTCTCTTAATGAACTTGCTCATGACATCAAGATGCATTGACGATATTAAAAAGGATTAGGATAACACATGGGAATGAATAGGTGACCCTGAAAAGTGCAAATGGGATGGAGTTCATCTGCAAGATCATGGATACAGAGCAACATAAGATATAATTCTGAAATTCTGAATTAATTTGCTTGGGTGCC